>CM036755.1:36775805-37375805 GCA_020796225.1 Arion vulgaris
TTAGTCTAGCCTGTCTTACAGCTTAGTCTAGCCTGTCTTACAGCCTAGTCTAGCCTGTCTTACAGCCCAGTCTAGCCTGTCTTACAGCCTAGTCTAGCCTGTCTTACAGCTTAGTCTAGCCTGTCTTACAGCCTAGTCTAGCCTGTCTTACAGCCTAGTCTAGCCTGTCTTACAGCCTAGTCTAGCCTGTCTTACAGCCTAGTCTAGCCTGTCTTACAGCCTAGTCTAGCCTGTCTTACAGCCTAGTCTAGCCTGTCTTACAGCCTAGTCTAGCCTGTCTTACAGCCTAGTCTAGCCTGTCTTACATCCTAGTCTAGCCTGTCTTACAGCCTAGTCTAGCCTGTCTTACAGCCTAGTCTAGCCTGTCTTACAGCCTAGTCTAGCCTGTCTTACAGCCTAGTCTAGCCTGTCTTACAGCCTAGTCTAGCCTGTCTTACAGCCTAGTCTAGCCTGTCTTACAGCCTAGTCTAGCCTGTCTTACAGCCTAGTCTAGCATGTCATACAGCCTAGTCTAGCCTGTCTTACAGCCTATAGCCTGTCTTACAGCCTAGTCTAGCCTGTCTTACAGCCTAGTCTAGCCTGTCTTACAGCCTAGTCTAGCCTGTCTTACAGCCTAGTCTAGCCTGTCTTACAGCCTAGTCTAGCCTGTCTTACAGCCTAGTCTAGCCTGTCTTACAGCCTAGTCTAGCCTGTCTTGCAGCCTAGTCTAGCCTGTCATACAGCCTAGTCTAGCCTGTCTTGATGTAAACTGCTCCCTGCGCGCGTGAATAGTTCTTGAGTAACAGCTGATAAAGTATTCTTATCATCGTATCATGAAAGCCGCGATAGTGTATAGGTTAGCGCACTTGCCTCGTATTCGCATAGTCCCAGAATCAAATCACACAGTGGGTGTGAAATTTGTCCCCGACTTGTAACGGCTCTTAGTTCCACCTAGCCTCAGTATGGTAGCACCTAGCCTCATTATGGTAGCACCTAGCCTCAGTATGGTAGCACCTAGCCTCAGTATGGTAGCACCTAGCCTCAGTATGGTAGCACCTAGCCTCAGTATGGTAGCAGAAATGCGTGAGGAAGTAAAGGAAGTCAGCGGGATGTTGACCATATCACCCACCTTCTGCAGATCTTTCTTCTTTTTCTTCTTGTGTCCTTCTCTGCGTTACGTCGTTAGGTGTTGCAGGTTTAACTGATGACCGGTTTCTGAGATAGTGCACGCTCGGTCGCTTGATATGCTGTGCTATTGTGCAGTGTTAGGACTATATAGCCTCGTCAATCCATCTTTTTCTTAGACTGCCCATTCCTCTTGATGATTCCATATTTAGGTTGTACACTCTTGCAACTGGTTTAGTCGGGTCCATTCTCAACAAGTGGTCAAACTATTTCCGTCTCTGTTCTTCAATGAATCTAACAATATGTAGTGTTCCATCAAGTGGTCAAACCATTTTCGTCTCTGTTGTTCAATGAATCTAACAATATGTAGTGTTCCATCAAGTGGTCAAACCATTTCCGTCTCTGTTGTTCAATGAATCTAACAATAGGTAGTGTTCCACCAAGTGGCCAAACTATTTCCGCCTCTGTTGTTCAATGAATCTAACAATAGGTAGTGTTCCACCAAGTGGTCAAACCATTTTCGTCTCTGTTGTTCAATGAATCTAACAATAGGTAGTGTTCCACCAAGTGGCCAAACTATTTCCGCCTCTGTTGTTCAATGAATCTAACAATAGGTAGTGTTCCACCAAGTGGTCAAACCATTTTCGTCTCTGTTGTTCAATGAATCTAACAATAGGTAGTGTTCCATCAAGTGGTCAAACCATTTTCGTCTCTGTTGTTCAATGAATCTAACAATAGGTAGTGTTCCACCAAGTGGTCAAACCATTTTCGTCTCTGTTGTTCAATGAATCTAACAATAATCTGGGTTGTGCGTCTGCAAACTGTGCCTTCCCGTTTTGAAAATAACCGGACGGGCGAGCCAGTCAGCGAACGCGGTTCCCAGTGTCGATAACCAATTGCGTGCATAGTCTCTAACGGCTGCGCGTGCCTCCTCGCTTTTTCAGGCGAACGAGGCTCCAGCGAATAAGGGACAAGGTAGCGTTCGCTATTAAGACTCGCTCGCTCGCCGCGCGCGGTCTTATTGGTGGTGTGTGTGTCCGTATATCGGAGTTTCTCGGTCGCGGTGTGATGCAGTCAGTCTAAAATTTTAAACGCTCGACGGTGGTCTCGTTAAAGGCCCGGCTCTCGCAACGAGCTTGTGGGTCCGCAGGTAGTAACATGGTGTCGTTTTTGCTTGGCGAGGCGCAAGTCTTGCCGGCAAAACTGTGGGAAGCGAGCGCTCGGTCGTTTCGCTTCAATTTCGCATTTTCGCCGGGGACGTCGGGATCCGCTCTGCACAGAGCGCTGTCTACCTACCCCGAGCATTGTCGGTCCGGTCTCGTCCATGACAGCTATCTGGTTGATCCTGCCAGTAGTCATATGCTTGTCTCAAAGATTAAGCCATGCATGTCTAAGTTCACACTGTCTCACGGTGAAACCGAGAATGGCTCATTAAATCAGTCGAGGTTCAATAGATGACACGATGCAGGGCCAAAGGCTCATGTTTCACGGCGGAAAATGAGCCAGGGTTAGCTGAAGGGCGCGCTAATCAAGACCCTGCCTCTAAATCACCACGCGGTGACCCTGGAAAAAGACTCAGGTTCCGGTCTGACTAAAGGGGGCAGGGATCGGGGAGACCGTGAAAGCAAAGCAGGAGCCGAAAATCCTGGAGAATTCACACGTCTCTTGGCCGATTGTCCACCGAAATAGGCACGAAACAGCAGCGTGCGAAGTTATCTGTGATGACAGAGTGAGCTTAGAGACGCAACGCATAAAAGGAAATCCCTGAAAAATAACACATTTCCTGGTCGAAGTCCGCAAAATGTATGTCCATACTCAGAAAGAACTGTGAGATAGCAGAGTACGAACGCTTCGCAAACAAAACCGTGGTCACTGCAACGTAGAGACTGGGAATCCCTGAAAATACACACATTTCCTGCCCAAAGACCGCAAAATACGCTTGAGCTCCAAAAGTACGAAACAGTAGAGTACGTGAGTCCGCGCCCAAAACAGTGGTCACTGCAATGCAGAAGACTGGAAGTCCCTGAAAATACACACATTTCCTGACCAAAGACCGCAAAAAGTCTTACGAAAGCGTCCCATGAAACATAGCTCTGTTCTCTCGCAGGGAACTGCGCTGCCTTGTGGTGTCATGGTTGGGTACAATCAAGGCTAGCGGAGCAAACCGTAAACAAACCTGAACGAGTGACGAACCAATGTGTTCAGTAAAACGACCGGTTCGGTGGGAAGATGGCGCTCATAAGCCCGGGAGGGCAGGTCATCTAAGGGTAGCAGCCCTGAAAGAAAATGGCAACTCATTGCCTTGTGAGATTTGGCTGGGGACAGTCGAAGGCTAACGGAGAGCGAACCGTATACAAACGCTGGTTGAAAACGGATACACGTCCGAAAGATAAGCACCTGAGCTCAAAACGGCACTGAAAGTGTAACGTAGCTATCCATGCTGACGCTGCATGGACTAAATTTTATCATGAATATGTTTATTAATAATGAAATTCGATATGGTGCTACGCCTGAGAAGTCCCGCCGGGCAGGACGAGTGCCGGGCCCCATGCCTCGAAGGGGCCCGCTTTATGCTACCGACGGTTCCCGCCCTCCAACTCGGCACAGCAGCGAACGAGGTAACCGGGTTAAAGCTACTGGTGCGATACGGTCGAGTATTGACCATAAGAAATTAAATATCACCCAATGGAATGCGGAAGGTATCCACCACAAGAAGCAAGCACTCGCAATAAGACTTGCAGAAGACGATATAGACGTTGCGTGCATACAAGAAACGCACCTCAATCCCAGACATAAGTTCGAGATCAAAGGTTACCAGACCTTCAGAACAGACAGAGAAGGACACAAGGGTGGAGTCCTCACCCTAGTCAGAAATGGCATTCCAACCAAGCAGATGGAAGGAACAAAGGAAAACCCCGGAGCAGTTGAGATCATAGGTGTGCAAATTACGTGCAAAGACATACAGATCATTCTGTACAATCTTTACTGTCCAAGTTACACGCCGCTGTCACTCGAAACAATGAATATCAGTGAGAACTCATGTATTGTGGTCGGTGATTTCAACAGCCGCTCGGAGAGATGGGGGTACTCCGAAACAAACAGTAGAGGAGTTGAGGTGGAAGACTGGGAGATCGAGAACAATCTGTTCCTCATCAACGCTCCAGACGATCCACCAACTTTCTACTCGAGAACGTGGCACACAACGAGTACCCCTGATCTGGCCTTTGCAACAAGCGATATATCCACCAAAGTAGTCCGTACGGTTACCCACCAACTAGGGATAGTGACCATAGACCTGTCAAATTGCAAGTAGACCTCAATTTCGTACCTGAGCCCAAAATGTGGTTGCCGCGGTGGAACTATAAGAGAGCCAATTGGAAACAGTATGGAGCACTGACTGATGCAAATGTTGAACGAATCAACATGCATGACAAGAAAAACGTGCGAATCGTGGCAAGGGAACTGTCAGAAGCAATCCTGAAAGCGGCACAGGAAACCATCCCCAGAGGCGCACGAAAGGATTACAAGCCATACTGGACAGCAGAGGTTCAGAAGCTTGAAAAGACCTTGAGAAGACAAGGAGTGAGGCAGAGCAGGCACAGTCAGTGGAGACAAACACTGTCTACAAGGCGGCAGCAGCAAAATACAGAAGAGAGGTAAAACGAGCGGCGAGACAGAGTTGGGTCAAAACAACCGAATCCCTGAACCTCGATAGGGACGGCCATAAACTGTGGAAGCTGGCCAAAGCGCTGAGCGATGAAAACACCAGCAGACCACCTATAGTCCTCGAACAAGACAAGAAGATGGCTTCGGGTAGGGAAGCAGCAAACATCCTGATGCAACAATATGCCGAAGTCAGCAGAGTAAGGATAGCAAAGGAAAAAGTTGATGCCACCAAGAGGAAAGCTCGGGCTCTCCAAGGCGAGCCGAGAAAAGCAGATAGTCACCTAACGGACACATTCACCAGTAACGAGCTGGAAGAGGCTTTAGGGACCTGAAACCAGAAAGTCGCCTGAAAAAGATGGGATCACCAATGAGATGCTTAAAAACATGGGAATCAGAGCAAAGGTCGCTCTACTGTCCGTCCTCAACATGTCGTGGAGAACAGGCATAGTACCGCAAGAATGGAAAGAAGCAATCATGGTGCCCATCTTAAAACCAGGCAAAAATAAACTCGACCCAGCGAGTTACAGACCAATAAGCCTCCTAAGCTGCACGGGCAAACTTATGGAGCGCATGGTGAACAAACGCTTATCCTGGCACTTGGAGAGCAAAGGGCTGCTTATGGCACAACAAGGCGGTTTTCGGAGATACAGATCCACAGAGGATCAAGTAACCTACATTGTCCAGGGAATCGAGAACGGTTTCCAAGAAAAGAAACAGACACTGGCGGTCTTGGTAGATATGGAGAAGGCCTTTGACACAGTCTGGAAAGAAGGATTAAGGCTAAAACTGCTCACCCTCGGCGTAAAGGGAAGAATGTACAATTGGCTCGATAGATACCTAGAGAACAGAACAGCAAGGGTTCAGGTTCAGGGGTACAAAAGTATGAAGGCCACACTGGAGCAAGGAGTCCCCAAGGAGGAGTGCTCTCACCGACTCTCTTTCTAGTCTTCGTCAATGACATTGCAACATGCCTCCCAGAACGAGTTCACTCTGCCATGTATGCAGACGAGTTGGCAATATGGGCGAGAGAAGAGTCAATGCCCACAGCAGAAAATCGACTGCAAGCTACATTAAATAACCTTGAAGTGTGGTCAGCAAAGTGGAATATGAAAATAAATCCTTCAAAGACCACTTACACTGTGTTCTCCCAGAATAACAAGGATTACAAGATAACGCTTAAAGTCAATGGGCAGAACCTTCCAGAAAATAAAACCCCAACGTACCTAGGAGTCACACTCGACAGAAAGCTGACTTGGTGCACCCAGATCGAGAATGCTACGGCAAAAGCGAGACACAGGCTAACAATGATGCGTAAACTCGCAGGTTCCACATGGGAGCAAACAGCAGAATTCTCAAGACACTTTACTCTGGTAGAGTGCGACCGGTCCTAGAGTACGGTATGGCAGCGTGGAGCAATGCATCGAACAAGCAATTCGCAAAAGTGAGCAGCAGTCAAAACCGGGCCCTACGCATTATCACTGGAGGCATAAAGTCCACGCCCATCAAGGCGATGGAGACCATCACAGGCATCCAACCAATGACTGACCGAAGGGACAAGAAAGTAGTAGTACTTGCGGAAAAACTCAAACGGCTCAAATCGCATCCAATGCATGAAAGAATGTTTCAATCAGGAAAGTGGAGAATACAGAGATCTAACTTCGTTAGAATCTCTAACGCACTGACCACAGACCACCCAGTCCTGTCCAAATGCACAGCTAAACCAATCCCGGCAATCGACAAGTGCCCGCCATGGAAAACAAAAATGCCAGAACTAAGGGAATCAATCCCAGGCATAATGAGCAAAAGGGACCAAACGAACCTCGACAGAAAAACTGCAGCAGAAGAGTACATAGAATCAGAGTAACCTGAAAATGAGTGGACGCACGTCTACACGGACGGATCGGCAAATAACGCAATAAGCGACGGCGGAGGAGGAATAGTGCTAAAAATCTCCAAGAAAGTCACGGTCAAGAAAGCGATTGCAACTGGCAAATACTTGAATAACTACCGAGCTGAGGCAGAGGCAATCAAAAAGGCGGCCGAAATGATCTTTGAGAGAAGAAACACTACACGCAACAAGGTCGTGATATTCACCGATGCTCTATCGGTCATCACGGCACTCAAATGCGTTGGCAAAACTGAGATGAATGAGCTCAAACGTCCCTCGCTGAACTAACGAGTTCACTCAAACGCACTGTCATCCAGTGGATACCGTCACACTGCAACATTAAGGGAAACGAAGCGGCCGACAAGCTAGCCAAAGAGGGCGGGCGATCACCCCAGACTGATCTGAGATCAGCATGAGGAAGTCAAAACAACCATCGGTTCGCACTATCGAAGCAAGTGGGCAAAAGACCACCCGCAGTACACAGACAGTGACGGTTACTATGGTCTCTCGCGCAGTGAACAAGTTAACATATTTCGCCTCCGTACCGGCCACAACAAGCTCAGAGCCCACATGTTCCATAAATTTAAAATTGGCACAACTAGCCTGTGCCCATGCAATATGGCAGACATGACGGCAGAACACGTCTTGCAAGACTGTCCACGTTTAGCAGGTATACGAGAAGAGTACTGGCCAAAACACACAGAGCTTCGCGAAAAGCTGTACGGAGGAACGGAGTCCCAAAAACAACAGTTAAATTCATGATAGAAGTTGGTCCATCAGGCTAGGCCGGGAACGCAAGAGAGAGAGAGAGAATCTAACAATAGGTAGTGTTCCACCAAGTGGTCAAACCATTTTCGTCTCTGTTGTTCAATGAATCTAACAATATGTAGTGTTCCACCAAGTGGTCAAACCATTTCCGTCTCTGTTGTTCAAAAAATCTAACAATAGGTAGTGCTCCACCAAGTGGTCAAACCATTTCCGTCTCTGTTTTTCAATGAATCTAACAATAGGTAGTGTTCCAAAGGTATTCGGTGCGCTCACTCGTGAAACCATCGGGCTATTTTTATCAGAGATTCCCCCCTTGCCCGCGTGCCCAGCTTGTTCGTAGCGCGTTGGACTACGGGTGACTAGTCCTCTGTAAGTGCGGGTTCAACTCCGCGGACTGGCAGAAAAGCTACAGGTTCCCCAGATTTACGGTGTTCGTGGCACCGAGCTGAAGGGTTACGATGTCCATGACACCGAGCCGAAGAGCTTTCAGCTCAAGTGCTTCTGGATCGGAAAAAAAAAAAATCAGAGATCCCTGATCTCAGTGTAGGTGAGATCGAGTTCCTAGTCCTATCGGAGACGGACGATAAAACGTAGGTCCCGTGTTCCATTTGAGCACGTAAAAAGAACCATTGGTAGTTCAAAATCGAGAAGAGCAGGCTTGATAGTCGCTGCCCGTGCAAAATTCTTTATACACAAAAATTCAAAATTAAATTAGTACAAAATATCTTCACCATCTTCAAAATTACATCGTGGATCCTTGCCAGTGCTACGGAGTTCGTGTATTGCCGCTGAGATCTTTCTGTGTAAGAAAGAGATCGGAGCACATAAGGTTGCTAACCGAAGTGCAATGATGATGGTCCTAACTATCAATCAATCAATCAATCAATCAATCAATCAATCAATCAATCAATCAATCAATCAATCAATCTGACTGTTGTTCTAATTTCAGATGGCCAATGACAAACACCGTCTTCCCAACATACCCATGGTATGAAAACGGGTTAATTTACTGGCTAATTTTAAGACTTCCTTAACCAATTTTTGTTCATATAATTTGATTAACACATTACAATTTTTGTGAATATATATATATATTTTTTTTGGTTGCTGTTACAGATGGCTTCACAACAAACACTGTATGTACCATCTTATTCAGCAGAAAATGTACTCATTTCCGGTGTGTATATCGGACGTCTGACCCCAAACATCGTATGACACACTTCTACACAAAATTAAACATCTATCGTTGTCTTCAACTAGTACGAAAGGATGAATATCGTCAAGCATTTGTTCAATATTGGTTGCGTATATTTAATGTTACTTAAAATATATTCCTGCTTTAATATCATTGATGATAATATCAAGCAGACTTATTACAAGGGAAATAATCCTTCAATTGAAAACATGCACAAAGAAAAGGTAACTACTTCTGAACGACATCCAGCTTTACTTTTTCAACGTTCTTATTCAAAGAGTGCAGACGTAAAACAGAATAACAATCTGTACTTGATATTAAATAGCAATGAAGGAAGAAGAACAAAACTCATGGCTCGAAATGATCAACACTGGGGTACTACAACAACACGTTCTGCCAGTGACGAAGCTACTGATGGAGGTAAAGTTAGAGGAAGCCCAGAAGACATCACCCACAAGAATACGGATAAGGCCATTCAAGAGATGGAAGCTTCAATCTCAGAAGCACATTTGTTACAGAATAGTAAAGTACTTGAAGTATCGTCTCCAGTATTAGAAGCGCATTTGTTACAGAATAGTAAAGTACTTGAAGTATCGTCTCCAGTATTAGAATCACATTTGTTACAGAATAGTAAAGTACTTGAAGTATCGTCTCCAGTGTTAGAATCACATTTGTTACAGAATAGTGAAGTACTTGAAGTATCGTCTCCAGTATTAGAATCACATTTGTTACAGAATAGTGAAGTACTTGAGGTATCGTCTCCAGTATTAGAATCACATTTGTTACAGAATAGTGAAGTACTTGAAGTATCGTCTCCAGTGTTAGAATCACATTTGTTACAGAATAGTGAAGTACTTGAGGTATCGTCTCCAGTATTAGAATCACATTTGTTACAGAATAATGAAGTACTTGAAGTATCGTCTCCAGTATTAGAATCACATTTGTTACAGAATAGTGAAGTACTTGAAGTATCGTCTCCAGTATTAGAATCACATTTGTTACAGAATAGTGAAGTACTTGAAGTATCGTCTCCAGTATTAGAATCACATTTGTTACAGAATAGTGAAGTACTTGAAGTATCGTCTCCAGTATTAGAATCACATTTGTTACAAAATGTTGAAGTACTCGAAGATAAATCCCATGTCTCAGATCACCTTTTATTTGAAAACATTGAAACAGTACGAAACAGAAAGTGGGATACACCACCAATTAATTATTATAGATGCGGAAAATGTGCTTGCTATGAAATTGATTCCATTGTGCACTCCAATTGTGACAACGTTGGTCTTCAAGATTTTCCGAACAATATTTCCATGAACACAGTCTATCTAAACGTGCAGCACAATCATATTCCTCTTCAATTTAATCAACTGGAACGTTACACATGTCTTCTGGTTTTAGATATGAGTTCCAATAACATTCTAAAAATAGAAAACAACACGTGCAATCAATCGTTAATACTGCAGTCATTGAATCTGACTAACAACAACATTTGGACCATCAGTGATTTCAGTTTCAGATGTTTGCCATACTTAAAACATCTTTATCTTCAGAAAAACAACATTAATATCGTTAGAAACTTTATGTTGACAGGTATAAATCATCTACAACATCTTGATCTAAGTTGGAATATATTGAGCACATTAGAGCCCACTGCCTTTGATTCAAGTGGAGATTTGAGGATACTGATTTTAAGCCACAATAAACTTATGAAATATTCAACAAAAGCAATAAATGCCAGGTTATTTAAGCCACTAAAACGGTTAGAGATACTGCGTATTCAAGGATTTAGTGAATCTCCGGAGATATATCCAACAGATGCGTTGTTAGAGTTGAAAAACCTGAAAGAATTGACGGTTGACGGAGCAGTATCTGGTACGTTTCAGGTTAATCTTACATCACTAACAAATCTATCGACTGTAAATATTGGCGTCGATGGACGTTGTCTCATAAAAAATTTAAGCGACGGATATTTTAAAGGTTTGCCGTATCTGAGGTCAGTTCACCTCTCTGGGTGTAAGCCTAACCATATTTCACCGTTGGCTTTTCAAACCAATACGCAGTTGGAAGACCTCAAATATACTAACATGGCGTATGAATTTGACAGCTTGTTTGAAAGTCTTTCAGGACTGCAGAATACTAGTATTAAATCATTGAGAATAAACCGTGTAACAAAACATTCTAAAAGGACAGCTTGTCGGTGTTTAAGTGAACAGCATGCCAAAAACTTGAAAAATATGCATCATCTAAAAAATCTGAACTTAGAAAACAATCTGATATCATTAGTTGAGTACGGATTTTTAGCAAATCTACCAGTTACGTTAGAGAAACTTAATATCAGAAAAAACACGCTGAATTATCTGAGAGCTGTAGTTTCCAACCGAGGATTATCATTTCTACAAAATCTGACTGAGTTGAACGAAGACATGCAGAATCGAGTTATTTTCTTAAACGATCAGGAACTCTCTGAAGATTCATCAGAAACCGAGAATGTGTCACGCAGAATTCAAACCGATTCTTCTCAACACGCGCTTCCAATGTCTTCTTCATCTTGTGCAAGCAGTGTTTCAGAAAATATGAATGCGTCACCCTCCTTGAAATATATTATGCCGAAAAATCTACAATTCTATTCAGCAGTTCAATCGTTTAATTTTGGAGAACATTTACTTTCCAAAAGAATCGAAAAAAACCGCATACGTTACATGAATATTTCCAACACGTACATTACAGATTGGGGTAGCCGGTTATTACCAGAGCAGGTGGAAATAGCTGATTTTTCGGACAATTACTGCGATGACTTAAAAATCAGTTTTTTCCGACTAAATAACTCATTGATAGAGCTTCACGCATCTGGCAATTTCTTTGGTGATGTTTTCGAAAGAGATGAGAACGGCGACATTTTGTCCAGACTTGGTTTAGTTCGTTATTTAGACTTTTCCAGAAATCATTTACGTTATCTGCCTGTACGGTTTTTCTCAGGACTTGTCAAGGTTGAAGTTATCAATCTATCAAATAATATGATAACTAGTTTAGATTCTACAATATCACATATGAAATCACTAACATTTCTTGATTTAAGTCATAACTCGATATCATGGATCAGCAGAGAAAGTCGAGACGGTCTTGATCTTGTCAATCTAAATCACAACGTAACTATTGATCTGACTTCCAACCATCTTTACTGTACGTGTGCTGGTTTGGAAGTGTTGCAATGGTTAACCACCACAAGGGTTACGATCTTAAATAAAGATTTTCTGGAATGCCAGAATGAGGACAACGTGCTAGCGCTTCTCGGAGATTTACAGGATAGATTTACTTCCCTTCAGAGAAAATGCGTGACCAAATCTCTACTTATAGTTATCACAACGTTTTCACTGGCTACATTCCTACTGGTTGTTTTATCTGTTTGGTTGTTTAGGAATAGGTGGAAACTACATTACATACGGAACATTGCCATTGCGAAACTATATGGCTACAAACTTAACAAGAAAGATAATGGCCAGCTCTACAAATTCGATGCCTATATATTGTATTCAGACGAAGATATTCGGTTTGTATCAAGGCAGTGCGTGAATGAACTTGAAGTTAAACGAGGTCACAAACTTTGTTTTGAACATCGGGATTTTCTGTTAGGTTCGTTCATGCCGTGTGCAATTACTACCGCCATTAATAATTCTCGAATCACGATACCAGTAGTCTCCCCTGACTTCTGGGAAAACGAGTGGTGCCAATATGGAGTTCAGATAGCCGTGATGGAGGCTATTCATACCAAACGAGAAGTTCTTCAACTTCTTGTGTACAAACCTGTTGATGTAAACAACATGCCACGGAATTTAATAACAGTTCTTCGAGATAACAACTTTTGTGAATATCCGCCGGAATGTTGTGACGAAGACGTGAAAAAAGCATTCTGGGATGCCCTTTCTTTGAGAATAGGTCACGTGAACCCACGAGATGAGGATGTTGTCGAAATTGAGTAGTTTATATGCTACGCTATGTTATGTTATGTTAGTTTACGAGAAGCGTCTGACCGAATGGATTAGAGCGCGGCTTCCATGAATGAGACCCGTGTTCAAATCCCGGTAAGACCAATTTTTTTTTTATATTGTGGGCATAAAGGAAAAATCCTAACCTGAACAGCTTCGCGGCGACTGCACTAGCTATGCGGTAATTAAATTCTCCAGGCTCAAGTCCCACCTGTCCTACACCGCCCTAAAAAGTGATACTACAGACAGTAACAACAGTTTTATTAATGCTAACAATATGTCCCTGTTGTTCTTATTTCGTGTTCATTAATTCTTGAAAAACAAAATACAATATTGTGATTGATTATCTGTGTATGTGAGCAATATCTTTCAGAATTTGTTTAACACAAACGGTCAGACGCTTAACTGCTTTTGTGAACCAAGAATATTATCTTCTAGAGTTAGTTTAATACAAAGGGACACAATTCGATGATTTCTAAAGAATAAGTTTAATACAAAGGGAAACAATTCGATGATTTCTAAAGAATAAGTTTAATACAAAGGGACACAATTCGATGATTTCTAAAGAATAAGTTTAATACAAAGGGACACAATTCGATGATTTCTAAAGAATAAGTTTAATACAAAGGGACCGCTCGAGTGGTTACCGGGGTCCCAATTTGGGGTGTAAAGAATAGAACCAACGTTACCTGCCACGCATTCGTAAGATGCGACTAAGGAGGCTTGGCGGCAATCGGATGCATGTGTCCGCTAGGGAATGCTAACCTGAAACACATGCTCGCAGAAAATGGATGCACTATGCCGTAAGGCGCATAACATGGTGCAACGACCCCTCACAGTGAGGAATTGGATAACGGATTCTACGGTCGCCAATCTGCCTCGGAGATTTAGCCATGCAGTAAGAATGTCAGACCCACCATCACGAGGGTGGCCAAAACTTACTGCGGGAAGAGGTCGGCACAAACGGGGAAGCAGAAATCATAGAAATTATATCCTGCACAACTGCCCCTAGTATGCAGACTTGAGAAGAAAAAGGTGGCACACTTACACCAGCATCCAAGACAAACTGTATGGTGTGGCTGACAATCTGAGGCAGACGGCTGCCTTTATTAGAGAATCCGAAATCCCAATCTAGTGAGAATGCAAAAGAAGATACAAAGGGACACAATTAGCTACCATTTAAAGAATAAGTTTAATACAAAGGGACATAATTAGGTACCATTTAAAGAATTAGCTTAATACAAAGGGACATAATTAGCTACTTTTTGAACCAAGAATATTACACTCCAGCATACATTTAACACAAAGGGACATAATTAGTTGATTAAAAGCTTCAAACTAAAAGTAGTTTATGTATCATGTATATTTCAAATCTTGCTTATTATTATCTGTACATTATGTTCTTCATATGTTTTGTTATGTAATTATTACTTCAGTATTATGACACAGTTACAATTTTATTCGAGGGTAGACGAGGCAGAGGAAGACAGAGAGAGAGAATTTTGGATAGCCTGACTTCATGGCACGGTAGAGTGTCAACATTTGAGTTGATAGCAAACACCAACGACAGAGATTTGTGGAGATCCATGATCGCCTACGCCAGCCGGCATGGCACCTTATGATGATGAATATGACACAGTTACAATTTTAGTAACTGGATTCTCCCTAGGAATCTAATTCCTATTATTTGGATTTTCAGAAATGAATTGTTATTTATCATGTTTGTTGACCAATGCTCTGATATAACCAAAATAAGGTTCGCCCTTAGGTTGAAATAGCGTGCATCGACTTAAAGAGGTATTAATCCGCTACAGAACAAACAAAATAAGACTGATTGATTGATTGATTGATTGATTGATTGATTGATTGATTGATTGGACCATCATCATTGCACTTCGGTGAGTAACCATGTGTGCTCCAATTTTTCCTGTTTGTTAGCCTACAAGCTCTGATATAACCAATGAAAGGTTCATCCTTAGGTTGAAAGGTGCACTCCTAAACTTAAAGAGGTGTTACTCCTCTATACAACAAACAGACAAACAACTTACACGCTCTGATATAACCAATGAAAGGTTCATCCTTAGGTTGAAAGGTGCACTCCTAAACTTAAAGAGGTGTTACTCCTCTATACAACAAACAGACAAACAACCTACACGCTCTGATATAACCAATGAAAGGTTCATCCTTAGGTTGAAAGGTGCACTCCTAAACTTAAAGAGGTGTTACTCCTCTATACAACAAACAGACAAACAACCTACAAGCTCTGATATAACCAATGAAAGGTTCATCCTTATGTTGAAAGGTGCACTCCTAAACTTAAAGAGGTGTTACTCCTCTATACAACAAACAGACAAACAACCTACACGCTCTGATATAACCAATGAAAGGTTCATCCTTAGGTTGAAAGGTGCACTCCTAAACTTAAAGAGGTGTTACTCCTCTATACAACAAACAGACAAACAACCTACACGCTCTGATATAACCAATGAAAGGTTCATTCTTAGGTTGAAAGGTGCACTCCTAAACTTAAAGAGGTGTTACTCCTCTATACAACAAACAGACAAACAACCTACACGCTCTGATATAACCAATGAAAGGTTCATCCTTAGGTTGAAAGGTGCACTCCTAAACTTAAAGAGGTGTTACTCCTCTATACAACAAACAGACAAACAACCTACAAGCTCTGATATAACCAATGAAAGGTTCATCCTTAGGTTGAAAGGTGCACTCCTAAACTTAAAGAGGTGTTACTCCTCTATACAACAAACAGACAAACAACCTACACGCTCTGATATAACCAATGAAAGGTTCATCCTTAGGTTGAAAGGTGCACTCCTAAACTTAAAGAGGTGTTACTCCTCTATACAACAAACAGACAAACAACCTACACGCTCTGATATAACCAATGAAAGGTTCATTCTTAGGTTGAAAGGTGCACTCCTAAACTTAAAGAGGTGTTACTCCTCTATACAACAAACAGACAAACAACTTACACGCTCTGATATAACCAATGAAAGGTTCATCCTTAGGTTGAAAGGTGCACTCCTAAACTTAAAGAGGTGTTACTCCTCTATACAACAAACAGACAAACAACCTACACGCTCTGATATAACCAATGAAAGGTTCATCCTTAGGTTGAAAGGTGCACTCCTAAACTTAAAGAGGTGTTACTCCTCTATACAACAAACAGACAAACAACTTACACGCTCTGATATAACCAATGAAAGGTTCATCCTTAGGTTGAAAGGTGCACTCCTAAACTTAAAGAGGTGTTACTCCTCTATACAACAAACAGACAAACAACCTACACGCTCTGATATAACCAATGAAAGGTTCATCCTTAGGTTGAAAGGTGCACTCCTAAACTTAAAGAGGTGTTACTCCTCTATACAACAAACAGACAAACAACCTACACGCTCTGATATAACCAATGAAAGGTTCATCCTTAGGTTGAAAGGTGCACTCCTAAACTTAAAGAGGTGTTACTCCTCTATACAACAAACAACCTACACGCTCTGATATAACCAATGAAAGGTTCATTCTTAGGTTGATAGGACGTGCCTCGTCGTAAAGAGGTTTTACTCCCCTACATAACCAACAACATTGGTTTCTTGCCTTGTGAGTCGAAAGTCGTGGGTTCGAATTCGGACAGCGACGTTCTGTTCCCGAGTGATATTTTCCCCCAGAGACTACTATGATTGTTGTCGGAGCTACGAAGTTCGTGCTTTGTGCAATACTCTCGGCAGGTGGCGTACCATTTCTTTCCGCGTAGAGGGGCCGAGTCATATGGGGTAAAACCTGATGCAATGAAGTGAATCCTTCGGCTTTAAAATCTTTTTTAAACTTAACGAACTAACAATAATTCTTATTTAAAGATTTTGTTCTTGGTCTACATGCTCTATCAATTGTTTCCCACGCCAGTTCCCACTCTTTCAATTTGTACTACATGCTCTATCAATTGTTTCCCATGCCAGTTCCCACTCTTTCAATTTGGCCTACATGCTCTATCAATTGTTTCCCACGCCAGTTCCCACTCTTTCAATTTGGCCTACATGCTCTATCAATTGTTTCCCACGCCAGTTCCCACTCTTTCAATTTGTACTACATGCTCTATCAATTGTTTCCCACGCCAGTTCCCACTCTTTCAATTTGTACTACATGCTCTATCAATTGTTTCTCACGCCAGTTCCCACTCTTTCAATTTGGCCTACATGCTCTATCAATTGTTTCCCACGCCAGTTCCCACTCTTTCAATTTGGCCTACATGCTCTATCAATTGTTTCCCACGCCAGTTCCCACTCTTTCAATTTGTACTACATGCTCTATCAATTGTTTCCCACGCCAGTTCCCACTCTTTCAATTTGTACTACATGCTCTATCAATTGTTTCTCACGCCAGTTCCCACTCTTTCAATTTGGCCTACATGCTCTATCAATTGTTTCCCACGCCAGTTCCCACTCTTTCAATTCTCTTTTCACAGTTCTTCTCCATGTTTCCTTAGAGCTTCAAGGTTGGTCTTCTTTTCACATCCTCTGTTCTTCTTCTTCTCTTCCACCATTTACTTCTTTATAGAAATGTTGAGAGTGGTTGAGTGGTTAAGCCCTTTGCCTTGTGAGTTGAAGGTCGTAGGTTCGAGTCCGGACCGCGCCATTCTGTTCACGAGTGCAGTTTTTCCAGAGACCCTAGGATTGTTGCTGGAGCTACGGAGTTCGTGCTTTGTGCAATACTCTCGGCAGGTGGCGTGCCATTTCTGCTGAGAGGGACCGAGCCAGATAGGGTAAAACCCGGTGCAATGAAGTCAATCCTTCGGCTTTAAAACCCTTTAAATAGAAGTGTTGAGGGAGCTGCAGGAGATAGCTAGCGATAGGAAGACTTGGCATGAGTTGGTTGAGGGCATATGCCCCAATCCGGGGTAAAAGGCAAGAGAGAGAGAGAGAGAGAGGTGTTGAAGGGGGAATGTAGTGATCTTGTGTGTGCTTGCTCTATTGTACTTTGTAAGCTGTTATTCATTTTCGTAAAACTGTCGTGATGCCGTCGCTCCATCTTTTGCGTGGTCTTCCTCTCGCTCTGTACTCGTTATACTTTTTTTGTGTGTCTCTATGTGGTCCACTCGAGAGTACTCGCTCCTCGGCCTTGTTGGCTGAGATTAAAGTTTAGTGCTCATTTGATTGTGGCCAAAGTGGGTGAGTCACCAAAAAACGCTAAATTTGCTCAATCAATTCCACTTGAACAAACTGCGAGCAGCTCTCATTCGAAAGAATGATGGCGTTCGAGTTTTTTTACACTTTCACTAGAACTGGGTTCACTCGTGGCACTGTCGGGTAGGTGCGCTACTAGCAGTCTCCCTGTGGAAAACATGGCAGTAACTAAAGCGATGGTCTGACTAGAATCACCGACCTTTGTCCATGCATGTTTTCTCAGTGACTCAATGAGTATGCTCAGTCGCCCGAGTGGTAACCGGGGCCCAAATTTGAGGTGTAAAGAATAGAGCCACTGTTACCTGCCACGTATGTCGTAAGAGGCGACTAAGCATGTTTGGTTGAAATCGGATGCACGTGTCCTAAATGTGTAGAAGTCAACCTGCTGCCTTGCAGGACGGCTGGGGACAGCCAAAGGCTAAAGGATAGCGAACCCACTAAACGCTGCTGAATCCGGACACATCGCCGAAGGATAAGCACTAGAACTCCAAATGGCGCTGAAGATGTGACGAAACTCACCCTGCTAAGGCTGCATGAATCAGATTTCCACATGAATGAATTTATGGAGAGATATGGTACATCGGTCTTTTAGGTAATCGCGAGAGAGATAGAAAGAGAGAGAGAGAGAGGACCAGGCTGATATTATAAATTCCATAAGAGAAAGAGGACGTGTACATGATTCAAGTAATAGTTTCGAATCTACAACACTAACCAGACTGCAAGAATAGTTTCGAATCTACAACACTAACCAGACTGCAAGTTTTCTTAATCAAATGTGGTGTAACTAGACAAGTAAATTATGCTGGTAGTCAAAGAAGAAAAGTAAACCAACACAGAACCGTTGTCGTTAGTCGCTGTACACCGAGAGACATACTGAGGAGGAGATTGAGGCACTCATGGAATAACTTTCAGCATAAGAAAGAAAGTTGGCACAAAACCTTGCTTGCATTACATTGAGAAGCAAAGAATGAAGTGGTTTGGTCACTTAATAAGAATGCATCCAAACTCCACAGTATACAGAGTCTTCTACAACAGAACATAAGGGATAAAGGCGAGAGGAAGACCACGGAAAAGATGGTTAGATGACATAGCAGAATCCTGTGAAAGAGCAAAAATAACAATCACCCAAACCACCAGAACAGCGCAAGACAAAAACAGAAAACCACGACACTGGGCAACAACCTGGTAGCAGTGTGACGACAAAAGTAGAAAGAAGAAGATGGACTAATTGTTTCGATGTGCAGTGATGATAATCCGACGACTAAACTAAACTGAACTAAACTAAACTAAACTAAACTTCCGGGTAGAGCTAAATAAAAAAAAACCAAAGTCACATAGAATCATACACATTTACAAGTTTAATAACTGGATTCTCCCTATATAGGAAGTAAATTCTTTCGTTTTTAAAAGTTTGTTGGCCTTGACACTCTGATCATACTAAAACGAAACCTGGTCTTAGGTTGACCCCGGTGTTTATTCTATAACCTCTTAATGTCATATTTGACACATAAGACGCCCATAAGACAGATTTTCACTGCTGTCTTTGTCTTCTTCGTACGCTCTTCTTTCTTCTTCTCCTTCTTCCCGATCCAGCAGCACTTGCGCTTTCAGCTCTTCGGCTCGGGGCCATAGGCATCGTAACCCTTCGGTTCGGTGCCACGAACACCGTAAATCTGGAGAACCTGTGGCGTTTCTACTAGCCCGCATAATTAAACCGCACTCACAGGGAGCTTGTCACCCGTCGTCAAACGCGCTACGAACACACTGGGCAGGTGGGCCTTAGAACGCTCCATATCGACCACTTGTTAACCACTCTTTGTGATTTGTATGTGATCTGATCCTAAGAGCGATTGAACGTTGGGCCAGTTATGCGTCTAAAAGTAGGCCAGCGCATCCGATTTCTGCGATGCTTTTTATTTACAAGGGTATTTTCCCTAGGCCCCTGCCTCAGTCGCATCTTACGACATGCCTTGTAGGTGGCAGTATTACTATTCTTTGCTTCCCTTGCGGGCCCCGACAACACACAGGCGTCACTGCTGTCGATCTACCACCTTTGCTAACAATTGTTTCACACTTGAAACTACACTTTTTCAATTCTCTGTCTGTTGGATGAGGACATTCAAATCGATGTTGAATCGATCAAGCGATTTAGGAAGTTTGGAGTTACCCGTTGTACAAGTCGAACTGGACGCCTGAGAGGCAGAGTGAGAGGTGTGTTTAATCAGCGAGCCGCGGGAACCATCAGTAAGCATACTCTTCGATATCTGTTGGGGGAGACTTAGCACCTATGGGCCTGCCCGGAGTGCAATGACGTCAGTTTAGGAACCAATAACCAATAACTAATTCTCTTTAAACTGTTCTTCTACATGTTTTCTTTGGGAACCCATGTAGTCTTCTCCTATCCGCTGTATATCGAACATGAAAAACACATTATGCGTGAACTCACTACCGATGGCATTGCGAAAACAAATACTCCAGTGCTATATTGAACTACTACTTATATATGGCAGCGAATCATGGACAACGAACAAACAATCAATAAGATCACTGGAAGTAAAATATATGTGGTTTTACAGAAGAATGGTGAAAATTCCATGGACAGCGAAGAAAACAAATGATGAGGTTTTAAATCAGACCTGCACACAAAGAAACCTGATAAGTATCAGATAATCAAGGTTCTTCGAGCATATAATGCGAAAAGGAGGTTTAGAACATTTGGTGACAACAGGTAAAATTCAGGGAAGGAGAGATCGTGGTAGACAGAGGGAGAAGATGTTGGATGGTCTGACATTTTGGTTGGACAAAAGATCGATGTCAGAACTGTTTACCTGCACGAAGGAGAGAAAGAGTTATGGAGAGACATAATCGCCTACGCCGGCATGTATGTCACTTGATTGATTAATATATCAGAGAACTAATCTAGCCAATGTCTTTACTTACTTAAAGCTTAAACGGAAAAGGATCAAAGACGAAGGAGTGGCTTCATTCCCACGGGTTTCCCCATATAGCTCCGTCCCTCCGTCCGATGCTACGGCACTTGTCGAGAATGTTGCACAAAGCACGAACTCCATAGCTCCGGCAACAATCCTAGAAATCTCCGGAAAAAATTGTACATGTGATCTGGTCCGGATTCGAAACTACAGCCTCCATAACGTCAGACAAACGTCTTAACAATTTCGTCATAGACACGCCCATGTATTGCCAGGGTCCTCAACGGAGCAAAGAATAGTAACACTGCGACCTACAAGGCATGTCGTAAGAGGCGACTGAGGTAGGGGCTTAGGGAAGCTACCCTAGATAATAAACTGTGACGCAGAAATCAGGTGTGCTGACCTAATTGTTGACGCATAACTGTCACAACGTAAATCGCTCTTAGGCTCAGATCGCATAGAAATTAAAAAGGTCGATATGGAGTGTTCGAAGAAGAAGTAGAAGAATCTATCCGGAGATTAAAAAAGTTTGATTAGGTGTCTCTATGGCAAAGTGGCTAAGAGGTTTGCCTGTTGTTCTGAAGGTTGTAGGTTCGAGTCCAGCCTTTTAAAGAATAGCATTACACATTGTAACAAGCAGAACTGGATGCCTGAGAGATATCATGAGTATTATACATTGTAACAAGCAGAACTGGATGCCTGAGAGATATCATGAGAATTACACATTGTAACAAGCAGAACTGGATGCCTGAGAGATATCATGAGAATTACACATTGTAACAAGCAGAACTGGATGCCTGAGAGATATCATGAGAATGACACATTGTAACAAGCAGAACTGGATGCCTGAGAGATATCATGAGAATTACACATTGTAACAAGCAGAACTGGATGCCTGAGAGATATCATGAGAATTACACATTGTAACAAGCAGAACTGGATGCCTGAGAGATATCATGAGAATTATACATTGTAACAAGCAGAACTGGATGCCTGAGAGATATCATGAGAATTACACATTGTAACAAGCAGAACTGGATGCCTGAGAGATATCATGAGAATTACACATTGTAACAAGCAGAACTGGATGCCTGAGAGATATCATGAGAATTACACATTGTAACAAGCAGAACTGGATGCCTGAGAGATATCATGAGAATTATACATTGTAACAAGCAGAACTGGATGCCTGAGAGATATCATGAGAATTATACATTGTAACAAGCAGAACTGGATGCCTGAGAGATATCATGAGAATTATACATTGTAACAAGCAGAACTGGATGCCTGAGAGATATCATGAGAATTACACATTGTAACAAGCAGAACTGGATGCCTGAGAGATATCATGAGAATTATACATTGTAACAAGCAGAACTGGATGCCTGAGAGATATCATGAGAATTACACATTGTAACAAGCAGAACTGGATGCCTGAGAGATATCATGAGAATTATACATTGTAACAAGCAGAACTGGATGCCTGAGAGATATCATGAGAATTACACATTGTAACAAGCAGAACTGGATGCCTGAGAGATATCATGAGAATTACACATTGTAACAAGCAGAACTGGATGCCTGAGAGATATCATGAGAATTACACATTGTAACAAGCAGAACTGGATGCCTGAGAGATATCATGAGAATTACACATTGTAACAAGCAGAACTGGATGCCTGAGAGATATCATGAGAATTATACATTGTAACAAGCAGAACTGGATGCCTGAGAGATATCATGAGAATTACACATTGTAACAAGCAGAACTGGATGCCTGAGAGATATCATGAGAATTACACATTGTAACAAGCAGAACTGGATGCCTGAGAGATATCATGAGAATTACACATTGTAACAAGCAGAACTGGATGCCTGAGAGATATCATGAGAATTACACATTGTAACAAGCAGAACTGGATGCCTGAGAGATATCATGAGAATTACACATTGTAACAAGCAGAACTGGATGCCTGAGAGATATCATGAGAATTACACATTGTAACAAGCAGAACTGGATGCCTGAGAGATATCATGAGAATTACACATTGTAACAAGCAGAACTGGATGCCTGAGAGATATCATGAGAATTACACATTGTAACAAGCAGAACTGGATGCCTGAGAGATATCATGAGAATTACACATTGTAACAAGCAGAACTGGATGCCTGAGAGATATCATGAGAATTACACATTGTAACAAGCAGAACTGGATGCCTGAGAGATATCATGAGAATTACACATTGTAACAAGCAGAACTGGATGCCTGAGAGATATCATGAGAATTACGCATTGTAACAAGCAGAACTGGATGCCTGAGAGATATCATGAGAATTACACATTGTAACAAGCAGAACTGGATGCCTGAGAGATATCATGAGAATTACACATTGTAACAAGCAGAACTGGATGCCTGAGAGATATCATGAGAATTACACATTGTAACAAGCAGAACTGGATGCCTGAGAGATATCATGAGAATTACACATTGTAACAAGCAGAACTGGATGCCTGAGAGATATCATGAGAATTACACATTGTAACAAGCAGAACTGGATGCCTGAGAGATATCATGAGAATTATACATTGTAACAAGTAGAACTGGATGCCTGAGAGATATCATGAGAATTACACATTGTAACAAGCAGAACTGGATGCCTGAGAGATATCATGAGAACTACACATTGTAACAAGCAGAACTGGATGCCTGAGAGATATCATGAGAATTACACATTGTAACAAGCAGAACTGGATGCCTGAGAGATATCATGAGAATTACACATTGTAACAAGCAGAACTGGATGCCTGAGAGATATCATGAGAATTACACATTGTAACAAGCAGAACTGGATGCCTGAGAGATATCATGAGAATTACACATTGTAACAAGCAGAACTGGATGCCTGAGAGATATCATGAGAATTACACATTGTAACAAGCAGAACTGGATGCCTGAGAGATATCATGAGAATTACACATTGTAACAAGCAGAACTGGATGCCTGAGAGATATCATGAGAATTACACATTGTAACAAGCAGAACTGGATGCCTGAGAGATATCATGAGAATTACACATTGTAACAAGCAGAACTGGATGCCTGAGAGATATCATGAGAATTACACATTGTAACAAGCAGAACTGGATGCCTGAGAGATATCATGAGAATTACACATTGTAACAAGCAGAACTGGATGCCTGAGAGATATCATGAGAATTACACATTGTAACAAGCAGAACTGGATGCCTGAGAGATATCATGAGAATTACACATTGTAACAAGCAGAACTGGATGCCTGAGAGATATCATGAGAATTATACATTGTAACAAGCAGAACTGGATGCCTGAGAGATATCATGAGAATTACACATTGTAACAAGCAGAACTGGATGCCTGAGAGATATCATGAGAACTACACATTGTAACAAGCAGAACTGGATGCCTGAGAGATATCATGAGAATTACACATTGTAACAAGCAGAACTGGATGCCTGAGAGATATCATGAGAATTACACATTGTAACAAGCAGAACTGGATGCCTGAGAGATATCATGAGAATTACACATTGTAACAAGCAGAACTGGATGCCTGAGAGATATCATGAGAATTACACATTGTAACAAGCAGAACTGGATGCCTGAGAGATATCATGAGAATTACACATTGTAACAAGCAGAACTGGATGCCTGAGAGATATCATGAGAATTACACATTGTAACAAGCAGAACTGGATGCCTGAGAGATATCATGAGAATTACACATTGTAACAAGTAGAACTGGATGCCTGAGAGATATCATGAGAATTACACATTGTAACAAGCAGAACTGGATGCCTGAGAGATATAATGAGAATTATACATTGTAACAAGCAGAACTGGATGCCTGAGAGATATAATGAGAATTATACATTGTAACAAGCAGAACTGGATGCCTGAGAGATATCATGAGAATTACACATTGTAACAAGCAGAACTGGATGCCTGAGAGATATCATGAGAATTACACATTGTAACAAGCAGAATTGGATGCCTGAGAGATATCATGAGAATTACACATTGTAACAAGCAGAACTGGATGCCTGAGAGATATCATGAGAATTACACATTGTAACAAGCAGAACTGGATGCCTGAGAGATATCATGAGAATTACACATTGTAACAAGCAGAATTGGATGCCTGAGAGATATCATGAGAATTACACATTGTAACAAGCAGAACTGGATGCCTGAGAGATATCATGAGAATTACACATTGTAACAAGCAGAACTGGATGCCTGAGAGATATAATGAGAAACGTGTTTAGCCAGCGAGTCACAGGAACCATTACTATACAAACCCGTCGACATCTCCTGAGGAAGATGAGCACTATGGAGTTCTGCCTGGAGTGCTATGACGTACATTCTGCTATTTTGAACATATAAAAAGACACGAAGGGTTAGAAAAGACTATTATGGAAGGTGGCATCTCCACAAAGAGGAGAAGGGGAAAGTGACATCTCCACAAAGAGGAGAAGGGGAAGGTGGCATCTCCGCAAAGAGGACAAGGGGAAGGTGGCATCTCTGCAAAAAGGAAAAATGGAAGGTGGCATCTCTGCAAAGAGGAAAAGTGAAAGGTGGCATCTCTGCAAAGAGGAGAAGTGAAAGGTGGCATCTCTGCAAAGAGGAGAAGTGGAAGGTGGCATCTCTGCAAAGAGGAGAAGTGGAAGGTGGTATCTTTGCGAAAAGGAGAAGAGGGAAACTACGGAGAAGATGGATTCAGGATGTAACTGATGATTTGAGCATGGCTGCTGCAGAGCATGACATCTGTGCGTGATCTCCGGCAACATAAGGCCGACTAGCTTTGACGGGAAAACCAAAATTCCTGCTTAATGGGAGCTGATTTATTATAAGTGTTTGATAAAACATTGTAAAGTTTTCTGCAATTTTACGCAATTCTACGAATTCTATGGTAATTTATTGATGAAAAATGTTAATAATACTGATATTCCTTAGTGTTAAAATTCATTTGTAATATAATATTACTTTGATTTATCATGTTGTTTTGTTTTTTAGCATGAATTTGTCTTTATATAACAATACTGGAATGCGAGGTTATACGACGGTTGTAATCTGATTTCCGAGAATTTTTACTGAGCCCGCCGGCCTTATGTTATTGGAGACCACGATCTAGCCTATACGAGAGAGAAATTCTGAAAAACTGTTTAGTGTGTCAAATTTCTTCTCAGAACCAGCTATTGGATAATGATAATGAATATAAAGCTTGTTTTATTCACGTAATGAATGACTTCCTTCTTCTCCATGTGGTTTCCTGAGTAGTGAAGAAAAGAACCACTGTTTCCCTTCACATGTTGTATAGTAAAAGATCGGCTAAGAGAGAAACAGAGTGGAACGAGCAATTCACCCCTGTAATTTTTTTTTTTTTTTTCTACTAAATTTTAACAAGAAGCAGAAACAAATCACAAAGTGATTATGAAGAGTGAATATTTCTTGTCTCTGTCTTACCTCTGTATTCGGAGGAGGCACGCCTGTATGGTGGGGGACATTGATAATAAGGAAAGTAGACCTTCATGCAAGAATCATTCAGACTCTCCAGTACCAGGAGCACTGTCTACGCCGGAATTCATAGCTGACGGCGAACGCAAGAAGAATTTGTTTGTTTAGTAGGGAATTAAAACCTCTTTAAGCCGACGCACGCCCTTTTCAACCTAAGGCGAACCTTTTATTGGTTACATCAGAGCGTGTAGGCTAACAAACATGAACAATAAGAATTAACTCCTTTCGGAGAATCCGATTACGCAAGAAGAATTTGTTTGTTTGTTTAGTAGGAATTAAAACCTCTTTAAGCCGAAGCACGCCCTTTCAACCTAAGGCGAACCTTTTATTGGTTACATCAGAGCGTGTAGGCTAACAAACATGAACAATAAGAATTAACTCCTTTCGGAGAATCCGATTACGCAAGAAGAATTTGTTTGTTTGTTTAGTAGGGAATTAAAACCTCTTTAAGCCGAGGCACGCCCTTTCAACATAAGGCGAACCTTTTATTGGTTACATCAGAGCGTGTAGGCTAACAAACATGAACAATAAGAATTAACTCTTTTCGGAGAATCCGAAGGATAAGTCTCTGCCTTATGTTCCCCGGGCAAGATGCGGATTGAGGATGATGATGATGATGAATGTCTTTCTTATTATCGATAAGAAGTGAAATTCTATCACTTTAGTTATATAAAGGTCCTTTTGGTCGAAATGTTGCTGTGTATTGTCATTATTTTTGTATTTTGTAAAACTACAAAACCTTGCTTGAATTACATTGAGAAACAAAGAATGAAGTGGTTTGGCCACTTAATAAGAATGCATCCAAACTCCACAGTTTACAAAGTCTTCTACAACAGAACATCAGGAAAGAAGACGAGAGGAAGACAACGAAAAAGATGGTTTGATGGCATAGCTGAATCCTGTCAAATAGCAAAAATAACAATCACCCAAGCCACCAGAACAGCGCAAGACAAAAACAGAAAACTACGACACTGGGCAACAACCCGGTAGCAGTGTGACAACACTGGGCAACAACCCGATAACAGTGTGACGACACTGGGCAACAAACCGGTAACAGTGTGACGACACTGGGCAACAAACCGGTAGCAGTGTGACGACACTGGGCAACAACCCGGTAGCAGTGTTACAACAAAAGAAGAAGAAGAAGAAACACTACAGTACTTTGTTTTTCACGTGTTTCACCAATGTCTTTCTTACACATCTGAATGATTCCAGTGCATAGAAGTACTTCGCACTGCTATTGATGTCTGCGCTGATATTGGTCGCTTATTGAACGTGTCTACATCCCTGAGAAAGTTCAGAACTCTATCTTGTATCTCAGCATGTTCCTCTTTGAGTTGCTGTAATTTTAACCGTCTGCGTTTCTCATTAATAACTTTCCAGTCTACTTTGAAATCGGGGGTAACTTCTAGTTCATCTTCATTGGGTGTTACTCTACATAGTAGTTCCAACTGCCGGCGGGATCTTGACCGAAGAACGGCACTTTTTGCACGAGGTGGCAATATGTCGTCTTCTTTTTGCACACGTTCATATGCAACGCCTGCTGTCATTGGTCGAGATCCGGCCAATGATGAAAAGGTTTCTTTTAGATAACCCTTGTTCTGTATATGTTTCTGAGGTTTGGCTGAAGATGATTGGATCTTTGATGTGTTGCTATAGATACCGTCATCTTCGTTGTCTGATGGTATCTGCATGCCAGAAGTAGGAACCAGTTTGTTAAAATCAATTCCAGGGGAATTACTAATTTTCCGACCGTTGAATAGATTTTTGGAGCTGAACTTATTTCTTTCTGCTTGGATTTTCGCTAGAGCTCTATTTGGTCTCTTCTCGCCCCATTGTCTTCCAAATTTAGTAATACGGGCAGTAGACAGTATATCTGTTGAGTCACATGGATTACGGGAGTTAACTGCTTCCTGTAATTTGATGATCACGTCCATTTGTCTGCGTATTTCATCCAGCTCTCCCCCTTTCTCTTCCATAGCTCGACGTTCATTCTGAAACACATAAAAATATTGTTTTATTGTTTGGTTATTTGGTCATTGAACACACTTCACAGTACGTCTCTTAGACCTATACGTGCTCAGTCTCTCGCAACAGATGTTAAAGGGTATACATACTGATTATTCCTGTGACTCGCTGGTTAAACACACTACTCTCTCTGCCTCTCAGTCACCCAGCTCTACATGTACAACGTGTAATTCCAAACAACTTAAATAACTGGATTGATTCAACGTCAATTTTAGTGTCCCCATCCAATAGTAGGTCGTCAAGAGACTGAAGAAGATACCCTTATCTATCATAAACTCCAACAATCGATTTATTGTTAACATATTATTTCACATTACCTAATCAAGATGATCGATCGCGAGGAGTTGAAGATGGATAGGGTACGCCTTAGGTTTCCTGGCGACACTTGCTGCATCTTTTCCTTCTTATCTTTTTCTATTGTATCTCAGTGAAGTATAGGGCGGGGGGCGCGAGAAGTGTGCCTTATGTGCGCCTTGTCTAATGTGCTTTGTAAGTTGGTATTCATTTCTATAAAATTGTCCCTGATCCGTCATTCCATCTTTTGCGAGGTCTTCCTCTTGTTCAGTACTTATTATATATTTTCAACTTATCTCTCCGTGGTAGACGATACCAGGTCATTTTTGTCAGTTGTCCAAACCATTTAATCTGTTGTTCTTTTATGAATTGAATTACTAGTTTCATTCGTAGTCTCAATCTAATTTCGTCATTTCTAATTTTATCTTTCAATGTTACTCCTGCAGCTCTTCTAAGAGACCTCATCTATGTTGTTATGACTTTTCGCTCATTAACTGCAGAGAGAGAGAGAGAGAGAGAGAGAGAGAGAGACCTTGTTTGACATTGATAGCAAAATGTTAGTCCAAATATAATTGTAATGAAACTTGATCTTTTATTTAGATGTATCATTTCTTTGCGTCTTTTGGATGAAGGCAATACAAAAATTAATGTTGAACCCATCCAACGATTTCAATAGTTTACGCCTGTGTGGTGGCGGGTCCCACAAGGGAATCAAAGAATAGTACCACTGCTGTTCATCACGTGTATTGACCACATCTGTAAAATAGCTAACACCAGCGAAGGAAACAACCTCGGAGAGCTCTTAAATGAATTTCTTTTGCAGACGATCAGGCAATCATATCAACAACAGAAGAACAGCTTCAACAACACATTAACAGACTCCAGTTAGCATGCAACGAATACAACATGAGAATAAACATGACAAAACAGAAATAATGACATTCACCAGAGAGGAAAACACTACCAATATCTGCATCGACAATCGCCAACTAAAACAAGTAAAAGACTTCACATACCTGGAGCATTTTTTCAGCAAACGGAAGAATAACTAATGAAATTCAACACAGATGCAACAAAGCAAATTAAATGATAGGGCAAATGGCGCCAATTTTAAGATGCAAACACGTCACCATGAACACAAAAAGAGCAACGTTCAACACAATCTTTCTCCCCACATTATGTTACCAGTGCCAAACCTGGACGCTGACAACAAATGATAGAAGAAAACTAGTCACGACAGAGATGAAGTGTCTACGCAGAATGCTGGGTGTAACAAGAAGAGACCGGTTGAGAAATGCAGACATCAGGAAAAAAGTAGGTGCAACATCAGTACTAGACTTCATCAAGAAACAACAAATTAAATGATTCGGCCACGTAAGCAGCTTACCAACAGACAGTGCACCTCAAAGAGCAATGCTGCTCCGATACAATGGGTACAAAGCAAAAGGCCGGCCACGCAAAAGATGGACCTCAGAGATAACAGAGGCGACGAAAGAGACTATTTACAAATCGCATACTAGGGTCCGTTTTAGAAATCTCTCCTTGACCTGACGCTGTGAGGCAAACAGGATTCGAGAAAGAAATAAAGTACCACTGCGACCTACAAGACATGTCGTAAGGGGCGACTGCTGTAGTACCTAGGAAGCTACCTAGTAAAAAAAGCATCGCAGAAATCGGATGTGCTGGCCTACTTGTAAGCGTATAACTGGCACAACATACAATCGATCTTAGACTCAGATGACATACAAATCACAAAGAGTGGTTAACAAATGGTTGATATGGAACGTTCGAAGAAGAAGAAGAAGAAGAAATAGTTTAAAATGACATGATACACAAGCAGAGCTGAATGCATTAACACAGAATGAGGAGTGTGTTTAACGAGGGAGCCAATGTAGATTAAATGTCTCTCTCTATCTCTCTTTCTCTCGCGATCATCGCCCTGACCGATGTACCAGACCTCCCCATAAATTCTATTCATGTGGACATCTGATTCATGCAGCCTTAACATTGGTGTATTTTTCGTCACATCTTCAGCACCATTTGGAGCTCTGGTGCTTATTCTTCGGCGATGTGTCCGGTTTCAGCCAGCGTTTACTCGGCTCGCTCTCCCTTCTGTAGCCATCTAGTGTTTTTTACGGTGTGGGGTAGCTAGCCACATGCCCAACCTCCTCAATCGCCTCTTACGACATGCGTGGCAGGTAACAATGATTCTATTCTTTACACCCCAATTTGGGCCCAGGTAACCACTCGGGCGGATTAAACGTCTAAAACCAAATGATTGAATTCATTGCACTTGGTACCTCTCAAGTTGAAGAAAGCACGCTTGTATGGCGAGGGACACTTTAAGGAAAGCATGCCTTCATGAAAAAATCAGTTAGAAGCACTATACCAGGCGCCCTGACTAAGCCTGAATTCATAGCAGGCGAACGCATTAAGAAGAAGACGAATTGCACTGGGTTTTAACCCATATGGCTCGGTCCCTTTCCGCAGAAATGGCAAGGAATTTGCCGAGAGTATTGCACAAAACACGAACTCCGTAGCTCCGGAAACAATCCTAGGGTCTCTGGAAAAAATGCACATGTGAACAGAAAAGGCGTGGTCTGGACTCGAACTCACGACCGTCAGAATGTAAGACAACTGCTTCATTTTTATGCGTATGTGGCAACAATTCCCTCTTGGGTTTAGTATCTTTTGGTTATCTTCAATAGGACTTGAACCTTGACTTCACCTACTTGGAAGTCAGGAGTTGCCGTGAATATTTCTTAATTAAATCCAAGTCACTGAAAAACTTGGAAAATTTATAAGATAAGACCACCATCTAACCTTCATCTTAGTAGAGCCCCCGATATGTGTAGTAGGGCTCTGTGGAAGGGGCCACCTCTGTATACTTCAGAAATTAGCAGTTTTACCTTCTTGATTTGCAGTAGATGATCCTCTAGGTGATCTTCTAAGATCTCGTTCTCTTTGTGAATGGCGCTGTAGTTCATCTTCATTCCGTTATAGGCCAAGGTCAGCGCCCTCTTTCCCTTAAGTTGAACTAGTTTACAAAAATATATTATAGTGATTAGTAGAGCTAGCAAAATTACTTAAACAACGTTTGGCAGTACATCTCATCTGAAGACAAAATATATTAAGTGGATTGAGTTCTAGAGCTAGCAGAAATTACTTAAACAACGTATGGTCAGTACATCTCATCTGAAGACAAAAATATATTATAGTGGATTGAGTTCTAGAGCTAGCAGCATTTTTCTGATCTAATTTTGGGGGTACGTTTACCCAAAAATGTATTTAAAATGTAATATTTAATATATCATTAAAAGTTTGTGTAATATTTAAGATATTACAATTGCTCACCTTAGAGTGAAAACAAAATTCATTTACATTTATTAGATTCAGAGCTTTGGGGATTTGAAATTTATGTTTGGTGGCCATTTTGTATTGCTTCCATGGCAACGCTTTGACATTTTTTTGTAAACTAAACTTTTTCTACTCTTCTAAGTCATAATCTCTCAAAATGGTTATACAAATTTCACATTAATATGAAAACAACGAAAATCATTTCCAGACCAGAGTCACTCCATTTGAGAATATTACGAATTTTCATTTTCAATGTTGTATCAATCATAACTAGCAAAAAAGATTGTACGAAATATAGAGGAATAGCTCCACTGAGTCACACAACAAAAATATTATGTAAAGTACTCGAAAAAAAAAGACTGCTCCATATCATCGAGCCACAGCTTAATGATTCACAAATGGGATTTCGGAAGAATAGAAACTCTACCGACGCAATATTTGCCCTCAGATAGTTAGTGGAAAGGACTGTCAAATTTGGCAAACACCTACAATTGTTGCGTTTGTAGATCTAGAAAAAGAGTAGAACCACGTAGACAGAAACCAGTTGTGAAAAGTATTGTCAATCTATGAGGTTAATGATCACCTAATTAAACTATGCAAGATCCTCTATATAAACAGACAGTGTACGATTCGAACAAACACAGGATTATCAGAAAAGCTCCACGTAGGGTCAGGAGTAAGACAAGGATGCATACTATCACCGCAGCTGTTCATCACATATATCGCTCAAATCTGTAAAATAGCTAACACCAGCGAAGGAAACCAAATTGGGAAACTCTTAAATGAATTTCTTTTTACCGACGATCAGGCAATCATATCAACAACAGAGGAACAACAACATCAACACATTAACAGACTCCAGTTAACACGCAATGAATACAATATACATATAAACATCGACAAAACCGAAGTAATGACATTCGCTAGAGAGGAAAACGTTACCAATATCTCCATCGACAAACGCTCATTTTAAGATAAGCCAAAGACTGTACATACCTAGGGATCATTTTTTCAGCAAACGGAAGAATAACTAACGAAATCCAACATAGATACAACAAACAAAAAAAAGGACATATGGCGTTAATTATAAAATGCAAACATGTCACCATGAACACAAAAAAAAAGCATTTTCCAACACAATTTTTCTCCCAACGTTATACTATCAGTGCCAAACCTGGACGCTAGTAACAAATGATAGAAGAAAAATAGTCACAACAGAGATGAAGTATCTACGCAGAATGATGGGGGTAACAAGAAGAGACCAGTTTAGAAATGAAGAAATCAGGAAAGTGGGAACAACATCAGGACCGAACCTCATCAAGAAACAACAAATTAAATGGTTCGGCCACATAAGCAGATTACTAACTGACAATGTGCCTCAAAGCGCAATGTTACTCCGATACAGTGACTACAACACAGAAGGTCAATACCACAAAAGATGGTCAACAGAAATAACAGAGAGAAGAAAAGACATCGTGTACGAAGCGCACATAAGAATCCATTCTAGAAATCTCTTTTTATCCTAAGACTTTGAGACGAAACAGGATTAAAGAAAGCACCCATTTGTTGCCGGGGCTCGCAAGGGAGCAAAGAATAGCAACACTGCGACCTACAAGGCATGTCGTAAGAGGCAACTGACGTAGGGGCATAGGGAAGCTATCCTTATAAAATAAAAGCGTATCAGAAATCGGCCTACTTGGTCTACTTGTAGGTGCATAACTGGCACAACTTACAATCGCTCTTAAGCTCAGATCACATACAAATCACAAAGAGTGATTTAACAAGTTGTTGATATGGGGCGTTCGAAGAAGAAGGATTAAAGAAAGAGGAAGACTAAGCTGATGAAAATTTGCAAATAATTTGTGCAAAGAATTCACACTAGAACACACCCAACCCTTCAGTCCATGGACTGTGTCTCTGAAAGTACTTCAGGACAGCCAAGAAATCTAGAGCTCTTTCGCTCTGTATTATTTTGACCGTTGGACGCATTTATTTTGCAATTCAAATGTAAGTAGTTTCAACCTTTATAACTCAAGTACTGTTTCTCTTAAGTATGACGTATTTTATATTAAATTGTTACTAATTGGAATTGGATGTGGAATACATTAATATAATAACATTCTACATCAGGTGATGTACGTTTGAGAAAATTAGATTATTGTCGCATAACTATTTTGAAAAAATAAAAATCGTAAAAAATATTTATACTCATGTGTTTGTATTACATCTTAATATTCATAGATGTTTCCAGAAGTAGCAGTTAAATGAAGATAATCCATTTGTGAACATATTCTATAAGTTTCATTTAATTAGGTTCAGTAGTTTTTATAATATTCACTTTTTAGTGCAGCCATGTCAACAAATGCTAGGTTCAACGACCATTCTTTAGATGTAATTATTACATTAGACTTAGAATTACAACTTTCGATACTGTTTCCATAAACAATCAAATGTCGTCATTATCATAAATAAAATTTTCCTCATTACTATCACAAGTTATAATTTGATCTAGCAATACTCAAGATTGACTGTATAAACTTATTTTACTCTTTATAACAAGGTTGGCAAATGTCGGAAACATTATCGTAAAAAAAGAAAAAAAGATGACTCGACTTCAACACAATAATACATTGCTTTCCCGCTTTCAAATCTTTGTTAATAGGAGTTAGAAATGTACCTACTTATAAGTACTTTCCGTTTCTGAAGATTTTTTAAATTTCAGTAAAGGGGTTGTGAAGATACATTCGTTTTCGTCAATATACATCTAAAAGCCGATATATCGGTTTTGCAACATCATGAACATTACTCTGAACCGATATATCGGCTCTGCAGTCCTGTTGGGTTAGGCATCATATAGGCCTGGCATATTACAACGGGGAAAATTCAACCGACTAGGTAGCCAGTCATGTTTTAACTATGTGACAACGGTGACAAATGATTGATCGGTAAACAAGGTAATTCTCAGATCAAAAAGTAATAAAAGAATGACTTTGAATCTCTTTCTCGTGTTATGGTATGATTGTGCACATCCAACTCTAAAAGTTCTGGAGTTTGTTGTGTCTTGAGAAAGCGACCATGGACTCGTATAACTGTAATTCGAAAGTGCTTTTAAGTAGTTTATATAGTTGTTGATTTTGTATACTCTGTCGTGAGGTTATGCTGTCCATTGTAACCACCTTCTCTCTCTCTCTCTCTTTCTCGCTCGCTCGCTCGCTCCTCTCTCTCGCCTCTCTCCGCCCTCCGTTCTCGCTCCTCTCTCTCGCTCTCTCTCTCTCTCGCGCTCTCTCTCTCGCCGCTCCTCTCCTCTCTCTCTCTTGCTCGCTCTCTAGCTCTTTCTCGCTCTCTCTCTCGCTTTCTCTCTCGCGCTCTCTCTCTCGCTCTTTCTCTCGCTCTCTATCTCTCGCTCGCTCTCTCTCTCACCTCGTGCTCTCTCTCACTCTCGTGTTCTCTCTCACTCTCTCTATCCACTGTCTCTCGCTCTCACTCTCTCTTATGAACAAAAGATGAAGGCAATGAGATGACCGAAGTTGATGTCAGTTAAACAATGTAACAATATCATACTCTCCTTGGTCTTTTGTAACTATTTTGGTGTCCAAATGAGACTTTCCTTAATGAGTCATTTTCAGGGAAAAAAAATGTCCATTCTTGGAGATGAGTTAACTAACGACACAGCAACAGCGTGAGACTAAAACTGTGCAACACACAATTTATTTATATTTCTCGTTGTTTTAGACCACAGGTTCCCAAAGTGGTGGTACTGCCCCAAGTGGGCACTGAAGCCTCTTGAATTCTGTATTTTAATTCATCTTATGCCCATCATACACGATCAATTTTCTCATCAATTTTCTATTTCATGTATATAATTATTTGAAAATTGACCATGTATGACAGAAATATATATCAATTTTCTATGTCAAAGTGAAAATAGAGGATGCACATCTATGTGGAAAGGGGGGAGGTTGACAAACTGTTATAATAGGGAGAGGGGGGGCGTTACAAAGTTTATGTCGTGCAAAGTGGGCGGTGTGCCGATCAGACCGAATACAACGCCATCTCAATATTGATTGTGGACTGTTCTGAATCTTTAACATTTTCTGTCTTGTCTGGATCGGTGACGGATTAAGCGCGGGGCCTGTTGCAAATGTTTTGTATGATATTAAAATAAAATACAACTTTTACAAACAAACTGTTCACGATTTAATGTGAACAAATTTAGAGATAACACTAGACGAATAAATTTCTCTAAGTAAGTTACATTCAATGTTCATTTTGGTGAGGTTATTTAGATGATCTTGTCCCATCATGTTCCTTAACTCATTTTTGATACGCTTTAATGTTGAAGTAGAACGTTCTCCGTTTACAAACGTTCTAGAATTCCGTTCCATAAAATAGTAATTATTCCCGTTTCCAACTTACTCATCTTCGAAATTAGTCCGTACGTCTGATTACGACACTCTACCTTTTGATCCATGTTATTTGAGATGTCATCCAAAACTTGTTTCATAGTTTTACACGCTAAACATTTTCTGCTCTAGGCGCGGGGCCTCCAGAAACGCGCGGGCCGTAGCATTTGCTACTTCTGCTATAGAGCTAATACGGCACTGGTCTAGATCAGATCAAATCAGATCAAGTACCATCTCCCAATCGGAGGTTGGCTGTTATGAATCTTTAAGATGTAATGTCTTTTGTCTGGATCAAATCAGATGAAGTGTTGCTCTCTGCAGGTAGAGAGATTTTTCTGCGAAGAGAGACTGAGATATATGGGGAAACCAAGTAGAATGAAGTCTAGCTTAAACTTGTGAATTTGTTCCTGCGACAACACGCTTAGAAGCAAGTGTGCTATCCACTCTCTAGGCTGTAACATTTACCTTACATTATCTGTTTCATTCTTCGAAGAACCATCCAACAAGAAAGTAAACTATTGGGATGTAAAACCATACAAGATCTGCAACTGCTAGCAAAGAACCGTATCATATGGAGATCTAAAACCTCTGCCCTATGTGCCACCTTTGGCACGAAAGGAACAAACTAACTAATCTGTTTCCTATTTCTTGATAAGATCAAGTACCGTCTTCTCACTGAAGGTTGTCTAGATTCTACATTTCACCCAAGTGGTTACCGTGGCCCAATTTGGGGTGTAAAAATAGAACCACTGTTACCTGCCATGTATGTCGTAAGAAGCGAGTAAGGAGGTTAGACGTGGAGTTAGCTACCCCACACCGTAAAAAACACTAGATGGCTACAGAACGGAGAGCGAACCAAGTAAACGCTGGCTGAAACCGGACACATCGCCGAAGGATAAGCACCAGAGCTCCAAATGATGCTGAAGATGTGATGTAAAATACACAAATGCTAAGGCTGCATGAATCAGATTTCCACATGAATAGAATTTATGGGGAGGTCTGGTACATCGATCTGGGCGTGATCGCGATGAAAGAGATTATACATTGAACATTCTACAACATTAACCAGACTACAAGAATATCAAGTCATATGGGAGTAGTTAGACAAGAGCACTATATTAGAAGCTAAAGAAGAATAGTAAACCAACAAAGAACCGGTGTCTATAATCTGCCACACGCTGAGAGGCATACTGAGGGGAAGATCGGAGCACTTAGGAACTAATTGATTCGATGTGCTGTGATGATAATCCGACGACTAAACTAAAATAAACTGATAAACATACTGAGGAGGAGATCTGTGCTGATCCGACGACTAAACTAAACTAAACTGATAAACATACTGAGGAGGAGATCTGTGCTGATCCGACGACTAAACTAAACGAAACTGATAAACATACTGAGGAGAAGATCTGTGCTGATCCGACGATTAAACTAAAATAAACAGAGACGTACTGGGGAGGGGAGAGGCGCTGTAGCGTAGTTGTTAGTGAACTCGCTTCCAAGGCTGGTGGTCTGGGTTCAGCTCCCGCAATGCGCGTGGAATTTTTCCCGACGCGACGGCTCAACTGGGTACCAGACATGCTCTGGGAAAGTAAAGGCGGCCTGCGCGATGCTGACCACATCACCCATCGTGTGCCGACGGTCAATGAAAATACAGGCCTAACACTGTATTGACCTATATACCACGAGGTATGAAAGGGTTCCTTTACTTTTTTTTTTTTTACTGGGGAGAGGATCTGAGCACATATGGACTAATTGATTCGATGTGCAGTGATGATGATCCAATGATAAACTAAACGATACATTTAACATTTTCTGGGTTTTTTAACACCTTAGTTCAGTTGGCATCTTCACATCGAAGATTGTATGTAGCAGATCTCCCAACACGTTTCACGTAGCAATTTCTGTCTCTCCAAAAAGCAGTTATTGTTCTTACTCAGGTAACACATACCTGCTCAGGTGTTATGTAACACATACCTGTTCAGGTGTTATGTAACACTCGTATCTTGTCAATCACGCATTAATTATCTGGTGGGTCTAACCCATGTACCTTTAACATGAAAAACCTGCAGTAAAACTATACACCAACAGTGAAACATCAGAACAAAAAGTCAAGTAGTTTTTAAAAGTATAAAAATAGGCTCAAGCGACATTTCGAGTAACAGGTCTTTATCCAGTAAATCTGTGGTTAAATCGTTACGCCTGTGCTTTACATTCCGAGGGTTGAGGGTTCGAATCCGGACAGCGCCGTTCTGTTCACGAGTGCATTTTTTCAGAGACCCTAGCATTGTTGCCGGAGCTACGGAGATCATTCTTCGTGCAATACTTTCGACAGGTGGAATGCCATTTCTGTGGAGAGGGACCGAGCCATATTGGGTAAAACCCAATGCAATGCAGTCAATCCTCGTCTCGCCCGAGTGGTTGCTGGGACCCAAATTGGGGTGTAAGGAATAGAACCACTGTTACCTGCCACGCATGTCGTAAGAGGCGACTATAGAGGTTGGGAGTGGGCTAGCTACCCACACCGTAAACAAATACTAGATGGCTACAGATCGGAGAGCGAACCGAGTAAACGCTGGCTGAAACCGGACACATCGCCGAAGGATAAGCACCAGAGCTCCAAATGGTGCTGAAGATATGACGTAAAACACACCAATGGTAAGGCTGCATGAATCAGATTTCCAAATGAATAGAATTTATGGGGAGGTCTGGTACATCGGTCTGGGCGGTGATCGCAAGAGAGAGAGAGAGAGAGAGAGAGAGAATCCTCGTCTTTAGACATTTTTTCTGTATCAGGTAAACGATGCAATATATCAAGGGACACCAGAGGTTGTTTTTCATCTATCTATCTGTATTCTCTTAGTGTCTCATTTGAAACATTAGGCTAACACAGGAGACTTCCATTGTTGCTGTTAGGTCACCTTTCTAACTATTGTTTCGCACGTCAGGCTTCAACACCAGCCAACTCTAGATAACTACAGACAACTGACTGGGGTTCCTGACCTAGATCAGAAAATGGGGCCGGAAAATATTGATGTTTGATAGAACACTGCAAGCTTTTTTGCAACTTTATGCAATTCTGTGAGTCTATGGTTATTTATTGGTGAAAAATATTCATAATATTGTTATTCCTTATTGTTAAACTTAACATGTTACATAATATAACTTCGATTTAGCATTTTGTGTTGATTTTAAAATGAATTCGTCTATATAAACCAATACAGGAATGCGAGGTCACGTGATGTATTTGTGGTCTGATGTCCCATAATTCTTACCTGTGCCCGAAGGCCCATAAGTTTATAGTTGGCTCTGCCTCAACCTTTCAATTCTTGCTCGAAACAAGAAGGTTTAGTAGTAGTAGTAATAATAGCGTTTACCTTAAGGCTTACAGCTCTATCAGTTATGGATAACATAATACACAAAGTAATAAAAGTCCTCTTCTGAGTAAATGACATTGAAGAAGAAGATAAAGTAGAAGAAACTGATGAAAAGAAAGAAAAGAAAAAGAAGAAGAATGATAAAGAAGAAAAATGTGGAAGAAAAGAAAAAGAACAATAAAGAAAAGAAAAGAAGAAGCAGGAAGAAGCAGACGAACAGGAAGAAAAATGGAAGAACAAGAAAAAAGAAGACAGAAGAAACAAGGAAGAAGCAGAAATAATACGAGAACGTAAAGTGTGAGAGGAAAGACGGAAAAGAAAGAAGAAGAAAGAGGACGAAGACAAAGAGGAAAAAGGAAGAAGAGGAAGACGAAGAAGAAAAAGGAAGATAAAGAAGAAAGAAAGAAGAAATACAATCATTAGAACGGTTGCTGTTTATGTGACCAAGAATGGTGACAGGGTCATATATTTACATTACAATCTGCTTGATCGTCTGGGAACACAAATAGAGACGCACACATCGTTGGTTGCATTTACGACATTGTACGACACACCCATACTTGTCTACGGCTTGAATACAAAGAAATATGCAAATCAATAAATGAGAGCGCCTGATTAGAAAATGGGAGATCGAATTTCAATAATAATACGTAAGAGCCATGATAATCAAAGACTAAATATGCAGCTGTCATCTGAAACAGTGGTTCTCAACTTTATTTTGTTGTGGCCTACTTTCGAGTTTCATGTATCTCTTTAGCTCTACTACTCCAGGGAAGTCTATGTGGCGTTGAGGTTAGGTGCTCGCCTTCCTTCCTTCCTTTCGTTTGCTTGAAATATGTCTATATATTCAATGTTGTCTCTTGTATGAACTTCACTGTCTTTTGTAGCTCACACAGAGGTCCGTGTAGTTTTCTGTCGAGTGTTGTTTCGTTAGGCCAGTGAGTTTGCCTCAGTGTATCATATTCGGGGCAGTCTTGAAGTATGTGCTCTGCAGTCTGGTTTGCCTGTCCACATGTACACATGGCTGAATTGCCAATCTTGAATTTTGTATACATGTGGCTGCGGAGCCGATTGTGTCCTGTTCTAAGGCGCAGAATGACAACTTGTTCCAATCTGCTCATATTATAGTAATCGTCTTGTGTTGGTATTTGTGGCTTTCTCATTGATTTAATCATCCTTTTCTTTTGGTGGTAGGTAACTGGCACATCCGGCTGCTCTCCTGCAGCACCTTCCTTGGCCAATCGGTGTGCTGTTTCATTTCCTGGTATTCCACAGTGAGAGGGTATCCACTGCAAGACGACCCTGCGATGCTTGGACAATTTAGACACTAGGGTCTGTAGACCTGGCAATTTTCTGGACTGAAGTGCTTGGAGTGCTGATTTTGCATCAGTCAAAAATACAACAGGTTGAGGATCGGGTCTGGTATTCAACAGTTTTCAGTTGCCACCTTGATTGCCTGAATTTCTGCATCATAGTTGTGACAGAAGGTGCTCGCCTGTCGTTCCAAACGTACTCGGTTCGCTGTCTCGTAGCTTCCTCGGGATATTTTTCTAGAGAACCATGATCTCAGTGTAGGTGAGATCGAGTTATAAGCCCTATCGGAGACGGACGGCAAAGCACAGGTTCAATTTGAGCAGGTAAAAGAACCATTGGTAGTTCAGTATCGAGAAGAGCAGCATGGAAAGCGGCTTTCCTGACACAAATCATTAGAAAGATTAAAAATAACATTCCTACAAAATATTTTCACCATCTTCTATAATACATCAGGGACCCTCGTCGGCGCTACAGAGTTTGTACATTGTCGCTGATATCTTCCTGTGTAAGAAAGAGATCGAACCACACATGGCTACTCATCGAAGTGCAATGATGATAGTCCTATCAATCAATCAATCAATCGATCGATCAACCAATCAATGTATCTCTTTACTCTACATTGCCACATATTTTCTTACAAGTAATAGTTGTCTGGTCAACCACTAGTAGCAACTGTTATAAGAAGGAGAAGATGGACATATGTTGGGCATACCTTGAGAAGAAATGATCAACGAATACCAAAGCAAGCATTGCAATGGGAGGCAAAGGGTTTAAGAAAGAGAGGACGCCTTATGGAAACCATGAGACCAACCACGAGAGAGGCAAGAAATATTGGACTTAATTCCAAGGAAGAGATTGAGCAAGTTGCACAGGACAGAGCGGTAGGGAGAAATTATTTGCAGGTTCTATGTGAAGTATAACGGTTGGAGAGGAATATATATAATCGTTGTATTGTAACATAAAAGATAGTTACTGTTGTTTACTTCTAATACAATTTTCTCTTATAAAAAAAAACCACTTCAGTTATCAGTTATCAGAGGACTATCATCATAGCAACCCGGACATGTCCATAGGTGTGCCGATCCCCGCTTCACCAAATCCAGCAGCACCCAGCGGCCCAATACGCCAGTTCGATGTTGATTAATCAATCATTTCGCATATTTGATATGTCGTTCTTTTCGGGCTGTACACATATCGACACCCATCTCTCTCAATCTGATCAGCGACTGGAATTCACAGCCCTGAAATTCCTCTGTTCGGAAATACTCTATCAGTGCCTTAAGAATTTCATTTCGGTCCATTGTAGCTCCCCCCGATATCGTAGCCATGCCAGTCAATCTATCAGCTCGTTAATTACCCCTAACTCGTGCGTGTCCAGGGACAAAAAATGAAAGTGATTTCTCTGATCCTTGTTTATACCAGTACCTCCACCCAGTTTTGTATCACCATTTCTGTTTCGACATTACGAATCATACTTATTCGTACACTGAAGTCACTGAGTACACAAAGCACATACACTTGTTTACTATGTATACTACAAATAATATAGCGATCCTGTAGACTGATATCAAATGATAGAAGAAAACTAGTGACGACAGAGATGAAGTGTCTGCGCAGAATGCTGTGAGTATCAAGAAGAGACCGGTTTAGAAATGAAAGACATCAAGAAAAAGTGGGTACAATTATTAGAATTGAGCTTCATCAAGAAATAACAAATTAAATGGTTCGGCTACATAAGCAGATTACCAACAGACAATGCGACTCAAAGAGCAATGTTACTCCGATACAGTGGATACAAAGAAAAAGACCGACCACGCAATGGTGAACCTCAGAGATTCGTCTTCTTCGAACGCTCCATATCGACCACTTGTCAACCACTCTGTGTGATTTGTATGTGATCTGAGCCAAAGAGCGATTGTACGTTGTGCCAGTAATGCGCCTACAAGTAGGCAAGCACATACGCTTTCTGCTACGTTTTGTATTTACTAGGGTAGCATCCCTAGGGCCTACACCAATAGCCTCTTACGACATGCATTGTAGGTTGCAGTGGAACTATTCTTTGCTTCCTTGCGGCCCTGACACCACATGGGCGTCTCCAGAGACAAAAGAGGCGACAAAAGACACTGTTTATGAAACGAACACAAAAGCCCGTTCTAGAAATCTCTTCTTATACTGACGCTGTGAGCCAAAACAGGATTAAAGAAAAAAAAAAAAACAGAACAGCACATCTAATACCGTGTAAATATTATCGATAGAAGGAAAGACTTAGAGGGCAGAGTCCCAGGAGGCAGAGGCAGACCAAATAGAAGATGGCTACAAGATATTAAAGAAACCATGAATATGACCATCGACGAAGTGGGTGAATTGGCTAGAGACAGAGTGAATTTCCGATACGCTGCAAAGAGAGCAACGTCCTATGAAGGATACGCACCTTGATGATGATAAGGAAAGACTATAATAAAATATTTATCAAAGGAGAAATATGCAAAAAAACAAAGTAAGGTTTTAATTGTTTGCAGACCCCATGTAATGTATAACGGTGAATGGAATGAAGATCATGGTAAATCCTTTACATGACTTAGCCATCAACAACAGTAAACGAGTCGTCGATTTTTCTAGGCACCACTTATACGTTCAGTAGTTTGCCATTGTTTTCTGAACGGTAATGTCTATTTTTATCTTTTGTAAAAATTCCCACGAAAACGAATTTGCTTCCAAATTGTCTGCCACGGAGTTTCAACCAGGTACGCTTGGGTTGGGACACAGCCAACTCTAGATAACTAGGCCAGACAATTGAATGGGGGTTCCCTGACCTAGATATGAAAAGGAGGCCGGAAAATATAGATGTTTGATAGAACACTGCAAGCTTTTTTGCAATTTTACTCTATTCTGTGAGTCTATGGTTATTTATTGATGAAAATATTCATAATATTGATATTCCTTATTGTTAAACTTAATTTGTTGCATAATATAACTTTGATTTAGCATTTTGTGTTGATCGTAAAATGAATTCGTCTATAGACACCAATACTGGAATGCGAGGTCACGTGGTGTAGTTGGGGTCTGATTTCCCATAATTCTTACCTATGTCCAAAGGTCCATAAGTTTATAGTTGGCTCTGTTGGATCAAGCTCATTGCTACAGACGCCCACATATGACGGTATGGGAGGAAAACAATACAATAAAATGGCATATAAAATGAAGACATTACTTTTGTTTACAATGTATTGTTTGATAGATAGGACCAGGGGCTGCTCGTCATTAAGGGCCAGTGGGGCCCGGCACCACCAAAAATATTGAGTAACCTGTACTTATTATTTTAGACATTATTTGTTTATAATTATTACTTTCAACGAGATACTGATTAGCTTTGAAAGTTGATATATAACGCTAAAATATTATACACAGTCTGAAAGTTGAAATTCATAATCTTTTACCCCTAATTAGTATACGCCCCTGGTTATTAGGGGCCAGTAAGAACCGGTCCTACCAAACCCAAAAGAATTAACGTGTACTTATTATTTTAGAAATTATTTTTTCGTAATTGTTACTTTTAACTTCACACTGATTAGCTTTGAAAGTTGAATATAAAACACTAAAATATAATTATTATATCGGAATAATATAACAATCCTGTTATTTATATAATATCTCCTTATTAAAAAACATTATATGTACTGTAGCTCATCATTTTGCCTCTAATACTTCAAGCATTGTTCTGTGCACTATTTATGGGGCTAGTTTACAAGTTCCTACATAAGATGTAACATTGCGACCTCTGACCTTTGATCGCTATTGCAATGATAATTACCAAAACAATGCCATTTTCATTCGCCGGAAGATATATTCATTCTTACGCAGCCAAACTACTTTCCAGATAAACGAGTGTAGCAGTGAGGTTATTTATACCAGGAGATAATAAGTGAACCAGGAGATAATAAGTGAAGATATATTTCTAGCAAAAAGCCAAGCAAGGAAGGAATGACCAGGCTATATAATAAAGTCTTAGCAAGTCTAGGAGAAAGAAAAAAGTGTACCTAAGAAAATTGGACGCAATTTGGAAATGTATTGTGTAGTAAACATCACGTGATATCCGGGGTATTATTCAACGACGTACTGCTTGAAGGGTTGGTAACAACGCATTTTTGATAATGACGATGAATTAAAGACAGATAGGAAAATTCCATGTTTACTATTTTATAGAATCATGTTCGAGAAGAATGACTATGCAGCCTGGTAAACAAGGGAAGCAAATTATTGGTAGGTGGAAATCAAACAGACCAATGAGATTTAGTTGAGTTTAACGTGCGTAGTATTACGAAGTAAATAATTCCTATCTAGATTTTTCGGGGGGATATAGATTGCGCAATACCAGCCTGGTATAAATACCCGGGAACAGAGACAGTAGAGGCAGAGTTAAAACTCTTGGATTCTCCGAAAGGAGTTAATTCTTATTTTTCATGTTTGTTGGCATACACGCTCTGATATAACCAATAAAAGGTTCGCCTTAGGTTGAAAGGGGCGTGCCTTGGCTTAAAGAGGCTTTAATCCCCTACTAAACAAACAACAAGTAGAGGCAGAGAGATGGATTGAAACGACAGTTATCATTGCAGGGGGCTCGACCAGAGCGGACCCTGTGTTTTATAGAGATCCAGTGGTCATGGAAGACTCAATGGACCAGTAGGGATTTTAGTTCTGGTAGGCCTACGCAGATAGTTAAGACAGGGTAAATTTTTCGGTCGAGTCATGGGATCTCTAGAGATATGTTCATTTAGTGGAATTGTTGTTTTAATTTCATGTACAAATAGAATGAGGAAGTTCTCAGCAAGATTTGCAGAGAGAAAATTAAAATTTGATTAACTTTCGATCTGAGATGTTGGCATTTGTGAATTGATTTATGGTGAAAGTGATTTTCTAGATCTTCCAGCATCAGAAAGAGAACTTTGCAAGAAAACTGCAATCATCTTTAGTCCGGTGTAATTACCGGTGGTGCCGTGGCCAAAACAGATAGAATTAAATAGAGATAGACAAAGGAGTAATCATCACTCTTCACTGCACTGCTACACGAGGACTCTAGCTCAAATAGTCCGTTTAATTATCGATTGCATCCCCAATTTTATATAATAGTAGTATAAGATTATAGAAAAGAATAGTATTAAATAACACATTTTCTTATAATAAGATTAGTTTTATGTAATTGTCTGCATTAATACATCTTGTCTCCAGCGATAAATGCGTGATCTTTGACCATGGTTCCCCTTTACGTCCGCTTCGGTGAACTCTGACCGGTCGACTGACGTCACTTGATCTAGATTAACAAGTTTACCCTTTTTAATGACGAAACACGTAATAACAAAGTACTGCAGTTTTACAAATTACAAAAACAATGACAATATACAGCAACGTTTCGACCAACAAGGCCTTTATCAAGCAAACGAACAACAGGAGTGACGAATAAAAAAACCACTAACATATAGACGACTACATACAGAGACATACTGGCATATGTTGATGCCTGATCTCATTCACAAATTCGTGGTTTTTGTCTGTAGTGCCGCATTTCAATTCGTTCGATGTTTAAAAATATTCTCTAGGCGCTTCATGTCGTTTGGATGTGTCAAAATATTTAATTGCTCCTGATTTTTATTATCTCTAGAACTCTCTTTAATTGTCTTTGATTTTATATTATTTAATAGTCAACTCTCTTTAATATTGTCCTTGATTTTATATTATTTAACTAGCCAACTATCTTTAAATTGTTCTTGATTTTATATTATTTAATAACCAACTATCTTTAGTATCTGTTCAGAACAGTTTACCTTGATTTTATATTATTTAATAGCCAACTTCTTTAATATCAAGCTGTTGCAGAACAGAAGTGTTTATCCTTGATTTTATATTATTTAATAGCCAACTCTCTTTAATATCAAGCTGTTGCAGAACAGAAGCGTTTTCCTAAAAGGGGTAATGGGGTCTAAGGCGCATAAGGACAACGTCGCGCCAGGATTAGTGAGCTGGCACTAACCAAGATCCTACCCCACCTCCACGGGATGACCTTGGAAACAGACAACGGTTCCTGTTTGACTAAGCGGGTAGGGATCGAGGGAGAGCTACTCTGGTATAAGTAGTAATGCAGACGCAGTTACATTGGATGAGATCCGCTCGCAACACAGACAAGCAGAATCCCAAAGTGACTATTAATGCACATCTCTCCCGGCCGATGGGAAAAGCTGAACAAATAAACATAAAGGGACGAAGGGTGCATCCAGAGAAGAGACTGGGCCCATATGGAGCGAAACTCAGAGCTACAAAGTTGGAGCTCGAATTGAGTTGCGTGTCATGACAGTCTCGAGGCATAGTAAATGTGAGCACAGTGAGAAAACAGATAAACAAGGTGAGCAGGCCCCAAAGTAGAGAGAACACAGGAGAGCCCACCGGTGGGGACAGACAGGAGTTGATTGGGGACATCAAAGGCTAGTGGAGCAAACCGTACACAAAACTGGACGGCTGGCAAACCAAGCAGTCCAAAAAAAAAAAAAAGACTGGTAAACTGGGCAGATGACGCTCAACAACCCGGGAGGGAAGGTTGTCTAAGGCTAGCTACCCTAAAAGAAAATAGCAACCTGCTGCCTTGCAGGTAGGCTGGGACAGCCCGAGGCTGACGGAGAGCGAACCCAGTAAACGCTGGCTAAAACCTGACACATCGCCGAAGGATAAGCACCAGAGCTCCAAATGGCGTGGCTAAAGATGTAACGAAAACACCCATGCTAAGGCTGCAGGAATCAGATTTCCACATGAAAGCAGAATTTATGGGGAAATTTGGTACATCAGTCTAAGCGATGATCCCGTGCTCGAGAGAGAGAGAGAGAGAGAGAGAGAGAGAAATAAAGAGAGAGAGAGAGAGAGAGAGAGAAAGGGTAATAACTTCCCGGAATAGACAAGAAATAGTAGATACTCCAAAAACCCTAATTTTTCCCTAATTTTTGCCGGGCCCCACCAAAAAAAATGACCACGAGCCGCCACTGGATAGGACCATCATCATTCCATTGCGATATGTAACACTGCATCACTTAAGTATCGATCACTGCATCACTGTATCAATAAGTTACACTTCGATCTCAGCTGCAATGCACGAACCCCGTAGCGCCAGCGAAGGTCCCAGATGTAATTTTGAAGATGTTGAAGTTATTTTATAGACAATATTATAGTGTATGAAAGGTGAAAGACCGAAAGGATCTAAGACTGAATGATTGACTTAATTGTACCGGGATTTTACTCACATGGCTCGGTCCTCTCCTAGAAATTGCACACTACCTGCCGAGAGTATTGCACAAAGCACGAATTCCATAGCTCCGGCAATAATCCTAGAGGTCTTTTAAACAAAATACAGCAGTAAACAGAACGGCGAGGTCCGGATTCGAACCCACGATCTTCAAAACGCAAGGCAAAGGTTTAATCACTTAGCCACAGATACCCGATGTTATATGCTTGTAGTAAATTCTTCTTCTTCTTCATTTCTTTTACCATTTACTTCTTTATGGAAGTGTGTGTGTGGGGGGCGTAGTGATCTGTGTGTGCTTGTTTTGAGGCACTTTGTTAGCTGATATTCATATTCGTAAGGTTGTTCTTGATGCCGTCGCTCCATCTTTTGCGTGGTCTTCCTCTTGTTTTGTACTCATTATACTTTTTATGTGTGGTGCTCTATGGTAGGCGATACCAGGTCATTCTTGTCAGGTGTCCAAACCATTTAATCTGTTGTTCTTTTATGAATTGCATGACTGGTTTCACATCCAGTCTTCTTCTGGTTCTTCATTTCTAATGTTGTCTCTTATTGTCACACCTGCAGATCTTCTAAGACACCTCATCTCTGTCGTTATTATTTTCCGCTCATTAGCTGCTGTTATTGGCCATGTTTGACACTGGTAACATAGTGTTGGCCAGACTTATTGTCACACCTGCAACTCTTCTAAGACACCTCATCTCTGTCGTTATTATTTTCCGCTCATTAGCTGCTGTTATTGGCCATGTTTGACACTGGTAACATAGTGTTGGCCAGAAAATCGTTCTTAATGTAAATTATAAAAAATGGAAAATTCGTACATACCAGAAGATTGTTCTTATTACTGCTCCATACTGCTTAGCAATCCACGACGATACACACACTTGACTAGAATATTGTACAAGTATCGGTAAAACACGAAACAGCACACACGATCGACAATATACTATTACAGACGGCACGACGTCACCTTCATTTCTTAAACATTGTGTTCTTGACATGTACTCACAAAACTAATACTAAGGACATGTCTTCCGTATATAGACAATGCTTTAAAACGAATATTTGAGGCTCTGTTTTACGTCAGTAAATTAATGATGCAATAAAGTAATATATGAAGCCGTGTCTTACGCTAACAAATAAACAATGGAAAAACAAAAACATTTGAGGCTCTGTTTTACTGGTAAACCGGTATACCGTGGCCCCTGCAACATAAGGCCGACTGGCTTAGACGGGAAATCTAAAATTCCTGTTTAATGTGCATTGATTTTTGTATATGTTTGATAGAACACTGTAAGGTTTTCCTGCAATTTTACTCAATTCTATTCGTTCATAGTTATTTATTGATGAAAAATATTAATACTGATATTTCTTACTGTTTAAACTGTTTAACTTGTAACATAACATAACCTCGATTTAACATGTTATGTTGTTTTTTAAATAAATTAGTCTATATACAACAACACTAGAATGCGAAGATCATGCGACAGTGTAGTCTTATTTTCTAGAATTTTTAACCTGAACCCGCCGGCCGTATGTTACCGGAGGCCCCGGTTTTACATAAGTTAAATGGCAACAATTGGTTTCTCTTGATCCTCTTAAAAAAGGGTCCAAATGTGAAGGATTCACTTCACTGCACCGGGTTTTCCCATACTGCTCCGTCCATGTCGGCAGAGATGACAGGCTATCAACCGAGAACATTGCACAAAGCACGAACACTGTAGCTCCGACAAAAATCCCATGGATTTCATACAAAAATTGCACATGTACTCGGTCCGGATTCGAAGCCACAACCTTCAGTACGACAGGCAAACGATTTAACCACTTCCCCATTGAGACCCCGTTATCGATCATCTAAGATCGATAACAAGAAGGGATGTCACTGTACGTAAAGAGGAAAGAGTATTTCATTAAAACAAAATTATCTTCTCCTACTATGCTTTTAAAAACCAAGATCGCGCCATAAATCTTCACCAAAGTGGCGTAAACAACATACCATTTTTAGAAAACGGATGCCAAGAAACCGAAGAACATCCCTTTATCCATCTTCAACTGCCCAACAGTTGATACTTTCGATGCAAACATGTCCGTTCTCTCGTTACCGCGAGAACCAGCATGATAAGTAGATCCACGTGAGTCTATGGAGGTTGGAAGTCTCTATAGAGGACATCCACTCATACCGCAACATGACATTCTAGATCTTCCGAAAAATCGACTGAGAGTCAGTTACAACAACATCCCCAGTAAACGGTGTCCTGGTGAACAAATGGAGGGAAGCAGTAACGAACTTAACCTCTATCCTCATATTGAAAGTAGTTGTTCTATATACTCCATTTTGCTCTGCAATTAGCCTACAATGCGAGGCAGACAAGAAACCACAGCCTGACTTCTCGCAACGATGCACAGACATATCGGTATAAACAACAACATCATATATAAGTCAGAAATTAGAGATGGACTGTTAGGATGACAAAGTTCAACGCAGGACAAACTATTTGATTCTTATAATAGTTCTTCATTCTTCATTATTCTTCTTCTTTTCGTTCGTTCTTTACGACCAATTTTAATCATTCTTTGTGATATGTTTGATCTTTAACAAGAACGTGTATACGTTGCACATTGGTTTGGTAGGCCCCTAAACGCATAGACTTCTACACGTTTAGGACATGTGCATCCGATTTCAGACAAACCTCCTTAGTGGCCTCTTACGACATGCGTTGCATGTAACAGTGGTTCTATTCTTGACACCCAAATTTGGGCCCCGGTAACCACTCGGGCGGTTGTTCATTGTTCATTTTAGGATCATCTTCATCGCACATCGGACATGTCCATAAGGCTCCGATCTCCTCCCAAGCATGTATCTCAGTGTGTTCAGGCTAACAACTCCTATTCTGTGTTGATTGATGTATCTACTGGGTTTCTCTCGTGGTTTTCCCGTCTTGCCGCACCTATCGGTATGCACAACTTGCGCAACCGAGATAGAGAATACCCATTCTCTTCGTCGTTGAAATCTTCAGAGTGTATGTTTTCTCTGAGAGCGTTCATGATGTCGCTTCTGTCCATAGAAGACCCATTCTCAATCGTAGCATTGCCCGCAAGTGCGTCTGCCCTCTCATTGCCCTTCACCCCAGTGTGACCCGGGACAAAGTTGAAGGTAAGTATCTGGATTGACGAGTTTTGTATTAAACTGCCTTCGTGATCTATAACATAATAGATCTATAAGCAAGTAAGTAACTAGAGGTCCAACTATCATAAACTTGTTCCGCCCGAGTGGTTACCAGGGCCCAAATTGGGGCGTAAAGAATAGAGCCATTGTTACCTGCCATGCATGTCGTAAGAGGCTATAAGGAGGTTGAACGTGCGACTAACTATCCCACACCGTAAAAAATACTAGATGGCTACAGAACGGAGAGCGAACCGAGTAAACGCTGGCTGAAACCGGACACATCGCCGAAGGATAAGCACCAGAGCTCCAAATGATGTTGAAATGTGATGTAAAACACACCAATGCTAAGGCTGCATGAATCAGATTTCCACATGAATAGGATTTATGGGGAGGTCTGGTACATCGGTCTGGGCAGTGATCGCGAGAGAGAGAAAGAGAGTAAGATTGTTGAAGACATTTCTATTAGATAACAATAACAAAGACTTACTTTGTTGTTCTCAGCACTAAAGCGTTGAGATTTTCTATCCTCAATGTTGTCGAGTTGGCCATATTTGTAGTTTAGGTGTCCATCAAATATCTGACAAATAAATGGCGGCAATGACAACAATTCAGTGCTAATATTAAGGATGGTGTTGATGGTAGTTTAACAGTAAAAAAAAACTGATATTAATGTTTGTGAATAAAAGTAAAGAAACCCTTTTTCATACCTCGTGGTATATTGGGTAATACGATGATAGGCTCGTATTTTTAATTGACAGTCGGCACAAGGTGGGTAATGTTGTCAACATCACGTCGGTCGCTTCTACTAGCTATTGTATTTCTCAACATCACGTCGGTTGCTTCTACTAGCTATTGTATTTCTCAACATCAGGTCGGTCGCTTCTACTAGCTATTGTATTTCTCAACATCGTGTCGGTCGCTTCTACTAGCTATTGTATTTCTCAACATCACGTCGGTCGCTTCTACTAGCTATTGTTCAACTTGAAAGCAGCCCAGTCATAAAAAGAAATTTGCCAGGTACGTATTGCATCTCGTCTATTTACTATTTAAACCGGTTCTGACTAGCTTGTCCTACGTCACATTTGTTCATCGCCCTTCCCGCACTACAATTAAACACCATCACACAACCTTGACCTATACTACGCCATAACTGAACCTTCCCATTTCCATACATATATGCCAGATTAGCTCCATTCACAGGCTGCTTTTCAGTTGAACACCCTGTATTTCTCCAGGTGGATGATATAATTGGTTGTCCACTCATGCTGTTTAGCGTTGGGGTGGGAGCTTTAATTTGCGTTCCAGGGCCAGATAAGTCGCCCTTAGTGCCGCCTTTACTTCCCAGTATTTTTCCCGGTATCCAATTGAGGCTGGGTCGACCTGAGAGACGTTAAGGTCGGAAATAATTCTTCACCCAATGTGGAATGGAATCCGGACTACTTGCATAAGAAGCGAGTTCACTACTAACTACTCTACTGCGGCTCTCAATGACTGTGAAGGCAAGTCTAAAATAAGATCGAAAGATAAAGGATTGACTCCACTGCACCGGGTTTCCCAATATGGCTCCGTTCCTATCGACCTCAGTGGCATGCCACCTTTCCGAGAATGTTGCACAAAGCACGTATTCCGTAGATCTAGCAACAATCTTAACCCTTTCGCTGCTACATACTTTCCAAAGACGGACCTAAAAATGGCTACTCTTTGTTTCTAGGTCACAAACGTGAATGTACGCCTATAGCAGTTACAGTAGAAAATGTATAACGTGATAACACGTTTTTAGCCCACAGACGAGATATATTAACAGACGTGTTAACACGTCTTTAGCAATGAATTGGAAAAACGTCTACTCATATCCATTAGAAGATAAAGGGCCAGTGATCTCCAGGAAAAATATGAACATGGGACTCGGTCCCCCTGAATGGCCATTTATGGACTATGGCCATTTCACAACAGATTAACCCTTTCCTTTCATAATTATTTTTTTAAACTAATCAGCCAATTACATAGCAATGTATACTGACTATGCGTGAATTCACTACCAATGACATTGCGATAACAAATACTCCAGTGCTATATTGAACAAATACTTATGTATGGCAGCGAATCATGGACAATGAGCAAACAATCACTAAGATCATTGGAAGTCACAGAGATGTGGTTTAACAGAAGAATGCTGACAATTCCATGGACATCGATGAAAACAAATGTTGACAAAAGTTCTACATAAAATACCTTTAAGTTCTACATAAAATGTCTTCAAGTTCTACATAAAATACCTTTGAGTTCTACATAAAATGTCTTCAAGTTCTACATAAAATGTCTTCAAGTTCTACATAAAATGTCTTTAAGTTCTACATAAAATGTCTTCAAGTTCTACATAAAATGTCTTTAAGTTCTACATAAAATGTCTTTAAGTTCTACATAAAATGTCAGTTCTACATAAAATGTCTTTAAGTTCTACATAAAATGTCTTCTAGTTCTACATAAAATGTCTTCAAGTTCTACATAAAATGTCTTTAAGTTCTACATAAAATGTCAGTTCTACATAAAATGTCTTTAAGTTCTACATAAAATGTCTTCAAGTTCTACATAAAATACCTTTAAGTTCTACATAAAATACCTTCAAGTTCTACATAAAATGTCTTCAAGTTCTACATAAAATGTCTTCAAGTTCTACATAAAATGTCTTTAAGTTCTACATAAAATGTCTTATAAACGTTCATTAAATTCTTCATATCATACCCTTTGTTCTTCATAACATCAATCAATCAAGTGCCATGCCTGCCGGCGTAGGCGATTGTCTCTCCATAACTCTCTCTCCTTCGTGCAGGTAATCAGCTCTGACGTCAACCTTTTGTCGAACCAAGATGTCAGGCCATCCAACATTTTTTTTCCCTGTCTTCCACGATCTTTCCTTCCCTGAATTTTACCTGTTGTCACCAAATGTTATAAACCTTCTCTTCGCATTATATGCCATAAGAACCTGGATTGTTTGATTCTCATTCTTTTGATAATGTTCCTTGTGTGCAGGCCTGTTTTAAAACCTCATCATTTGTTTTCATAACATAGTTTATATTAAATATTACCGCGCAAGTGAAAATAAAACTGTCGTGGAACAATTCAAATTATTTTCAATCAATAAAAGTGAATGTTTTGAGTTAAGGACAGACCGCACCCCTATATTTAACGATTTTTCTTAAAAAATGAAATTTGAGTTTTTTAAAATTTTAGGTAATACATCCAATTTCGAACAAGAATCTATCTTTAGTTTGATAAAAAAATGTAGTTTTGTATTTTAATTAATTTTTTAACTAGGCATGTATATGTTTTTAGCTAATTATATAGGAATATCATAACTTTGCTTCAACAGATGGTAGCAAAGTGTTTATAGTAATATGGTAGTGCAGATAGATTAACTAATAGCATCATTAAACTTATGCAGTGTGATTATGATGTAACTTGTATGAAAAATTCTGGAAAATTAGAGAACATTGGTTGGATAAATAGTATTTGAGCCATATTTAAACATCACAAAGATAACCCTGAGAACTGCAATAGGCTGAGTAGCTTGCGCCCTAAAGATAAAGTTTTAGTTGATTGAGAACAAACTGCCTAATTTTATTTTTGGCAACATAATGCAAGTATTTGTCAAGCTATCTTGCGACTTCGTTGACAAAATATATTCATGGTGGTTCTCACAATGCTAATGAATCTTTCCATAATCGTATATGGACTTGGTGTCCTAAGATCTCATTTACTTTGAGGAGGAGCTTAAAAATAACTGTCAATGATGCCAATATTGTAGTTAATAATATGAAATTGTGCCGATATGAAACTTTTGTTTTAGTTTAACTTTTCCTTTGGAAAACATTATTTTCAGTATTTTGCTGTCATCTATAAAAAACCACATATCTTCCTTGCTAATACAGAATTTAGGCACAAAAAGATAGAAAGATGTAAAACAACTAGCATGGCATCTAAAGCATGTGATGAGGCAAGTTTGTATGCTCCTGGGGATCTTAAAGTAAATTAATTTGGTCAATAATTGAAAATATGTTAGTTTTTTGGCTTTTCTCAAAATTGTTATTTTCCATAAATGTATGTCACTAAATACATGTTTTTTCAAAAACTACTCAAAGGATTGTTGTATAAATGTGCATACTTCTTTCTTATGCATATTTGATCATCCCTACCACTTTAAAAGAATTCTTTGAACAGTTTTTGTGTCTCATGTAAAAGAATATCTCCTACCCCATATATTTTTAGTCAAAAATCTGGATTTGCATTAAAAAATTCAGAAAAACTCATTTTATTATACTTTATAAATATTTTGCTACCAGTTCAAGATATGTCGATTTACAATAACATCTGAAAGTTCTATAGTGCTAATCTGAATAGAACATAAATCATCCTGTATTTTGCAAGGTTACTTTTGGGGCATTTTTCCCTTAAAAACCCCTCTATATTAAAATTTTTTCATAGAATATACATGCTTGGATTTTTTGAAATTTTTTCCCGAGTTTTAACATCAAGTTGATCATTTAGAATCATAAACGCAACCTCAATGATCAATATTTCTGTTTAGGGGGCCGTCTGTCCTTAAATCAGCAGTTTTTTCTCCTTTTGAAACACAGAAGACACGCAAGGTTGAACTATTAACCGAACCATAATATATCTTCTTCTCTTCCACCATTTACTTCTTTATGGAAGTGTGTGGGGTGGGGGCCGGGGTGAAACGTAATGATCTTGTGTGTGCTTTTTAAGTCACTTTGTAATCTGATATTCATTTTTGTAAGGCTGTTCTTGATGCCGTCGCTCCATTTTTGCCTGATCTTCCTCTTGCTTTGTACTCATTATACTTTTACTGTGTGGCTCTCTGTGGTAGGCGATACCAGGTCATTCTTGTCAGGTGTTCGAACCATTTAATCTGTTGTTCTTTTATGAATTGCATGACTGGTTTCACATTCAGTCTTCTTCTGATTTCTTCATTTCTAATTGTGTCTCTTATTGTCACACCTGCAGCTCTTCTAAGACACCTCATCTCTGTCATTATGATTTTCCGCTCATTAGCTGCTGTTATTGACCATGTTTGATACTGGTAACATAGTGTTGGCCAGACTTATTGTCACACCTGCAGCTCTTCTAAGACACCTCATCTCTGTCGTTATGATTTTCCGCTCATTAGCTGCTATTATTGACCATGTTTGATACTGGTAACATAGTGTTGGCCAGACTTATTGTCACACCTGCAGCTCTTCTAAGACACCTCATCTCTGTCGTTATGATTTTCCGCTCATTAACTGCTGTTATTGACCATGTTTGATACTGGTAACATAGTGTTGGCCAGACTTATTGTCACACCTGCAGCTCTTCTAAGACACCTCATCTCTGTCGTTATGATTTTCCGCTCATTAGCTGCTGTTATTGACCATGTTTGATACTGGTAACATAGTGTTGGCCAGACTTATTGTCACACCTGCAGCTCTTCTAAGACACCTCATCTCTGTCGTTATGATTTTCCGCTCATTAGCTGCTGTTGTTGACCATGTTTGATACTGGTAACATAGTGTTGGCCAGACTTATTGTCACACCTGCAGCTCTTCTAAGACACCGTAAGATATAACTAACAATAAGAAGATTTGCAGTCAGAATAATTCAGATAGTCAAAAACACTTTCTAAAAGTTTATATAAACTGTACTAAATGGTACATATGTTGTATACAGACCTGAACGTATTCACAAACTGTACTAAATATTACATATGTTGTATACAGACCTGACTATATTCACAAACTGTACTAAATAGTACATATGTTGTACACAGACCTGACCACGTTCACAAACTGTACTAAATGTTAATATGTTGTATTCAGACCTGATGTACTAAATGGTACATATGTTGTATACAGACCTGACCGTATTCACAAACTGTACTAAATGTTAATATGTTGTATACAGACCTGATGTACTAAATGGTACATATGTTGTATACAGACCTGACAGTATTCACGAGATAGGTTCCTTGAATATGACGAAATGTAAACATAACACGCTGATAGTTTTAACCAAAAACAGACAAAAGAAATATTAGCACATGAGTCACAGTTCCCTAAAAAAAGACTGAACTATTTTGTGACAGCAAAAGATATCACTAATTTACATTAATTTCAACATCACACAAAAAACTAATAGAAACGTATTAGTAGAAAGTACATTGAACACAGACAACACTCGCAAGAAAACTTGTTTAAAAAAAAATTCACTGATTTGTTGATGTAAGGCAATGGTTCTCAACTTTTTTTCATCTTGCGCAACCTTGAAAATGAGACAAAGACTCCAATACTCTTGAAGCCGGAGAATGCACGCCTGTTTGGTGGAGGACACTGATAATAAGGAAAGCAGGCCTTCACGCAAATAGCTGTCAGAAGCACATTATAGAACGCTCTGACTACGGATGAATTCATAGCGGTTGAAAGCAAAAGAAAAAGAAAACAAAGACTCCCACGTCCTTCTCCTTTCAGTCTGTTCCCTCTCATTTTCTATCAAATTTCCAAAGAACAAAGGAAAAATTGTTTCTCACTCTGAGAGTTATAGCTTCTTCTTCTTCTTTTGTGGTCACAGCATCCCATAAACAGAATAACATTGACAGTGAGAAATGTAAACATTAAAAAAACTAATTTTTGACAAGAAATTTGAGAAAAATGTCAAAATGCTGATTGGCTTTGTTTAGTCTTGATTACGTCTGTTGTATCTGATTTAACAAGTCATTAGAAAAATATATGTGGGCTTTTGAATATAAATGTTATAGAAGAGTCCTCCGTATATCATGGACAGAGAAGAGAACAAATAGATTTATTTTTAAAGAACTCAAACTCAAAGAAAACTGGCTCATGCTACAAATAAGAAAGAGAAAATTGGAGTATTTTGGACATATAAAAAGACACGAAGTACTGGGGAAGACCATCATGGAAGGAGGCATACCAGCAAAGAGAAGAAGAGGAAGACCACGGAGAAGATGGATTCAGGACTAACTGATTATTTGAACATGACGGCTACAGAGGTGGAACATCTGGTCTATGAGAGAGAGAAATTCAGAAGAACTGTTGTGGTAGCAAAGTTCTGCTAAGGACAAGCTATAGGATGGTGATGAGCTGATGATCGAGATTATTAAATGGTACTATTAAGAAATAGTACTATATCCACGGATAAAGCACCTAGACATCTCACTGACAGCTAAACAGATGATCAACAGCATTTTTATACCTACTTTGTGTTAACATTGCCAAACATGGACAATGAGCAAATCGCAGTCGCAAAAAAATAACTACATGTGAAGTGCAATGCCAACGAAAAGTTACCAACAACACGAGAAACGACAGTCACCAACATCAGCATAAGAAAGAAAGTTAGAACAGAATCATGACTGAATTACATTGAGAAACAAAAAATGAAGTGGTTCGGCCACTTAATAAGAATGCAACCAAACTCCACAGTAAACAGAGTCTTCTGCAATGGAACTTAATGAAAGAAGGCAAGAGGAAGACCACGAAAAAGATGGTTAGATGGCATAGCAGAATCTTCTCAAAAATCAAAAATAACCATCACCCAAGCCACTAGAACAGTGCAAGTTAAAAATAGAAAACGACAACACTGGGCAACAACCCGGTAACAGTATGACGACAAAAGAAGAAGAAGATTAAACGGTAGATGTACAAACTGTTTATGAAAAACAAGGATGCCATTGGTTGTTTTTAAAAAGAAATTTAGAGCTTGCGCAGTTTCAATTTTTTTTAAAGTATTTGAATTGGAAAAACAAATTAATATAAAAACTTATTAAAACACAATATCCACTAAATTTTCATAAGGTTTCACACCTCCTGATACTGTCACACGTTTCCTGAAGAAGATCGCAAGGTTTCACACCTCCCTGATACTGTCACACGTTTCCCTGAAGAAGATCGGTTCACACCTCCTGATACGTCACAGTTTCTGAAGAAGATCCAAGTTTCACCTCCCTGATACTGTCACACGTTTCCCTGAAGAAGCTCGCAAGGTTTCACACCTCCCCTGATACTGTCACACGTTTCCCTGAAGAAGCTCGCAAGGTTTCACACCTCCCCTGATACTGTCACACGTTTCCCTGAAGAAGATCGCATCCCGGTTTGAGAGTCACTGATGTAAGGTGTGGATTATGCAAAACTTTCTATATAAAAATTTTGTTTGTTTAGTAAACATAGACGGAATAAAAGAAGAAATAGACAAATCTTTTAGAAAGACAAAATAAATATTGAACTTAACCTGCATAGAAAAGAGTTGCGTGAATCCGTTCAAATACATTTATAACGGCCTACTAAGAGATCAATGCAACTAACACAACGCAATTTACAGGTATGAAAATTCTCATATATTATGCTGCTTCGCTTGACTGAGTTTTGGTAGTCAAATAAAAGGTTGTATTTGTCAAAGGGTGATTTATGTGCATTTATTTGTATCGTATCTTATTAAATGTGTACTTAAGTTTTTGAAAAACTTGCTTTCAGAATTTTAAACCAATTCAAGAAATATTCAATGGTTCGCGAATATCATGCTGTAGATATGGATACATCTGTGAAAATGTAAATGTTAGTTCAATCAATTAAGTGTCATGCCTGCCGGCGTAGGCGATCATGTCTCACCGTAACTCTCTCTCCTTCGTGCATGTAATTAGTTCTGACGTGATCTTTTGTCGAATCAAGATGTCAGACCATTCAACCGCCCGAGTGGTACCGGGGCCCAAAATGGGGCGTAAAGAATAGAACCATTGTTACCTGCCACGCATCTCGTAAGAAGCGACTAAGGAGGTTGGTCGTGCGTCTAGCTAGTCTACACCGTAAAAATCACTAGATGGCTACAGAACGGAGAGCGAACCCAGTATACGCTGGCTGAAACCGGATACATCGCGGAAGGATAAGCACCAGGGCTCCAAATGGTGCTGAAGATGTGACATAAAAAACACTAATGCTAAGGTTGCATGAATCAGATTTCCACATGAATAGAATTTATGGAGAGATCTGGTACATCGGTCTTGGCGGTGATCGCAAGAGAGAGAGAGAGAAAGAGAGACCATCCAACATCTTCTCCCTCTGTCTTCCACGATCTGTTTTCGCTGAATTTTACCTGTTGTCGACAAATGTTCTAAACATTCTCTTCGCATTATATGCCCAAAGAACCGTGATTGTCGGATTCTTATTCTTTTGATAAGGTTTCTTTGTGTGCAGGCCTGATTTAAAACCTCATCATTTGTTTTCTTCTCTGTCCATGGAATTTTCAGCAATCTTCTGTAAAACCACATCTCTGTGGCTTCCAATGATCTTATTGATTGTTTGTTCATTGTCCATGATTCGCAGCCATACATAAGTATTGGTTCAATATAGCACTGGAGTACTCGTTTTCGCAGTGTCATTGGTAGTGAATTCACGCATATGTTAGTTGCACAGCGGCGGTGGCGGCTCGTCATTAAGGGCCAGTGGGGCTGGCTCCACCAAAAATAATGTATTACATGTATTTATTTATTTATACATTAAAATATAACAACCCAAAAACATGATTTATCCGGAAAAAATGTCTGGCCCCACCAACAAAAATGATCACGAACCGCCACTGCACAGCGGAATTAGTCATCATCATCATCAGGAGCCGTGTTTGCTGCTATTTGCGAACATACGTAACCACAACTCTCTTGTATCAGCGTTGGCTATCAACTCCATTGTTGACGTTCCTCTATGTCATGAGGTTTGGTGGATGTTCACTATCTTACCACTTTCCAACGCAATTTTTCTTCTATTACTTAAGTCTTCTTTTCTCTAACCCTGGTTTGCCTCACCGAGTCAAGATAAGAGATTTATAGAACGGACTTTTGTGTGTGCATCATATTATTTTTACTCACTGTTATTTCTGAAGTCCACCTTTTGTGTGGATGACCTTTCACTTTGTATCCAGCCCGAGTGGTTACCGGGGTCCAAACTTGGGGTGTAAAGAATAGAACCACTGTTACCTACCACGCATGTTGTAAGAGGCGACTAAGGAGGTTTGGCTGAAATCGGATGCACATGTCCTAAATGTGTAGAAGTCTATGCGTTTAGGGGCCTACCAAACCAATGTGCAACGTATACACGTTCTTGTTAAAGATCAAACATATCACAAAGAGTGATTAAAATTGGTCGTAAAGAACGAACGCAAAGAAGAAGGAGAAGAGACTTTGTATCCACTCCTTTAGAGTTTATAACAGGTTCTTTCCAATGTTTTGTTTCAGTTTTGTCTTTTGGTCTCAACGATTGTCTTCTTTCAGTTACTACGACAGGTCTATGGTCGGTATCTATGTTAATGTTTGGTATAACTCTGGCGTCTGTGATATATCCCTTCTGCCTGTATCTTACAAGTATGTAATCAATCTGTGATGCTTGAAGCAAATTGTCCCATCTGTACCAAGTTTTTATGTGGCTCTGTCTATGTTGATAAAATGTGTTTGTTATTATTGGACCGTGTTCTAAAAATAGATTTATTAGCTCCTCCCCAATGTTGTTTCGTTCTGTTGATGTGTCTCCAAAATGTCCTAAACGGTGTTCATGGTCATTTATTTTCTTCCCTACTCTTCCGTTCAAATCTCCCATTACATATATCTCTTCTTTGCTTTTGATGTTATTTAAAGTGATAGAGAGACTTTCAAAGAAATCTTTACTAAGATTCTTCTTCGTTGTTATTGTTGTTACATGAGGCATATACTTGAATGTATGTTGTTGTTGTCGTTACATGAGGCATATACTTGAATGTATGTTGTTATTATCGTTACATGGGGCATATACTTGAATGTATGTTGTTATTATCGTTACATGGGGCATATACTTGAATGTATGTTATTGTTGTTACATGGGGCATATACTTGAATGTATGTTGTTATTGTTGTTACATGAGGCATATACTTGAATGTATGTTGTTGTTATGTTACATGGGCATATACTTGAATGTATGTTATTGTTGTTACATGGGGCATATACTTGAATGTATGTTATTGTTGTTACATGGGGCATATACTTGAATGTATGTTGTTATTGTTGTTACATGGGGCATATACTTGAATGTATGTTGTTATTGTTGTTACATGGGACATATACTTGAATGTATGTTGTTATTGTTGTTACATGGGGCATATACTTGAATGTATGTTGTTATTGTTGTTACATGGGGCATATACTTGAATGTATGTTGTTATTGTTGTTACATGGGGCATATACTTGAATGTATGTTGTTATTGTTGTTACATGGGGCATATACTTGAATGTATGTTGTTATTGTTGTTACATGGGGCATATACTTGAATGTATGTTGTTATTGTTGTTACATGGGGCATATACTTGAATGTATGTTGTTATTGTTGTTACATGGGGCATATACTTGAATGTATGTTATTTTGTTACATGGGGCATATACTTGAATGTATGTTGTTATTGTTACATGGGGCATATACTTGAATGTATGTTATTGTTGTTACATGGAGCATATACTTGAATGTATGTTATTGTCGTTACATGGGGCATATACTTGAATGTATGTTGTTATTGTTACATGGGGCATATACTTGAATGTATGTTATTGTTGTTACATGGGGCATATACTTGAATGTATGTTATTGTTGTTACATGGGGCATATACTTGAATGTATGTTATTGTTGTTACATGGGGCATATACTTGAATGTATGTTGTTGTTGTCGTTACATGGGGCATATACTTGAATGTATGTTATTGTTATCGTTACATGGGGCATATACTTGAATGTATGTTATTGTTATCGTTACATGGGACATATACTTGAATGTATGTTATTGTTACTTGGGGCATCGTTAATTTGTCATGGGGCATATACTTGAATTTATGTTGTTATTGTTGTTACATGGGGCATATACTTGAATGTATGTTATTGTTATCGTTACATGGGGCATATACTTGAATGTATGTTTATTGTCGTTACATGGCATATCTTGAATGTGTTATTGTTGTTACATGGGGCATATACTTGAATGTATGTTGTTATTGTTGTTACATGGGGCATATACTTGAATGTATGTTATTGTTGTTACATGGGGCATATACTTGAATGTATGTTGTTATTGTCGTTACATGGGGCATATACTTGAATGATGTTTTATTGTTGTATGTACATGAGGAGTCATATACTTGAATGTATGTTGGATTATTGATTATGTTACATGGGCATATACTTGAATGTATGTTGATTGTTGACATGTATACTGGAGGCATCATATACTTGAATGTATGTTGTTATTGTCGTTACATGGGGCATATACTTGAATGCATGTTGTTATTGTTGTTACATGGGGCATATACTTGAATGTATGTTATTGTTGTTACATGGGACATATACTTGAATGTATGTTGTTGTTGTCGTTACATGGGGCATATACTTGAATGTATGTTGTTGTTGTTACATGGGGCATATACTTGAATGTATGTTGTTGTTGTTGTTACATGGGGCATATACTTGAATGTATGTTGTTGTTCTCGTTACATGGGGCATATACTTGAATGTATGTTGTTGTTTTCTCGTTCTATTTATCTGTATGCTTATTATTCTTTCTGATATATATTTCTAATATCTTCAGCATTAGAACTTAGCAAAATTAATAAACTTAGGACGAAAGTTGCAACTTCTTTGAAGGGGTTACTTCCTGAAGAATCTGTATAATTGAAAACGTCAGACCAAAATCTCTCAGTGGTTGCAATATCAGTCCATTTAACCAAATGTATGCTGTTGTATTGAATCGCAATTGATGACTTCATTTCTTCATCGAGATGAAATAATTCTAGAAGGGGAATAATATATTTCTTAATATGTGTCAATGTATTTTATACTGAGAACAAGCTTATATTCTTCAAAATATCAATGTTTTCTGGCAGATGATTTTGCAGCTCTTTGTACAGGCTAAGCAAAAAGTTTATGCCCTTTTCGGATGTGAGTTACTTGAGAAGCTTGCATTTTTTGACTAATTATCAATTCTCCAAACCTTTACTTAAATCTAGAACACAGCTGTGGATTTGGATCCAGAAATTCTTCAATGTTAGTGTTAGGATCAAGAGGATCAATGTTGCTTGTTGACAGTACTAACATGTTAGCAATAGATGTAATTAGAAGAGATAGATCAACACTGCCTTGTGTTGACAGTACTAACATGTTAGCAATAGATGTAATTAGAAGAGATAGATCAATGCTGCCTTGTGTTGACAGTACTAACATGTTAGCAATAGATGTGTAATTAGAAGAGATAGATCAACACTGCCTTGTGTTGACAGTACTAACATGTTAGCAATAGATGTAATTAGAAGAGATAGATCAACGCTGCCTTCTGTTGACAGTACTAACATGTTAGCAATAGATGTAATTAGAAGAGATAGATCAACGCTGCCTTGTGTTGACAGTACTAACATGTTAGCAATAGATGTAATTAGAAGAGATAGATCAACACTGCCTTGTGTTGCAGTACTAACATGTTAGCAATATATGTAATTAGAAGAGATAGATCAATGCTGCCTTGTGTTGGCAGTACTAACATGTTAGCAATAGATGTAATTAGAAGAGATAGATCAACCTGCCTTGTGTTGCAGTACTAACATGTTAGCAATAGATGTAATTAGAAGAGATAGATCAACGCTGCCTTGTGTTGACAGTACTAACATGTTAGCAATAGATGTAATTAGAAGAGATAGATCAATGCTGCCTTGTGTTGGCAGTACTAACATGTTAGCAATAGATGTAATTAGAAGAGATAGATCAACGCTGCCTTGTGTTGGCAGTACTAACATGTTAGCAATATATGTAATTAGAAGAGATAGATCAATGCTGCCTTGTGTTGGCAGTACTAACATGTTAGCAATAGATGTAATTAGAAGAGATAGATCAACGCTGCCTTGTGTTGACAGTACTAACATGTTAGCAATAGATGTGTAATTAGAAGAGATAGATCAACACGCATTTGTTTATCAGCACTATTTGAAATTCAAAAAGTGTGATCACTTCTTGGACATTTTAGAATTGGATGCATTTAGTTCAATAGATGTATTGATGAAAATAGATAGCTAACTGCATGTCTGACAATACTACATGGGTTAGATGAATAGATGTATAATAATTGAAAAAGGATAGATCATCCTTTTCGATGAATTTTGGATACGTTTGTGTTGTAATTTGAAGGGGGATTTAGATTTTAACACTGCCTTGTGGTTGAAATGTTATCTACATTAAGAACAGTCATGATAAAGAGATAAATCAAGCTGCCTTGTAAGCCTTGACAAGTACTTAGCACACTATGTTAAATCAAAGTGGATAGAAGAGAGAGAGATAGATCAAGGCTAGATGGAAGTACTAATATGTCACACGCAAAATCATTAGGAGCGTAGTAATTTTCTGCCTTTGTTCGTCTATTTGTCAATATTGTGTAATGGAAAGATAATTAAAAGCAAAATGTTTTTTTTATGCAGATTCGTAGATTTAGATCAAAGTTTTTCTTCTTGAAATATTTAGATCTAGATTAAAAATGTGATTAAAATAAACTAATGACTCAGAAGTCCTTCCCTTAGCCAGATAATGGGTCATTATATTCAACAAGCAATAAAACAATTTACCCTCTGCTTGCCGAAGATATAGCTCAATGCTTCATTGAAGAAGAAGAACAATGAGTCATTCCTTAGCATGTTGTAGCTTGACGAGATCTAACTTATTTCAATTTTGACAAAGTCCAGGTCTGATTTTTTTGCACAAGTCTGAAGTGATTACGATGTCATGGCACAGGAAAACATGCTAAATAGTGCTCAGATGTAAGATGTCTTATCATTCTCTTTGCAGACCACTGAAAACTTGTGAAGAGAGCACTTTGACATGGACTAGCAAGTTTATGTTTCTTTGTTTCACAATGACTTGCTAAAAGAGAGTCATCATCAAGGTGTGTATCCTTTATAGGACGTTGCTTTCTTTGCAGCGCATCTGAAATTCACTCTGTCTCTAGCCAGTTCACCCATTTCGTCCATGGTCATATCCATGGTTTCTTTAATATCTTGAAGCCATCTTCTTCTTGGTCTGCCTCTGCGTCCTGGGACCCTGCCTTCTAGTATTGTTCTCTTCAGGCCATCGTGACGCTTGATGTGACCTAAGTATCTAATTTTTCTGTATAGTATGTTGTTTATCAGCCAATTGTCAGTAACATTCAGTTCTTTCAGGACATCGGTGTTCTTTCTTTTTCTGTCCATGGTATTCGTAGGATCTTTCTGTAGCATTTAGTTTCGAAGGACTGGATTTTCGTTCTTGATGAAAATACTTAGCTAACATGTCATATCTACAATACTTACAATGAGCTTTAGATGAATCAGATGGTACTTCAAGTAGCCACTTTGCAAAAGCAGGAACGTTTAATCATTCCTTTTCGAAAATTTTGCGGATACGTTTGTGTTGCTGTACTCATTGCTGAAGGAGGGATTCAGTTTATGATTTTAACACAGCCCTCCGTTGGTTTGAAAATGATTATCTCACTTAAGAACAGTCACTGATAAACTGTGAGTAAATACAGAAGCTGGTGGTAAGCCAACAAGATTGAACAAGTTACACCATTACAGCTACATCTATATCTAAGTCAAAGCGTGTGGACCTCAGAGAGAGGGGAGAGAGATGAGAGAGCTAGAGAGAGAGAGAGTACAAGTACGTCCCACACAGAAAAATTCATTACCCGGATTTCGCTGTAGTAAATTTTCTGTTTGTTCGTTTATTTTTGGTCGATTTTGTGATTCATGGACCAAACTAATAAAAATGCTAAAAATGTTAACTAATTTTTTTGAAATGCTAGATTTCCCGCTAGATGCTAGATCCAAATTTTTAAAGCAAGATCGTAAAAAATAATGCTAGATCTAGCATTAAAAATGCTAGATTGGCAACACAGGTGCCAAGCACTAGATGACATCAGGAAGACTCTCCTTCCTCTAAGGCCAGATAAATGGGATACATTATATGCAACAAAAGAACAACTTACAAACACATGCAGATACCACTACATAGCATTGGACCGAAGAGCATTAGCTCAAGTGCCGCTGGATCATTGAAGAAGAAGAAACACTATGAGGGCTCCTCACCTGCCTGTCCAGCGTGTTCGTAGGCGTTGGACGACGGGTGACAAGCCCCCTGTGAGTGCGGTTCAATTCCGCGGGCTGACAAAAAAGTCACAGGTTCTCCAGATTTTCAGTGTTTGTGGCACCGAACCGAAGGGTTACGATGTCCATGGCACTGAGCCGAAGAGCTGAAAGCTCAAGTGCTTCTGGATCGTAAAAAAAAAATGCTCCTTCTCCATGTTCAGTTGCATTTTTTGCAGACCCATCTGTATTTACATGGTTGCACCTGCTGTTAGGGAAATGATGATGCCTACTACCAACTGGATAGAGAAGAATTAGGTTTTCCTTAGTAAGGGAACACAGTTCAGCATCAAAATAACATTTACTGATACGAAATAAAATAATAACTTTCCCCCTTCCCCGACCTCTAGGGACTATATTTAAAAGTGGACAAAATCCACTTCTGGTCACTACTAAGTCACGAGAAGTCGAGTCACAGAAAAAAAATTTGAAACTAAATAAATCGCCAAATCTTCGATCTCTATACGTCAAAAGAACAACGGAATGCCCGCAATTTTTATTTTATTTGAGAAAAAAATCGACATTAAGTGACTATTAAGTTACTAAATGTCGATTTACAAGAAAAGTTAAATTTTAAACGACCTCTAAATTGTTCAAGGTCATTTGAAAAAGTGGCCAAAAACAACGGACTAGGACTACTAGTGACTACTAAGTGACTACTAAGTCACTACTAAGTCACTACTAAGTCACTACTAAGTCATTACTAAGTCACTACTAAGTCACTACTAAGTCACTACTAAGTCACTACTAAGTCATTACTAAGTCACTACTAAGTCACTACTAAGTCATTACTAAGTCACTACTAAGTCACTACTAAGTCACTACTAAGTCACTACTAAGTCATTAGAGGCCGGTCAAAAAAAATTCTACATCAAAAGAACAACGGAATGCTAGCAATTTCCATTGTTTTTTTAATGACTGGAATTTTTATTTTAGTTGAGAAAAAAATGGACTTCTATAATGACTTGATAGTCACTAGAAGCCATTTTACGCCAAAAAATAATTTTGAAGCAACTACCTCTAAGAGGTAATTTGAAGAAAAAATCGCAAAAAAATCCTTTCTGGATCTTTTCCTGTCAATGCTGAAACTCCTGACCAATCATAAATTGTCAATTCGAATAACGAGGGAAAGGTAGTTAAACTCTAGTAGTACGATCCACTCAATACAAATATGAAGAGGTTAGATAAAGTATGGTTGACAGGTTGTCTATTTCATCAAGTTTCGGCAAATCACCGATATTAGATGATGTTAAAACCACTACGATACCATCCTGTTTCATATGTTGAGTAGTTCACACTACGAGAGAACTGTCTGTCTCGTGTGATATGTTCCTGCGCAACTTGACAATCGCTGCGCCACAAACAATCGTACAAGATGTGCATGAACAATCACTACGTAGTTGTCCGATGTCAAGCGTGACGCTCCTGCCCAACTTGACAATCGGCAAACCACCCATCGTTCAAGTTGATGCATGACCGTCACTATGTAGTTGTCCAAAGTTACCTTCCCGCCAACGCGCCAGCGAGTACATCGCGTTAATATATGCAACGCACAGACCTCCAAGAAAACACTTCTATATTCTTCTTCTTCTCTTCCACCATTGACTTATTTATAGTAGTGTTGGGGGAAAATGTAGTGATCTTGTGTGTGCTTGTTCTAATGCACTTTGTAAGCTGTTATTCATTTTCTCAAGGCTGTTCTTGATGTCGTCGCTCCATTTTTTGCGTGGTCTTTCTCTTGCTCTGTACTCGTTATACTTCTTCTGTGTGACTCTCTGTGTAGGCGATACCGGGGCATTCTTGTCAGGTGTCCAAACCATTTAATCTGTTGTTCTTTTATGAATTGCATGACAGGTTTTACATCCAGTCTTCTTCTGAGATATTACTTCAATATTACTTTTTCTTATTTGTTGTTTTAATTCGTTTACTAAGTGTCGTCATGTTTGATGCACAGGGGCTTCTATGACGACTTTTCATGTTATTTTGTTTTCTTCTTCTGTGTTCGCCAGCTATGAACCGCGTAGACATGGCGTTTGGTGTGGCGCTTCTGTGTGATTTTAGCGTGAAAGCCTGCTTACTATTTTATTGGTTTCATCGCCGTACAATTTTGTTTTCTGTTCATCAGTCCAGTATTTCATGTCAGATACCCCGTGCTCGAGTTGGACACTCACTGCAGACAAGGAAAGTATGAATCAAGCTTTACCCCGTGCTCGAGTTGGACACTCACTGCAGACAAGGAAAGTAGAATCAGCTTTACCCCGTGTTCGAGTTGGACTTTCACTGCAGACAAGGAAAGTAGGATTCAGGCTTTACCCCGTGCTCGAGTTGGACACTCACTGCAGACAAGGAAAGTAGGATCAGGCTTTACCCGTGTTCGAGTTGGACTCACTGCAGACAAGGAAAGTAGGATTCAGGCTTTACCCCGTGTTCGAGTTGGAAACTCACTGCAGACAAGGAAAGTATGAATCAAGCTTTACCCCGTGTTCGAGTTGGACACTCACTGCAGACAAGGAAAGTAGGATTCAGGCTTTACCCTGTGTTCGAGTTGGACCTCACTGCAGACAAGGAAAGTAGGATTCAGCTTTTGAGCAAACGCTCTACAGACTCGTGTGTGCAAATTTATATTCGTCTTCTTCTTCCTCCTAGTAGACAAGGTCCGCATCCAAGACCTTCAAGCCCACTATCCAAGACCTTCCAAGCCTACCTTCCAAGACCTTCCAGCCACCTATCCAAGACCTTCAAGCCCACCTATCAAGACCTTCCTCAGCCCACTATCCAAGGCCTTCCAACGCTCACACTATCAGGCCTTCAACACTATCAAGACCTTCAGCCCACTCTATCCAAGGCCTTCCAAGTCCACCTATCCAAGGCCATCTTTTCCAGATCTCTCCCCATTCTCTTGCATTTCAGCTCCCGTCTCCAGGTGTTCCTGTGTCTTCCCTCACCTCTACTGCCCTGGAGGTTTCATCGCAAAGCCTGTCTCGAATGGTGCTAGGGTTTCCTCAGTGTGTATCCTATCCATCGCCACCTTCTGCTACTTATCTCTTGTTCCACCTGCCGTTGTTCCGTTCTATCCCTCAGTTTCCTGTTTGTGGTCGTGTCATACCATCGCAGACGGAGTATCCTGCGCAGGCATCTATTGATAATGTCTGCAACTTTTGTGTTCCCCTTATTTGTTCTCTATATATCCGATCCATATAGAAGGACATTTATTTCTTATATAACATAATTTGGTTATTGGTTGCTGAACCGGAGTTGTTACACTCCGGACAGACCAATATGTGCTCAGTCTTCCCTAACTTGCTGAACCGGAGTTGTTACACTCCGGACAGACCAATATGTGCTCTGTCTTCCCTAACTTGCTGAACCGGAGTTGTTACACTCCGGACAGACCAATATGTGCTCAGTCTTCCCTAACTTGCTGAACCGGAGTCGTTACATTCCGGACAGACCAATATGTGCTCAGTCTTCCCTAACTTGCTGAACCGGAGTCGTTACATTCCGGACAGACCAATATGTGCTCAGTCTTCCCTAACTTGCTGAACCGGAGTCGTTACATTCCGGACAGACCATATGTGCTCAGTCTTCCCTAACTTGGCTTAACCGGAGTCGTTGACATTTCCGGACAGACCAATATTGCTCAGTCTTCCTAACTTGCTGAACCGGAGTTGTTACACTCCGGACAGACAATATTACTCAGTCTTCCCTAACGATGTCTGAAAATGGTATCCTATTGATGGGTGAAAAATGGTCTACCTAATTAAACACACTTCTAAGGAATCCTGCTTACTTGTTACAACAGGTAACCCAACTTCTTAAATCGCTTGATCTTCTTCTTCGACGAACGCTCCATATAGACCCCTCGTTAATCACTCTTTGTGATCTGCATGGGATCTGAGCCTAAGAGCTATTGTACGTTGTGCCAGATATGCGCCTACATGTAGACCAGCACATACAATTTCTGCTACCCTTTTTATTTATTAGGGTAGCTTCCATATGCGCTTACATCAGTTGCCTCTTACGACATGCCTTGTAGGTCACAGTGTTACTACTATTCTTTGCTCTCCTTGAGGGCCCCGACAACACATAGACAAAATCGCTGGATCGATTCAACGTCCATTTTAATGTCTTCATCCAACACGCAGTCGTAAGAGACTGAAACATCCCACTTATCCATCCTCAACTTCCCAACAATCAATGCCGTTCATGCAAGCATGCCCGCTCTCTCATTGTCGCAAACACTCCCATGCACAGGACAGTAGATCCCAGTAAACCGCTGGAGGTTAGAAACTAGTAGATGACATCCACTCATACCGCAATCTGCCATTTTGGACCTTTCGGAGCATCGACTGAGGGTCAGATACAACAACCACCCCAGTAAACGTAGTCCCAGAGAGCAAATGGAGGGCAACAGTAACGGCCTCAATCTCCATCTTCATTCTAGAAGTAGTTGTCCTGTATGATTCACTTGGCTCGCGATGCAACATGTACGCTAACCGAGACAATTGTTATTATAACATAAAACAAATATATTTAAAAGAGAAAATATATATGCTCGCACACAGACAAGAGCCAGCGATGAAACGACATAATCTTGTCTGGTTCGGACACATAATGTGGCGCGAATCGCTTTCAAAGATTATTTTACAGGGTACAGTTAAGTGTTGGTATGACAGGACCACAAACAGGGAACTGTCGGATAGAGGACAGAATAGACAACTAGGGGATCAACGACAAGTAGAACAACAGATAAGGGGTAGAAGTGGCGATGGGTAGGACACACACTGTGGAAACCTCATGACAGCATCATCAGACATGCTCTCCGATAGAATGCCCAAGGTAATGGAGGTAAGGGAAGACCCAGGAAAACATGGAGATGTGAGTTGGATACGGAATGCAAGAAAATGGGGAGAGAGTGAAGATATCAGGAAAAGATGGTATTGGATAGGTAGGCTTGGAAGGCCTTGGTTGCGGACCTTCAGAGGGCGAAGAAGAAGAAGAAGACAGTTAAGAATGAAATGAGAAGAGGAGGACGGAGACAATCCTGGATTGACAACATCAAAAGCTAATGGAAAACAAGTCAAAGACTTTACAAACTTAGGGAGCATGTTTTCTGCAAACGGAAGAATAACTAATGAAATCCAACACAGATGCAATAAAGCAAAGCAAATAATAGGACAAATGGCGCCAATTTTAATATGCAAACATGTACAATGAACACAAAAAGAGCATTGTTCAACACAATTTTTCTCCCCACATTATGCTACCAGTGCCAAACCTGGACGCTGACATCAAATGATAGCAGAGAACTGGTCATGACAGAGATGAAGTGTCTACACAGAATACTGAGAGTATCAAGAATAGACCTGTTTAGAAATGAAAACATAAGAAACAACAAATTAAATAGTTCAGCCACATAAGTTGATTACCAACAGACAGTGCACCTCAAAGAGCAATGTTACTCCGATACAATGGATAAATAGCAAAAGGCCGCCCAAGCAAAAGGTGAACCTCATAGATAACAGAGGCAACGAAAGACACTGTAAATGAAGCGCACACAAAAACCCGTTCTATAAATCTCTTCTTATCTTGATGATGTGAAGCAAAAGAGGATTAGAGAAAAGAAACAATTAATTGAAAACTTTTCTAAGCTCACCTTGAACACGGAATCAATGTTCTATTGTCTGTCTCAGTAAGACAAGGAACTTGACCTCACCTACACTGATATCAGAGATCATTGGGAAATAACCTAACAACTTCCAACTGGGATGTGAACTGAGTACTTTTGGTGCATTAGGGGAAGCATTGACCCTCAAAACTACAGCTTTTCAGATGCTAACGGATTGAATAACTACAAGTGAAATACGATGCCTATGAAAAGTTACTATCATCTATTGTCTATTCCCAAGTGGAAGATGTAGTTGGTTGTCCACTCTTGCCGTTAAGCGTAGGTATGGGAGCTTTAATTTGCGTTCTAGGGCCAGATGAGTCGCCTTTGTTGTGTTATTTCCGTGTTTATGTAATGTGGTCTTGATATTGTCTATCCATCTTTTTCTTGGTCTTCCTTTAGCTCTAGTACCTGACCTCTTTTATTGTATGCTGTTATTGGTGGTTGGTTGTATTTCATTCTCATTAATTACTAACAACACCAGAAAAGACAGAGTCGCCAACATCAACATAAGAAAGAATGTTGAGACAGAATATTGCTTGAATTACATTGAGAAATAAAGTATGAATTCCTTCGGACACTTAATAAGAATGCAACTAAACTCCACTGTATACAGTCTTCTACAATGAAAAAACACACAAAAACCTGGCATTACTGCCTGTAGTATCGCTTTTTAGGGTGGTGTAGGACATGTGGGACGAGAACCTGAGGAATTTAATGGCCACATGTCTAGTGCAGTCGCCACAAAGCTGTTCATGCTAGGATTTTTCATTTATGCCCCCAGCAGAAAAAATCACAGGCCTTACCGTGAATTGAACAAGGGTCTCTTGCGTGTCCTTATGTGGTCACCAGTTGGGAAAAGAAAATGTGGAAGACCTAAGACCACTCTACGAAGAACAATCCTTAACGAAAGTAAACTATTGTGATGTAAACCCATACAAGATCTCCAATTGGTAGCAACGAACATGGAGCTCTAAAGCCTCTGCCCTATGTGCCGCCTTTTGACAGGAAAGGAACAAACTAATTAACTCCTGCATAGGAGCCGTGCTCTAAACCATTCGGCCAGACGCTCCTCTATTCTACAACAGAACATCCGGAAAGAAGGCGAGAGGAAGACCACGAAATAGATGGTTAGATAACATACCAAAATCCTGCAAAAAAGCAAAATAACTATCCCCACGCCACTAGAGCATAGGTTCGCGTGCGCGGTACCACCCTCAGTGGGCGCTGAAGCCTTATAGGGGGCGTAGTGGGTTCGAAGCATTTGGGGGCGTTCAGGCGATTAGTGGTTCCTTAACCCTTTCACCCTTCAGAGCCAATGTACTGGCTTGCAGTACTTTTCAAGATAACACAAAGCTGATATACTAACTAGTTCAGTGTACATTGCAATACAAATGTGTCCAGAGTTGAACAACAAATTACAGTGTAAAAGGGTTAAAGAAGAAATTAATAATATATATATATTTTAAATAAATTATTTGCGTAATTTTGCGATGGAATAATCATTTGAAATTTGAATTCTACATTTTAATCCATCCTATGCCTGTCTTACATGATCCATTTTATCATCAATTATTTATTTCCTGCATACAATCATTTGAAAATTGACCATGTATGACAGAAATATATATCAATTTTCTATGTCAAAGAGAAAATAGAGCATGTATATATGTGTGAAAGGGGGCGTTAGCAAACTGTTATAATGAGAAGGGGCGTTACAAAGTTTATGTTGTGCAAAGTGGCGTTGGGCCTAAAAGTTTGGGAACCTATGATATATATATATGGATGGATGGATGGATGGATGGATAGATAGATAGATACAAAATATAAAACGTAATGATTTACAAATTTTAATTTCATGAATAAAAAAACAAAACTGATTTATCATAATAAAACAAAATGAAATTATTTAATCTCCATGTGTGGCGGATAGTCTCTGATCAGACATGTATTGTTGTCTCAATGGCGATACACATAAAAATAAAGTATTGTAGTTTTACAAAGTACAAAAACAATATACAAGGACGTTTACTTCTTCTTCTGCTTCGTCAGCCCAATGTGAATTTGGGCGTTAGTCATGACGCTTGGTATGGCGTTTCTAACTGATTTTTGCGTGAAAGTCTGCTTTATCATTTGACTGGTGTCCCACGCCGACTTCAGAGGTACAACCACGTTTTGACAAAAAGGTCTTTATCAAGCTACAGGTACAAAAGATGTGAAGAAATTCAGACTTCTTATTTGATAGACATAGCATATGAACTTTGACACCCTAACAGTTCTTCATATTTTCTTGTAGGCCAGATGTTCCCCCTCTGCTGCTGTCATGCTCAAATAATCAGCCACATCCTGAATCTATCTTCTCTGTGGTCTTCCTCTTCTCCTCTTTGTTGGGATGCATCCTTCTGTAATGATCTTCTTCAACCCGTCGTGCTTTAAAATATGTCCATAATACTTCAATTTTTTCATTTTTTTGGGTAGCATCAGCCAGTTTTATTTGATTTTGAGTTATTTCTGGATAGATCTATTTATTTATGGGGGGGGTTTTCAATGGTGAAGTGGTTAAGTCGTTTGTCTGTCATACTGAAGATTGTGGGTTTGAATTGAAACGAGACACATGCAAATTTTTCATAAGATCCTAGGATTGTTGCTGGAGCTACGGAATTCAAGCTTTGTGCAATGCCCTCGTCAGATGGAATATCATGTCTGCCAACAAGGGCAGAGCCTTATGGGGAAACCCGATGCAATAAAGCCAATCCTTTGCTTTTAAACAATTTTAGATCTGTTTGTTCACTTCCCCATCCATGATATACATAGAAATCTTGCTATCACATATGACATTATCAAATCAGTAAATAAAGATAAGAGATATCACACGTTACATGATAAGTAAAATATATCATACAATAAAGATGAAATACATATTATACATTACATTCATCATCATCAGGTGCAGTGTCGGCTAGCGTAGGCGATAATGGATCCCCACAAATCTCTGTCCCTGGTATTTGCTATCATCTCAGATGTTGATGTTCTTCCGTGCCATGAAGTCAGGCTGTCTAATATTTTCTCTCTGTCTTCCTCTGTCTTGTCTACCCTCGATTTTACCGATTGTCACAATGTGTTCTAAACCTTCTCTTCTCATCACATATCCGAAAAACAATGACTGCCTCTTTCTTTTATTTATAATAAGTTTTTTCTGTATCTTGGCCTCAACATTACATTACCATAACAAATCAACCAGAGTGAGGTTGTAAGAATGCAGATGCCACATTTATCCAGTTAGTACCCAGTTCCAAACTGGAATATGCCAGTGGATGCAGACGTTCAATCTGGTGACAAAACTTATAAGCTTTCTCAATGACTTCCACCAAATCTACATTTTTTAAAAAGCCAAACTTCAAACTAAGTGTGGTCCATGCATGAACATCAGTGATTTCAAGAAATTTGTGTGACAGTTCCAAGGATAATTGGTTATCGATGGGAAAATTCTCTGGCATTATCAACTCTAAGATAGAAAATAAAACCAAGATTGTGGCAACAAGTTGTTCAATCTGCTCGGTTGCTGTCACGCCTGAAAAAAGAAATCACAATGATAATTTTAGCAACTTTCTTCATATAAGATTTTATCACTCTCTTGTGGACCAGAGCAAGCCATGTTTTTACAAGCCATTTGTTTTTAGAATTAAAAACGTCCTTTAGTGTGGCTCCTTGTAAAAAGGTGACCAACCCAAAGCCACATTGTGTGGTGTTTGGTCCACAAGGAGTTGGAGTAACCAACTACTCATCATCATCAGGTGCCATCTCCACATCGAAGGTTGGCTGCAATGAATCTCCATCATCCTCTGTCTTTCGTCTCAGTGTTGCACACTGCCAGACTGTAACCTGTCCATTTCTTAAAGTTTCCTCCCACTTATCTCTCAGTCTTCCTCGTGCTCTTCCCTCAACTTTCCCCTCTAGTAAATATTTTATCATGGTGTCATGTCTTTTATGTGCCCAAAATACTTTACTTGTCTGAATTTTATTTCTCTTAATAATTGTTTCTTCATGCCTAGTTTTCCTAAAACTTGTTTATTTGTCTGTTTTAGGTCCATGAAACTCTGCCTATTCTTCTATATATCCACATCTCAAATGCATCAATTCTGTCTTCTAACTACTTGTTCATTGTCCATGTTTCTGAGCCATACATTAATATAGGATATATATAGCATTTGATCATTCTCATTTTTAGCCTGTTTGTAATTTGTTTGGATGTCAGTAACTTTCTCATACTATTGAAATTATTCTTGGCCATTCCTATTCTCTTTTTAATTTCTGTTATACATCTGCCATCATCTGTTATCATCTGACCAAGATATAAGAAACATTTTACTTGATGTAGTAATTCTCCATGTATTTTTATATTCATTTTAGATTTCTCCATTTCCTTGTTGATTACCATAGTTTTGTTTTCTGTATGTTAATGTCTAATCCATATTCCTTGCTAGTTCTGTCCAATTGGTCCACTAGTTCTTGTAATTCTAGTTCACTTTCTGCTACCAATACCGTGTCATCTGCATATCTTAAGTTGTTTATTATTTTCCCATTAATCTTGAGTCCTGGCATTCCCTCTAATTGTTTGAAGATTTTCTCTGTGTAGATGTTAAATAGGCTTGGTGACAGAATGCATCCTTGTCTCACTCCTCTTTATGTCTATGTACCAACTACTAGGGAGTTTTATTTGGAAAGTTTCTTCTTCATTGTTAACTTTCAAACGTTTAAGTTAATTAGTTATTCATTTATTTTTTGTGAACTTGAAAAATCATGGCATATCCTTTACAGGACTTAGTCATCAACAATAGTAGTATTTTCTAGGCACTACTTATACATTCAGTAGTTTGCCATCACTTTCTGAACAGTGAGGTGTATTTTTATCATTCGTAAAAATCTAAGGCAACTAATTTGCTTCCAAACTTGCCTGCCGTAGAATTTGACGCAATCGCTTGGATGTGATCAAGCTTAAGCTTAAGCTACAGACGCTCACAACTTAAAGACTTATTTAGTTATTCATTTCAGTTTTAGTTACGAATATCCTCATTGCACTCCAGACATGTCCATAGGTGCTTTGCTTTCCTCCGCAACAACGTCCAGCAACTAACCCTACTAGTTCAATGTTGATTGCTGAGCCTACTCATATACCTGTTGTGCTGTTCTTTTACAGCGCTCTAATCATCAATCCAAACATTTGTCTTTGTTGCCACACTCTATGTGGGTGCTCAGAATGTCAGCTCTATTCATTGGCTGACCTCCTGATATAGTGTCAGAGCCAGCCAACATGTCTGCTCTTTCATTGTCATTGACACTCATGTGCACCTGAACAAAGATGATTGTAATTCTGTGAATTGCTGAAACTTGTAGTAATTCAGTTCACTGCCTGCGCACTGAACCAGCCTCCACCTTTCAGATCATACTCAATGAATTATTCAGAATCCATGAATAAGTGTAGTTTTGTGACCAGCCAGAGTAGTGTCTTAGTCACCTCCAGTACTTATTCATTTGTTGAGGTCTAAACTGATAAAAATCAGTTTTATTTTTGTGCCAGGGCATGCAGGTGTAAGGGAAATGAACGTGCCGATAGGTTTGCGGTATGGCTGCTGGGGAGGGGCAGAATGGACCAGGCTGATATTATAAATTCCCTAAAGGAGAGAGGCCATGTACATGATTCAAGTAATAGTGGTGAATCTACAACGCTAACCAGACTGCAAGAATTCCAAGTCAAGTGCGGTGTAGCTAGACAAGAACACTATGCTGGCAGTCAATGAAGAATAGTAAACCAACAAAGATGCACATGAGATACATCTGTGGAGATCGCAGAGAACATTGTTCACTGCAGTGATGAGATAAAACTAAACTAACTTTTTTCTTTCGAATCCTGTGGCCTACAGCGCATCAGAAGATTCTAAACGGCCGTAGCGTAGATAGCAAGCCTAATTCTGAGTCTCTTAGGACGTGCAGTGATGATGAATTCAAACCTTAATAAACTAAAACTATGTAACTAAGCTTATTCATATATTTTTTCTGTTAGACTTTTAGATTAGATTCCAGTTGACTTAAGATTATCTTCTTTCTTTGTTAGTTTTCAAACTTACAAAATCTGGACTTAGTATCTCAAGTGAATGAAGTCCATTAGATTTGAGGATTCCTTGACATTGCTTACAGTTAATGCTAAGAACATCATCAAGATTTCCACTCAAGTCCCAGCAGCCTTGCTGAAATAGAAACACAAGAAATTTTAGCTGTTTGCTCAATCTAACTCATCATCATCATCATTATCATCAGGTGCCATGCTGGCTGGTGTAGGCGATCATGGATCTCCACAAATCTCTATCTTTGGTGTTTGCTATCATCTCAGATGTTGACGCTCTACTGTGCCATGAAGTTAGGCTATCCAAACTTTTCTCTCTCTGTCTCATCTACCCTCGATTTTGCCAGTTGTTACAATGTGTTCTAAACCTCCCCTCCTCATCACATGTCCGAAAAGTGATGACTGCCTCTTTCTTATATTGATAATAAGTTTTCTCTGTGTCTTGATCTCATTCAACACCTCAACATTAGTGATTTTAACAGTCCATGGAATTCTCATCATTCTTCTGTAAAACCTCATCTCTGTGGCGCTCAGAGATTTTTTGATCTGTTTGTTTATTGTCCATGACTCGCTTCCGTATGTCAGTATTGTTTCTATGTAGCACTGAATAATTCGCATTTTGACCTCAACTGACAAGGACTTGTTGCATAAGATGCTTCTCATTTTCATGAACGATGTTTTCGCTTGCCCTATTCTGCTCTTTATTTCTGATCGACATCTGCCATTTGATGTTACCAGGACTCCGAGGTATTTAAATTGCTGCACTTGTCTTAACTCAGTCCCATTTACTGTGATGGTGCATTTTGGCAAAGTCTGCTTTTTGATATGATCATAACTTCTGTCTTCTTAATATTCAAACTGAGTCCTGTGTTGTCAATTTCTGTCACAAACTTATTAACTAGCTTCTAGAGCTCTATTTAATTTCTTGCTATTAAGACAGTATCATCAGCGTATCTCAGGTTATTTATGGTATGTCCTCCTACAGCTATTCCAGCAATATCTTTTATAGACCTAAAAATGTTTTCACAATACAATCTAACTCATACAACACTAAAAATAAAATTCCTACAAATTATCGATGGAACCCACGTTGGTGTTATGTAGTTTGTGCACTACCGTTGAGTTCTTCCTGTGTAATAAAGAGATCGGAGCATACATAGTTACTCACTGAAGTGCAATGATGATGGTCCTATCTAAACATACATATATGCCTACATATATACATATATAACACTGGGCAGAACCATAAGTGCTCTTCCCTTCCGCTCACTCAGAAAATAGCAATGGGTATGTATCTTTCTCTCTCTAGCTTGTGATGCCAAGGTGCGTAGCGAGCAACAAATGCACACCATTCGCTTTCTGTTTTTGGTTGTCTTCTGTATTGTTTTCCAGCTGTGATTCACTACTTCAATTTTCATATTCCTATTTGAAGCATAAGTCAGTTTTCTTTGATTTTGAGTTCCTTCTGAATAGATTTATTTGTTTTCTTCTCTGTCCATAATATACTGAATATTTTTCTGTAACACATATTCAAATTCATACAAATGCTTTCCTACTGCCTTCTTAAATGTCCATGTTTCACACCAAACTACGTCCGTGTGTTGCCGGGTTTGCAAGGGGAGCAAAGAATAGTAAAACTGCAACTTACAAAGCATGTTGTAACAGGCGACTAAGGTAGGGGCCTAGGAAGCTACCAAGTAAATGAAAAGTGTCGCAGAAATCAGATGTGCTGGCCTACTTGTAGGTGCATTAACTGGCACAATGTACAATCTCTCTTAGGCTCGGATCACATACAGATAACAAAGAGTGGTTTAACAAGTGGTCGATGTACAAACGCTTACACGTTCTTGGCAAAGATCAAACATATCACAAATAGGGATTAAAGTTGGTCGTAAGAACGAACGAAAGAAGAAGAAGAAGTGGTCGATGTGAAGCGTTAGAAGAAAAAGAGTAAACTACTACACATAAACTCCACAATAAACAAACATAATTACCAAATATACACTTACATCTTTCTGGCAATGTATCAGCTTATCAAGGTCATGAACCTTGAGGTGACATCCTTTTGCTCTGATACAGAAAACTCCAGTAGGGGGCAGCTGTTTACTTTCTGATAGCAATTGATGATGTCCTCCGACAACAGGTTGTAATCTTGAATCAAAGTTTGTTTCGATTTCACGACTAGATGCATTACCCTCTTCATAATTATAAAAGATCATGTTTTGAGAATTATTAACATCATTTTCCGAACTTTCTGAAAGTTTCAACAGTTTCTGAATATCCTTTATTTTCTCCATATTTTGTTGTGAAATTTCCATTTGCTTTTTGTTAAAACATATATTTGATTTATTCTGTTCTAGTGTTTGATCAAGGATACCCTCAATGACTGGCAGTAAGTGTGAATGACATGAATAAGACCCAGTAGCCTGAAGTCCGGTTTCTAACCTGTCATTATTCTCTTTCTTTGTCCGACTAGTAAATGCTGTACTGTCACTTCCTTGAGCATATTGATCTGAATTTAGTGAAGATTTATTTCCTAAGAAATTAGGAATATCTTCTGCCTGGTAGTTTCTAGATTTCAAGATGGCTGCGTCTGCTATTTCAGGTTCAATATTTTCATGGAGATTTTTAAAAGAGAAGGACAGTTTATTATCCAGACTTTCGCTCATTTCTGGTTTTCCAATGAGTTCTGGATCAGATGAGAAGCTTTGTGGTCTATCAAAAGATGGATTCATTATAAGAAGAGCTTCTTCAAATTCTACAGAAGTTGCAGGTTTAGCTTCTCTATGTGATGCTAGCATGCGAGATGCATTTTCAAATGCTTCTTTTGATTTTTCAAATGATGGAGCATTTCCAAATGATTGAGAGGGTGCTGATGGAGCACTTCCAAATATTTGAGAGTGTGTTGATGGAGCATTTCCAAATAATTGAGAGGTATTGATGGAGCACCTCCAAACAAGTTAGAGGGTGCTGATGGAGCACTTCCAAATAATTGAGGTGTTGATGGAGCACTCAAACAAGTTAGAGGGTGCTGATGGAGCACTTACAAATGATGAATTGTCACTATAGAGCACTTCCAACAGTATAAAGCCTGATGAGCACTTTCAAATGATGGAGTAGATGCTGCATTGGAGCACTTCCAAGACAATTCTGAGGCTCGGATGCACATACAATAACAAAGAGTGGTTTATAGTGGTCGACTGTCAAACGCTTAGACGTCTATGGAGATTCAAACAATCCAAATGGTTTAATTGAAGCACACCAAATGATGAAGAAGGGTGCTGAGCGAGCACTTCCATACTAATAACAAACAAATTCAATATAGTACACTTCTCAAACACGTTAAAAGGTGACTGATGTGACACCTTTCAAAGAATCAGAGTGGATGCTGAAGGAGCATTCTCCCAACAGGTTGTAATTGAACAAGTTTGTTTGATGACTGAGCATTCCCTCTTCAAATCAAGTTCATGTGAGATATTAAGCACTTCCAAACTAAGTTAGAGTTGCTGATGTCAAGGTGAACCTTCTGTTAAACATATTGATTACTGTCTAGTGTTTGATCAGGAACCTCATACTGCAGAGTGTGATGATGGAACGACCCAGTGACTGAAGTGGTTTTAATGATATTCATTTTCCAAGTGACTGACGAGATATGATGATGAAGATTTATTTCCAAAGATTGGAGAGTGGTTCTGCCTGGTAGTCAATTTCAAAGCGAGTTGACAGGTTCTGCATGGAGATCTTCTAAAGATGGAAGTTATCTATAGAGCACTTCCAAATTCTGATTGATGAGGCTTTGTGAGTCTTCAAAAAGATTCATGTATGAGAGCTACTTCCAAAACAAGTTAGAGGTTGTTTTGATGGAGCACTTCAAACAAGTTAGAGTTTGCTGATGGAGCATTCCAAATGATGGAGAGGTGCTGATGGAGCACTTCAATAGTTGAGAGATACTGATGGAGCATTCCAAACGTGAGAGGGTATGATGGAACACTTCCAAACATAGAGAGTGTTTTGATGAGCACTTCCAAATGATGAGAGGTGCTGATGGAGCACTTCCAAACAAGTTAGAGGTGCTGATGGAGCACTTCAAAATGAGGTTGTCTGATGGAGCACTTCCAAACAAATTAGAGTGCTTGATGAGCATTTTCCCAACTGATGGAGTGTGTGATGGAACACTTCCAAGACAGAGAGGGCTTGATGAAGCACTTCCAAGGACTGAGGGTTGTTGATGAAGCACTTCCAAATGATGAGAGGGTGCTGATGGAGCACTTCCAAACAAGTTAGATGGTTCTGATTGAGCACTACAAATGATGGAGGGATGCTGATGGAGCACTTCCAACAAGTCAGATGGTGCTGATAGAGCACTTCCAAACATGGTTAAGGTGCTGATTGAGCACTTCAAATATGGAGGATCTGATGAGCACTTCCAAATAAGTTAGAGGTGCTGATGGAGCACTTCCAAACAAGTTAGATGGTGCTGATGGAGCACTTCCAAACAAGTTAGAGGTTGCTGATGGAGCACTTCCAAATGATGGAGAGGGTGCTGATGGAGCCTTCCAATTGGAGAGATCTGATGGAGCACTTCCAAACAAGTTAGAGGGTGCTGATGGAGCACTTCCAAATAATTAGAGGGTATGATGGAGCACTCCAAACAAGTCAGAGGTTGCTGATGGAGCACTTCCAAACAAGTTAGAGGTTGCTGACTGGAGCACTTTCAATGATGGAGTGTGTTGATGGAGCACTTCCAAAAGTGAGGTTTGATGAGCACTTCCAAACAATAGAGGTTGCTGATGGAGCACTTCCAAATGAGGAGAGGATACTGATGGAACATTTCCAAACTGGTAGATGTGCTGATGGAGCACTTCCAAATGATGGAATGGTCTGATAGAGCACTTCCAAACAATTGTGAGGTCCTGATGCAGCATTCCAAACAAGTTAGATGGTGCTGATGGAGCACTTCCAAACAAGTTAGAGGTTGCTGATGGAGCACTTCCAAACAAGTTAGAGGTTGCTGATGGAGCACTTCCAACAAGTCTGAGGGTTGTCTGATGGAGGAACTTCCAAATAAGAGAGGTTTGATGAGGCACTTCCAAAGCTAGAGGTTGCTGATGGAGCACTTCCAAACAAGTTAGAGGTTGCTGATGGAGCACTTCCAACAGTTAGAGTGTGTTGATGGACACTTCCAAATGACAGAGAGGTTTTGATGAGCACTTCCTAAGTGACTGAGAGTGTGTTGATGAACACTTCCAAATGATGAGAGGGTTTGATGGAGCATTTCCAAACAAGTTAGAGGGTGTTGATGGAGCACTTACAAATGATGGAGTGGATGCTGATGGAGCACTTCCATACAAGTTAGATGGTGCTGATGGAGCACTTCCAAATGATGGAACTGGTCCTGATAGAGCACTTCCAAACAATTGTGAGGCTCCTGATGCAGCACTTCCAAACAAGTTAGATGGTGCTGATGGAGCACTTCCAAACAAGTTAGAGGTTGCTGATGGAGCACTTCCAAACAAGTTAGAGGTTGCTGATGGAGCACTTCCAAATGATGGAGAGGGTGCTGATGGAGCACTTCCAACTGAAGGAGAGAATACTGATGGAGCACCTCCAAACAAGTTAGAGGGTGCTGATGGAGCACTTCCAAATAATGTGAGAGAAAAGTTGAGGTACTGATGGAGCACCTCCAAACAAGTTAGAGGGTGCTGATGGAGCACTTCAAACAAGTTAAAGCTGCTGACTGAGCACTTTCAAATGATGGAGTGGGTGCTGATGGAGCACTTCCAAACAATTGTGAGGCTCCTGATGCAGCACTTCCAAACAAGTTAGAGGGACTGATGGAGCACTTCCAAAAGTTGAGGTGCTGATGGAACATTTCCAAGTACTAAGTGCTGACTGAGCACTTCAAATGATGGAGTGGGTGCTGATGGAGCCTCAAACAATTGTGAGATTCCTGATGCAGCACTTCCAAACAAGTTAGATGGTGCTGATGGAGCACTTCCAAACAAGTTAGAGGTTGCTGATGGAGCACTTCCAAACAAGTTAGAGGTTGCTGATGGAGCACTTCCAAACAAGTCAGAGGTTGCTGATGGAGAACTTCCAAACAAGTCAGAGGTTGCTGATGGGGCACTTCCAAACAAGTTAGAGGTTGCTGATGGAGCACTTCCAAACGTGCTAGAGTGTGTTGATGGAGCACTTCCTAACGTGCTAGAGTGTGTTGATGGAACACTTCCAAATGACAGAGAGGGTTTTGATGAAGCACTTCCAAGTGACTGAGAGGTTGCTGATGAAGCACTTCCAAATGATGGAGAGGGTTCTGATGGAGCATTTCCCAACAAGTTTGAGGGTGCTGATGGAGCACTTACAAATGAAGGAGTGGATGCTGATGGAGCACTTCCATACAAGTTAGATGGTGCTGATGGAGCACTTTCAAATGATGGAACTGGTCCTGATAGAGCACTTCCAAACAATTGTGAGGCTCCTGATGCAGCACTTCCAAACAAGTTAGATGGTGCTGATGGAGCACTTCCAAACAAGTTAGAGGTTGCTGATGGAGCACTTCCAAACAAGTTAGAGGTTGCTGATGGAGCACTTGCAAATGATGGAGAGGGTGCTGATGGAGCACTTCCAACTGAAGGAGAGAATACTGATGGAGCACCTCCAAACAAGTTAGAGGGTGCTGATGGAGCACTTCCAAATAATTGAGAGGGTGCTGATGGAGCACCTCCAAACAAGTTAGAGGGTGCTGATGGGACTTCCAAAATTAGATTGAGAGGAGTACATGATTGGAGGGAGCACTCCAAACAAGTTAGAGGTTATGTGCTGATGGAGCACTTCCAAACAATTGTGAGGTCTGTGCCTGATGACAGCACTTCCAAAAACAAAGTTAGATGGTGCTGATGGAGCACTTCCAAACAAGTTAGAGGTTGTCAAGTTGCTGATGGAGCACTTCCAAACAAGTTAGAGGTTGCTGATGGAGCACTTCCAAACAAGTCAGAGGTTGCTGATGGAGAACTTCCAAACAAGTTAGAGGTTGCTGATGGGGCACTTCCAAACAAGTTAGAGGTTGCTGATGGAGCACTTCCAAACGTGCTAGAGTGTGTTGATGGAGCACTTCCTAACGTGCTAGAGTGTGTTGATGGAACACTTCCAAATGATAGAGAGGGTTTTGATGAAGCACTTCCAAGTGACTGAGAGGTTGCTGATGAAGCACTTCCAAATGATGGAGAGGGTTCTGATGGAGCATTTCCAAACGAGTTAGAGGGTGCTGATGGTGCACTTACAAATGATGGAGTGGATGCTGATGGAGTACTTCCATACAAGTTAGATGGTGCTGATGGAGCAATTCCAAGTGATGGAATTGGTCCTGATAGAGCACTTCCAAACAATTGTGAGGCTCCTGATGCAGCACTTCCAAACAAGTTAGATGGTGCTGATGGAGCACTTCCAAACAAGTTAGAGGTTGCTGATGGAGCACTTCCAAATGATGGAGAGGGTGCTGATGGAGCACTTCCAACTGAAGAAGAGAATACTGATGGAGCACTTCCAACTGAAGAAGAGAATACTGATGGAGCACTTCCAAACATGCTAGAGTGTGTTGATGGAACACTTCCAAATGACAGAGAGTGTTTTGATGAAGCACTTCCAAGTGACTGAGAGGTTGCTGATGGAGCACTTCCAAACAAGTTAGAGGTTGCTGATGGAGAACTTCCAAACAAGTTAGATGGTGCTGATGGAGTACTTCCAAACAAGTTAGAGGTTGCTGATGGAGAACTTCCAAACAAGTTAGAGGTTGTTGATGGAGCACTTCCAAACAAGTTAGAGGTTGCTGATGGAGCACTTTCAAATGATTGAGAGGGTTTTGATGAAGCACTTCCAAGTGACTGAGAGGTTGCTGATGAAGCACTTCCAAATGATGGAGAGTGTTCTGATGGAGCATTTCCAAACAAGTTAGAGGGTGCTGATGGAACACTTCCAAACAAGTTAAACGCTGCTGATAAAAAACTTGCAGAAGGTACTTGAGGTACAACACCTGCAGATAACTGAGTTGCTAAACTTGCATTAGGTGTGTGAGTAGCAAATCCACCTGTAGAATTTGATTGAGGTACAAAACCTAAAGGTACCTGAGGTGTGAGACCAAAACTAAAAGGTGTTTGAGGTATAAACCCACCTGCAGAAGGTACCAGGGATGCAAAACCTTTAGAAGGTAGTTGAGGTGTAAAACCACCTGCAAAAGGTGATATGAGGAATAAACGTCGAATCACAAGATGACCAGAGGAAGTAAAAAGCCACCTGCAGGTAGGCGGACTGAGAGGGGAGAATAAACCACCTGCAGTAGGTGGCTGAGGAATAAAACACCTGCAGAGGTGGCTGAGGAAAAGTAAACCCTGCAGAAGGTAGCCGAGGTATAAAGCCAACTGCAGAAGGTAGCTGGGATGCAAAACCTTTAGGAGGTAGCTGAGGTATAAAACCATCTGCAGAAGGTAGCCAAGGAATAAAGCCACCTGTAGATGGTGGTTGAGGAATAAAGCCACCTGCAGTAGGTAGCTGAGGTGCAAAACCACCTTTAGAAGCTGTTTGAGGAGTAAAACCTCCATTTGAAGGTGGTTGAAGTGTAAAACCACCTGCAGTAGATGGCTGAGGAATAAAGCCACCTGCAGCAGGAGGCTGGAGAATAAAGCTACCTGCAGAAGGTAGCCGAGGTATAAAGCCAACTGCAGAAGGTAGCTGGGATGCAAAACCTTTAGGAGGTAGCTGAGGTATAAAACCACCTGCAGAAGGTAGCTGGGATGCAAAACCTTTAGAGGAGGAAATAGCCTGAGAATAGCAAAGCCACTGCAGAAGGTAGCTGGGGTATAAAACCACCTGCAGGAGATGGCTGAGGAATAAAGCCACCTGCAGAAGGTGGCTGAGGAATAAAGCCACCTGCAGTAGGTAGTCGAGGTACAAAGCCTCCTGCAGTAGGTAACTGAGGTGTAAAACTACCTTTAGAAGCTGTTTGAGGAGTAAAACCTCCAGTTAAAGGTGGTTGAAGTGTAAAGCCACCTTCAGAAGGTGTCTGAGGTTTAAAATATTCAGACAAATCTTGTGTTATACAATAAGGAACTGGCCCAGATTCTAAAGCAAAACCCCCATCATTTATTCCTAGTCCAGCAACCCGTGTCGAAAGTGATGTCCATGCTTGACTCTCGGTAGAATCTGCTGAACACACTCTGAAATCATGCAAATCTAGTGAAGCATCATCAACATGTAGCTTCTCCAGTATCCTTTCAAAACTTGACAAAGATGTTGATAATGGGAGTTGCTTTTCCACAATCTTATCCAAAGCTTGTTCTTCAGAAATCTTCTCATTTCTAAGACTTGATCTGAAAACTTAAAAAAAAAAGTAAAAACATGAAATCTTATTTTGTTTCATACCTAGAATATGTATTCTTCTTCTTTGAACGCTCCATATCGACCACTTTTTAAACCACTTTGTGATCTGCATGTGATCTGAGCCTAACCCATTTGCCCTTATGAGCCGATATACTGGTTCATGGTATGTTTAAAGATGACGTAAAGTATGCTGACTTTCAGTATATATTTCAATATAAATGCGTCCGGATGTCAATAAAATAACGGAGTGAAAGGGTTAAGAGCCATTGTACGTTGTGTCAGTTATGCACATACAAGTAGGCCAGCACATACGATTTCTGCGACACTTTTTATCTACTATGGCAGCTTCCCTAGGTCCCTTACCTCAGTCACCTCTAACGATGTGCCTTGTAGGTCGCAGTGTTACTATTCTTTGCTCCTTGCGGGCCTGGCAACAAACAAGCGCTATCTGAAATCTGGTCATGCTTTTGTTTAAATTTTATTATCGATATAGGGGAAGATTGCAGTAAAACTATGTAGCAAGGAAGACTGGTAAAACTATGTAGCAAAGATGATATAGGAAGACTTCGTAAAACTATGTAGCAATATAAGGGAAGACTGCAGTAAAACTATGTAGCAAGATAAGGGAAGACTGCAGTAAAACTATGTAGCAAAGGAAGACTGCAGTAAAACTATGTAGCAAAGGAAGACTGCAGTAAAACTATGTAGCAAAGGAAGACTGCAGTAAAACTATGTAGCAAAGGAAGACTGCAGTAAAACTATGTAGCAAAGGAAGACTGCAGTAAAACTATGTAGCAAAGGAAGACTGCAGTAAAACTATGTAGCAAAGGGAAGACTGCAGTAAAACAATGTAGCAAAGATGATATAAGGGGAAGACTGCGGTAAAACTATGTAGCAAGGGAAGACTGCAGTAAAACTATGTAGCAAAGGGAAGACTGCAGTAAAACAATGTAGCAAAGATGATATAAGGAAGACTGCGAGTAAAACTATGTAGCAAAGGAAGACTGCAGTAAAACATGTAGCAAAGGGAAGACTGCAGTAAACATGTAGCAAAGGGAAGACTGCAGTAAAACAATGTAGCAAAGACGTAACATGCAAAAACAAAGTAAGGTAGTTTTCAAAGTATAAAAACAGGATCTAGCAACGTTTTGATAAAAAGACCTTTACCAAGCAAAGGATACAAAACAAACAACAAAATTAAGACTATTCCTATACACTAGGCATCATAACTTGGATTCTCCGAAAGGAGTTAATTCTTATTTTTCATATTTGTTGGCCTACACATCTGATATAACCAATAAAAGGTTCGCAGTAGGTTGAAAAGGTGTGCCTCGGCTTAAAGAGGCTTTAATCCCCTACTAAACAAACAACCAAACTAGGCATCATAAACACAGTCAGATGATAAATCCATTTTTAGGGCATCCAAACATCTCACTAACAGCTGAACAACTGATCATCAACAGCATTTTCATGCCTACTCTGCGTTACCAGAGCCAAACATGGACAATGAGCAAAGCAGTCTCAAAAAATAATTACATGTGATGCATTTCAAATGTAGTTATTTTTGTGACTGCGCTTTGCTCATTGTCCATGTTTGGTTCTGGTAACACAAAGTGGGTATAAAAATGATGTTGATCATTTGTTGCTTAGCTGTCAGTGAAATTTGTGGGTGCCTTAACATCGGACTAGTTGGTAGATTACAGCATTTTTTACACTGAAATTGTAACTAATACAAACATTAGAACGAGAAACATCCTAGTTGTCATAAGTAAAATAAAGTTACCTTTGTTAGCTGTTTCAGCCAGAACTGATTTATTGTCTGTGTCTTCTTTGTGGCAGTAAATTTCGGTGAGATTTTTATCTGACTTTATGGGATTCAATTGAAATAAATTAGAAAGAAAGATGATTAAGATGGATAGTATCAACAGGAAATATTTCATTTATATGAGCACTATCATCATAGCACATGTGAGAAAATATTTATTAACAATGAAACCTCTTACCAGATCGATGAATATCTTCTGTTTCAATGAAACTTTAAGTATTCATTCGTTATTGGTTTCTTTGTTTCTTGAATCCTGTTTACCTCACAGCGTCAGGTCAAGAAGAGATTTCAAAACGGGCCCTTGTATGCGCTTCGTAGATAGTCTCTTTCGTTGCCTCTGTTATCTCTGAGGTCCATCTTTTGCATGGCTGGCCTTTTGCTTTGTACCCATTGTATTGGTTACTGAACCGATGTTACAGCCTCCGGGCAGACCCATCAGGTCTTTAGTCTTCCCCAACAGATGTAGAAGGGTATGCATATTGATGGTTCCTGTGGCACGCTGGTTAAACACACATCTCTTTCTGCCCTCAAGCACCCATTTCTACTTGTACAATGTAATTCCAAGCTCTATAAATCATTGGATTGATTCAACCTCAATTTTAGTCTCCTCATTTTAGTGTACAGTCATCATCATCAGGTGTCGGGCCGGCTGGCGTAGTATATCATGGATCTCCACAAATCTCTGTCATTGGTGTTTGCTATCAACTCAGATGTTGACGCTCTACCGTGCCATGAAGTCAGGCCATCCAACATTTCTCTCTCTGTCTTTCCCTGTCTCATCTACCCTCAATTTTACCGGTTGTCACGATGTGTTCTAAACATCCGCTCCTCATCACATGCCCGAACAATGATGACTGCCTCTTTCTTATACTGATGATAAGATTTCTCTGTGTCTTGATCTCATTCAACACCTCAACATTAGTCATTTTAGCAGTCCATGGGATTCTCATCATTCTTCTATAAAACCACATTTCTGTGGCCCTCAGAGATTTTTCGATCTGTGTGTTCATTGCCCATGACTCGCATCCGTATGTCAGTATTGGTTCTATGTAGCACTGAATAACTCGCATTCTGATCGGGATTGACAATAGTGTACAGTTGGTCACCAAAAGACAGAAAAACATCCCCGTATCCATCTTATACTCCTAAAAATTGAAGCTTTATCTGGATAAAAACCTGTTCTTATCCTTCGTTGAACTGCAAACACCCATAATCTTCCAGCATCGACTGTGTAAAAGATCCCCAGAAATGAGTCCGACTAAAGGGGTTGGCAACTCATCTTTATACTGAAGAATTCTATATACGCATAAATATGATTACAGAATTTTCATAAATTGCAATGATGTCAGAAACAAGCAACTGCCCTCTAGTAAATGGAGTCCAGAGAGCCAATGAAGCAGCAGTAATGTGCCTCAACTCCATCTTATACTGGAGGAAATTGTTATATAAGCATTAATAATGGATTAGTATAGCCAAGATAATTGACTCTTTAAATTGTAAGTGCACAAACTGTATGTATTTTGAAAAAAATATATTGATTAAAGTAACATATATCACAATATTCTCCATTCCACACATGATTACTTCTGCTACTGAGTTACAACTGCTGTTCTCCTACTACTACTTCTACTACATTGGGAGCGGTTGGAAAAGAGAGGCAAGCATGGCGAGCGGCAGTGGGGGTGGCTCAAAAGAAAAAACCATCATATAGTGAGGCAAAAGAGAGTGCAGAGAGAAAATCTTATGTATCAGCTCCAGTCTTCAGTTTCCCCTGCAGCAATTGAGGCAAGCATTGCCAGCCACTCCAGAATAGGCCATTACAGTCACAAGAAATGTTGTGATTCAGGGCAGAACAAACTAAGTGACGCAAAACCTATTGTCTCCTGAGACAATGAGGCCAATGACGATGATGATGATCTACTACTACTACTTCTACTATTGAGTTACAAGTGCTGTTCTACTATTGAGTTACAAGTGCTGTTCTACTACTACTACTACTACTACTATTGAGTTACAAGTACCATTCTAATATTGAGTTACAAGTACCGTTCTAATATTGAGTTATAAGTACTGTTCTACTATTGAGTTATAAGTACTGTTCTACTATTGAGTTATAAGTACTGTTCTACTATTGAGTTACAAGTACTGTTCTACTATTGAGTTATAAGTACTGTTCTACTATTGAGTTATAAGTACTGTTCTACTATTGAGTTATAAGTACTGTTCTACTATTGAGTTATAAGTACTGTTCTACTATTGAGTTATAAGTACTGTTCTACTATTGAGTTACAAGTACTGTTCTACTATTGAGTTACAAGTACTGTTCTACTTTGATTACAGTGCTGTTCTACTATTGATTACAAGTACTGTTCTACTATGTTACATACTGTTCTACTATTGATTACAAATGTTCTTCTACTACTACTTCTACTATTGAGTTATAAGTACTGTTCTTCTACTACTATTTCTACTATTGGATTACAAGTACTGTTCTTCTACTACTATTTCTACTATTGGATTACAAGTGCTGTTCTACTACTACTACTTCTAGTAAACCTTCTTGTAATTTTGTACATACACTTGCATGTATAAGTAAAAAAATTGAACAAAAATAAATTATCTTTAAAAATCCACTTGTGAATCAAACGAAGCAGTTCGTAGTCAAACCCATGATCTTCAGAACACAAGACAAATGACTTGACCACTTCACCACAGACATTCTTTATACTCACCGGAAGTTTAGTCCAATCCATGTAGTTAAGAAAGTCCAGATTTTCCTTTGCCACAAGTTCTTCAATGCTTGGGCCTGTTCGAACAAAATCTTTTTCATTCTGAAATGCACAAAAACATAATCAAATCCAGCTTTCTAGAATTATGTTATGTTATTCAATCAACGTCATCACACGTTGAGCATTCTCATGCATGCTCCATCCTCAGCAGCAGACATCACAGAGTCCATTTGCTCACCGTACCTATGAGAAGTTGATTAGTATATCCTTTCTCTCTACCACGAAGACGACACTGTCTGGCATGTCCAAACTTAACTTCTAATTCTTGCAATCGATTCAGTGTCTGAGACTCGCCACATCACATAAATGAGCACGCATTGCATTGATGACATTGGCTCTGTCCATACTTCTGCTTGCTTGAATCTGGGCACTGTTTGCAGGAAAGTCAGTACATTCATTACCCTGCACTTCAGCATGTCTAGATATTTCTAGAATTGTTATAATCTGCCCCAACTTTCAACAAATTTTACTCAAAATTGTTCAGAAAGAAAATGATATGAGAACAATATTTATTAATTCATTCAGCAGCATGTCCCATATACAGAACCTTTCTGCCCAGACAGTTTTCTTATAATCTTATGTATCATATACAATAGCGTTTCCCAAACTGGGGTCCATGGACCTCAGAGGGTTGGTGAGGTACTCACAGTGGGTCCTCAAGCGATTGAAAAATATTATGATCTTTGACATTTCAAACAGAAAAATAAAATTCAGAAACATGTATAAAAACAGTGGTAAACTAGTTCTGCTGTGAAATCAAAGGACCCAGACCGATGTCTAAATGTCTGACAGGACAAAATGAAAGATCATTTGAAGTTTTCTGCAGTCTGAGAAATTGGAGTCAGCTTGTTTGATATATAGAAACTTTTGGTAGTCGCGCAGCAAAATATATTTAAAAGGGGGTCTGCGGTAATGCAAAGTTTAGGAACCCCTGATATACAAGGTTGACCGCATCTGATGTATCTATTTGCAATTCATCTATCCCATCTTGCATCTGTTTTCTCCTTGGCCTTCTCTATCACTTTCCTTTTTCATCATCCCTTCCCCACGCACCCAAGGGCATATAAGGCAGAGATAAACAAATATCCACTAAATTAGATCTTGTGCCTTTCTACCTCAAAAATAATCCTACACAACCAATTCCATCAACCATCTGGGGAAAGACAATAGACTGATGATTTGAGCATGAGTGCTGCAGAGGCAGGAACATCTGGCCTATGAGAGATAAATTCTGAAGGACTGTTAGAATGGTTAAAGTTCTGGTCATTACAAGCTACTTGATAATGGTGATGATAGGTATAGATTTACTTCAATCAGATGGTATTTGTCATAGACTTACTTCATCTCTGTTCTCCACAGCAATAAAACTTGTAAACTCTGTGACTATTGAATACTTTTTACTCAGATCAATAACGTAGTTCTTGAGGTCCATCTTTGCCACCTACAAGCATAAAAGCACATACTCAATAAGGAAGTGAGAGTCGCAATTGCTTAGTGGGTTAGTTCACTACTTACTCTCAGTTCCCCCTGGAGAGGACAGTCTTGCAGGACACTCTCCAGTGTCTGTTCTGCCTATTGACATTGACAGAGAGTTGTTTGACTTACTCCTAGTCTATGTATAAGTGTTTGTTATGAGCCGTGAAGTGTAGAGGATTAAAATTTTTTATCCTTGCCAGGTGTGTTACATCTGTAGTTGTTAGTCTTTGATGTTGCAGGATATCTGTGATATTATCTATCCATCTGGTTCCTGGTCTTCCTCTGGCTCTGTGCCCAGGTTATCGGTTGTTATAGGCGTGAGATGGTAGTAGATCTGGTGACCGGTACACAGGCAAAATATAATATCTAGTCTGTTTTACTGAGGTCTTTGAGAAAATCTATTTACTAATCATATCCAGTGTTTGAGGATCTCTGTGGCCAAGTGGTTAAGCCTTTGCCTTGCTTTGCCAAAGTAGTGAGTTTGAATCCAGACTGCACCATTCTGTTTATGAGTGAATTTTTTCCCCCCTATAAGTGTTGTAAGAGCTACAGGTTTTGGGCTTTGTGTATTACTCTCAGCAGGTGGCATGCCATTTCTGCAGATAGGAACTGAGCCATAATGGGTAAAATTCTGTGCAATGAAATCAATCTTTCGGCTTTAGACCCTTTTCTTTATCCAGTGTTTGTCTTCTAGTCTACAGCTAATTTTCTCTTTATAACATCTCTTTATAAAGGGTTCTCTGTGGGATCACATACAAATCACAGAGTGGTTAACAAATGGTCAATATGGAGCGTTTGAAGAAGAAGAATTCATAGCAGGCGAGCAAAAAAACATAGAAGTCAGTTAAAAAGAAAGATTTGTTAAACAACCTAACCTCATGTTCCATTCTTTCTCTAGAGAGAATTCCATCATTCCAATCCCTGATTACTGCCCTTGCAGTCAGACGGTGTATGAGCTATAAATAGAACATGTAACTTTTGTCATATTATTATTAATAATAAAACAATAATAAATCTATCAGCTGCTTCTGGAGCACAGGTCTTTAACAACTATTCACCATTCACTTCTATCTTGTGACATTCACTTCTATCTTGTGATATTCACTTCTATCTTATGACATTCATTTCTATCTTGTGACATTCACTTCTATCTTGTGACATTCACTTCTATCTTGTGACATTCACTTCTATCTTGTCACATTCGCTTCTACCTTGTGACATTTACTTCTACCTTGTGACATTCACTTCTACCTTGTGACATTCCCTTCTACCTTGTGACATTGATTTTTATCTTGTGACATTCACTTCTATCTTGTGACATTCAGTTTTATCTTGTGACATTCACTTCTACCTCTTGACATTCACTTCTATCTTGTGACATTCACTTCTATCTTGTGACATTCACTTCAAATATCTCCATTTCTCAATCACCAAAATATCTTTATCCAGCTCTGTTTTTCATATTTATTGGTCTTCCTCTGTTTCTCTTTCCTTGTGTGATCCAGAACTAGACCATCCTTGCTATATTATTTGCTGGTATTTATATGTGTGTCTCAACCAATGTCAGCATCTTTTCTTAAGCTCTTGTTCCACTGATATTTGTTTCCTTCTACAAATTTCCCATTAGAAATGTTGCCATACTGTTTCAACCCTTTTATTTGTCGCAAGCACCAATTAATTTTTGTGGTCCTTTTTTACGTTCCCCATCTATAAATTTAGGTGTCGTCATGGCGCCTTTGACTAATTTTGCATGATGGCTTGCTTTCCTTATGTGTCCCTCACCATTCAGGTAAGCCTTACTCTGACTTTAGAGGTACTTGTAAATTAGATATCCAAGTAAAGGATCAGGGTTTCCTGAATTCCAACCATCTACCGGGTGCACACAGACATCTTTGGGAGGATCAAGAAGAGGCCGGTTTAGAAATGAAGACATCAGGAAAAAAGTGGTTCGTCAAGACTACATCAAGAAACTACAAATTAAATGTTTCGGCCACATAAGCAGATTACCAACAGACAGTGTGCCTCAAAGAACAATGCTACTCTGATTACAGTGAATACAAAGCAGAAGACTGTCCACACAAAAGGTGAACCTCAGAAATAACAGAGGTGATGAAGCGCACACAAAAGCCTGTTCTAGAAATCTCTTCTTATCCTGACACTGTGAGGCAAAACAGGATTCGAGAAAATAAGAAGAAGACTTATAACCCACTAAATAAATACAATTCTCTCCCAAATCATCCATTATTTTACCTGTCCTTCTGTTATTGAAAGCTCTGAGGTGGAAACAACAGTTGAAACTTCTTGTCCATCAATATTTGCCTTGAGAGTGGCCTAATAATAATTTTGTAAAAAAATCAAACAATTAAAGACATATAGGAAATCTTGATCAATTAAAAAAATGATAATGATACTTTCCAATCATTTTCTTTGCTTTGACAGCAGCTATAATGTAGTGGTGGTTAAAGTGACAACAGCTATAATGTAGTGGTGGTTAAGTGACAGCTATAATGTAGTGGTGGTTAAAGTGACAGCAGCTATAATGTAGTGGTGGTTAAAGTGACAACAGCTATAATGTAGTGGTGGTTAAAGTGACAACAGCTATAATGTAGTGGTGGTTAAAGTGACAAGCATAATGTAGTGGTGGTTAAAGTGACAGCAGCTATAATGTAGTGGTGGTTAAAGTGACAACAGCTATAAATAGTGGTGGTTAAAGTGACAGCAGCTATAATGTAGTGGTGGTTAAAGTGACAGCAGCTATAATGTAGTGGTGGTTAAAGTGACAACAGCTCTATAATGTAGTGGTGGTTAAAGTGACAACAGCTTAATGTAGTGGTGTTAAAGTGACAGCAGCTATAATGTAGTGGTGGTTAAAGTGACAGCAGCTATAATGTAGTGGTGGTTAAAGTGACAGCAGCTCTAACATGTGGTGGTTGAGTGACAACAGCTCTAACATAGTTGTGGTTAAAGTGACAACAGCTATAACATAGTGGTGGTTAAAGTGACAACAGCTAAAATGTAGTGGTGGTTAAAGTGACAGTAGCTATAAGGTAGTGGTTAAAGTGACAGCAGCTATAATGTAGTGGTGGTTAAAGTGACAGCAGCTATAAGGTAGTGGTTAAAGTGACAGCAGCTATAGCATAGCGATTAAAGAACTTGTTACCATCAACACCAGAAAAGATAAGAGTCACCAACATCAGCACAAGCAAGAAAGTTGGCACAGAACCTTGCTTGAATTACATTGAGAAACAAAAAATGAAGTGGTTTGGTCACTTAATAAGAATGCATTCAAACTCCACTTTATACAGTCTTCTACAACAGAACATCAGGAAAGAAGGCGAGATGAAGACCATGAAAAAGATGATTAGATGGCGTAGCAGAATCCTGTCTAAGAGCAAAAATAACAATCACCCTAGTCACCAGAACAGTGCAAGACAAAAACAGAAAACCACGACACTGGGCAACAACCCGGTAGCAGTGTGACGACAAAAGAAGAAGAAGAAAGAACTTGTTTTGTAGACAGGTGGCACAAGGATAAAATTTCACAGCAGAAGTGGTACTTTTTAAACTTGACAGTTCTCTGATCGACCCAACTTTGTTTGGGTAGCAAAAAAACACTGGAAAGTAAGAGCAACCTGTGATGTTGACCATCTCACCCATCCTGTCACTTCTCTCTCTCACGATCACCGCTTAGACTGATGTACCAGATTTCCCCATAAATCACATTCATGTCGAAACCTGATTCATGCAGCCTTAGCATTGGTGGGTTTCGTCACATCTTTAGCGCCATTTGGAACTCTGGTGCTTATCCTTCGGTGATGTGTCCGGTTTCAGCCAGCTTTTACTGGGTTCGTTCTCCATCAGCCTTTGGCTGTCTCCAGCCGACCTGCAAGACAGCAGGTTGCTAGTTTCTTTTAGGATAGCAACCCTTAGACAACCTTCCCTCCCGGGATGTTGAGGGCCATCTGCCCAGGTTACCAGTCTTTTTTTGGACTACTTGGTTTGCCGCCCAGTTTTGTGTACAGTTTACTCCGCTAGCCTTTGATTGTCCCCAATCAAACTACAAGGCAGTAGTGAACCCATCCTGTCTTAAAGGTCATGTGATATTATACCCTATGATATCACCCATCATGTCTAAAGAGTCTAAGACAATGGATTTACTTCACTGTATTGGGTTTCCCCACATATATGGCTCACGCCTTTTCACAGAAATGCATGCCACCTGCTGAGAGTATAACCCAAAACACAAATTCTGTAGCTCCAGTAACAATCCTAGGATCTCCCAAAAGTGGTCATAAACAGTGGACATCAAAGAGCAATGCTACTCTAATATAGTGAATACAAAGCAAATGGCGTCCACACAAATGGTGGACTTCAGAGAAAAAAAACAGAAGTGAGGAAAAACATTTATGAATTACACACAAAAGCCCATTCTAGAAATCTCTTCTCATCCTGACACTGTGAACCAAAATAGGATTCATCATCACCAGGTGCCGTACTGGCTGGCGTAGGCGATCATGGATCTCCACAAATCTCTGTTCCTGGTATTTGCTATTATCTCGGTTAGTGCAAATTGCAGTGAAACTGTTCAGGTTAAGATTTTTCTTTACCTCCGGCAGAAAAAAACTCCTTGGCCTTACCAGGGATTGAACCCGGGTCTCCTGCATGGGGATAGTGCTCTTATCCATTCGGCAAGATGCTCCACGTAAAATTTGCTCTTCTTTTCAACACTTAACGGAGTACAGGTCTTCAGCAAACTTCTTCCAGCTCTTTCTCTCTCCTGTCATTCCTTTCAATTCTTTCCATGTTTTACCTATCCTTTTAATATCAACCTTCAGCTCTCCTCTCCAGGTATGTCTAGACCTTCCCCATCTCCTCTTTCCTCGGGTTTCAAACAGTGCCTGTCTTGCATTGCTTCCGGTCGATCTTCTCAATGTATGTCCTATCCATCGCCAGCATCTCTTCCTTAGCTCCTTCTCTACTGGTATCTGCTTAGTTCTTTCTCTGAGTTCCTCATTCGTAATCTTATCATACCATCTCAGTCTCTCTATTCTACATAAACAATACAATTTGCTGGACTCATCTTAAACATTTGTTTTGAAATATCTTTAGTTTGTTACTTACTAAATGGTATTATTTGTTTTGGAAACCTACCATTGTGCAGTTAGGAACAAAGCCATAAACAATCTGATGTGAACCACTGAACAAGGCAGTAATCATCTTTGGGGCTTGGACTGGCATAGGAAGATCTTCGTTGTACTGATGCCATTCTACTGCCACTGAAGTCAGGCCTGGCTGGCAAGCCCTGCTTATCTGGTTCTTAACCTGTGGTACAACATAATATGTTAATTATTGCATGACCAAGGATTGATGAGTTAACCTGTGGTACAATGTTATACGTTACTGATTGCACGATCAAGGATTGAGTTAAGAGATATCAAGAAAATTGAAATATGGGAAGTAGAAGAGGACTATGGTAAGAGAAATAAAAGAAATAGATGAAAACTATGGTCAGAGAAATAGATGAAAACTATGGTAAGAGAAATAGATGAAAACTATGGTAAGAAAAATAGATGAAAACTATGATGAGAGAAAGATGAAAACTATGGTAAGAGAAATAGATGAAAACTATGGTAAAAGAAATAGATGAAAACTATGGTAAGAGAAATAGATGAAAACTAAGGTAAGAGAAATAGATGAAAACTATAGTAAGCAAAATAAGAGAAATAGATGAAAATTATGGTAAAAGAAATAGATGAAAACTATGGTAAGAGAAATAGATGAAAACTATGGTAAGAGAAATAGATGAAAACTATGGTAAGAGAAATAGATGAAAACTATGGTAAGAGAAATAGATGAAAACTATGGTAAGAGAAATAGATGAAAACTATGGTAAGAGAAATAGATAAAAACTATGGTAAAAGAAATAGATGAAAACTATGGTAAGAGAAATAGATGAAAACTATGGTAAGAGAAATAGATGAAAACTATGGTAAGAGAAATAGATGAAAACTATGGTAAGAGAAATAGATGAAAACTATGGTAAGAGAAATAGATGAAAACTATGGTAAGAGAAATAGATGAAAACTATGGTAAGAGAAATGGATGAAAAATATGGTAAGAGAAATAAGAGAAATAGATGAAAACTATGGTGAGAGAAATAGTAGAAGATTGAAAAACATGACAACAGAGGCAGGATAGTCATAACTAGTAAAGATGTAAGCCGTAGGGAAAAAACTAGCTATATTTGATCTTTTTCTACACAAACCTTTGATTCCCACTTTGACTTGACTCTGTTGTCAAAGAACTCAAATGCACCTCCTGATACATGTGAGAGTGTTTTTAGTGTGTATGTATTGCAGTTGGAACTGTTAAATAAATGATATGTTCTGATGTGACATAAAAATGATAAGAGTAAATTTTACATATATATATGTATAATAGGACGTATTAAAGTAGGATGTAATAACAAGTATTTTCCTACCAACACTTTGTTACCAGTGCCAAACTTGGTCTCTTACTGCAACACACCACAGAAAACTCACCATGTGTGAAATGAAATGCTTGAGAGGCGAATAGGCCAGTAAAGATAGACAATGAAATTAGGACATCAGAAGCAGAGTGGGCATAACTTGATGCACTGAATACATCGATAGACAACAAATGCAGTGGTTTGGACATTTAATGAGAATGAAATACAACCAACCACCATTAACAACATACAATAAAAAGAGATCGGGCATTAGAGCTAAGGGAAGACCAAGAAAAAGATGGATAGACAATATCAAGACCACACTACATAAACACGGATATAACACAACAAGGGCGACTCATCTGACCCTTGAAAGCAAATTAAAGCTCCCATCCCTTCACTTAACGGCAAGAGTGGAAGCCAACTACATCTTCTACCTGGGAATAGACAATAGTAATAGGATATTGCTTAGAAAACAGAAAGTATGTTAAAAGGATTCGAGCGAAAACTTCTTAGAAGAATACTTGGGTATACCTACTTACTTACTTACTTATTTCTCTCTGCTCCTCGTGGAGCATAGGGCCTCAATAGTTGTTCACCACTTTTCCTGGTCTCTGGCTGTTTTCTTTATGGTCTCCCAGGATTGTCAAGCACCCTTCGGTTTCTCAAGAATACTTCGTCTCCAGGTCTGTTTAGGATACACCCTTTTCCATTTTTCTTGCGGGTTCCATTCAAGTGCTTATCTAGTGACAATCAACAGTGTCTCTGTATACCTAGGAGGATGTATATATTCTTCTCGTATCGTTATACATTACATAGGGTCTGCAAGAAATTTCTCCCTAAGCTGTGTCCTGGGCAACTCACTCAATCTCTTCCATGAAATTGAGTCAGATATTTCTTGCCTCTCTCAGTAGTTTGTTTCAGGGTTTTCCTAGGGAGTACTCTCTATCTTCAACCCTTTGCTTCCCACTTCAATGCCTACTTTAGTATTTTTTCATCATTTCTTCTCAATGTATGCCCAACATATCTCCATCTTCTCCTTCTTATAACAGATGTTACTAGTGGTTGCATAGACATTTCTCTGATTTCATCACTTCTTCTGAGTTTGTCCCATTTTATGTTCATTATTTTTCACAGACATCTATTTTCATCTCGGAGGATACGATTAGCAATATCAGACTTCAAAAACTAACTGGTCTCGAAGGCATAAATAAAGAGATACAAAAGAGAGCATTGCGATGGGCTGGATATTTTCTCAGGATGAGAAAAGAAAGGTGGTCAAGACATGTAATGCGATGGACACCACAAGGACAGGGAAAAAGAGGGAGGTCTAGGGGCACATGGAGGTGAACTTTTGAAGCAGAGCTCAAAGCCATGCATTGGACAAGATTTTCTTCTATGGTGATCTCTGGTCATGCTTTTAATTCACTGTAGACCATAAACTGGGCAGCCAGCTTCAAGTCTGTCTGGTTTCTTCAAAGTTTAGTTTTCAGGTTGACTGGATGTGGTCACATGTTGCTTATCAGCTCACACAGGAGAAGAAAGTCTTGTAGAACATGCCCTGATGTTTTCCCTTGAATCCTCTAATCCTCTTCACATAATTTTTAAAAAAAAGTCCATTCTTAAAGTCCCAGTCCATAGAGGAGGACCTCCTTAACAAATAATGTTGATATCCAGAGCTTTGTCTTAGTGCTGTAAATGTTAAATCTCTATAATAAATATCAGGAGAAGGACAATATCAACACCTATCTTCTATATGTAGATCTTCTTTATGTCCCATTGGACACAGAAGGCTTCCACAAAAGATTTCCATTGTTGTCCTTCTGTCTTTCTACCAATTGTTTCTCCATGTCAGGTCACAATCTTTCTTCTTCTTCTTCTTCGCTCTTTACGACCAATTTTAATCACTCTTTGTGATATGTTTGATCTTTGCCAAGAACATGTATACGTTGCACATTGGTTTGGTAGGCCCTAAACGCATAGACCTCTACACATTTAGGACACGTGCATCCGATTTCAGCCAAACCACCTTAGTCGCCTATTATGACATGCATGGCAGGTAACAGTGGTTCTATTCTTTACACTCCAAATTTGGACCCGGTAACCACTCGGGCGCACAATCTTTCAATTCTCTTTCCACGGTTCTTCTCCATGTTATCTTTGGAAGTCATGCTTTCTTTTCTAATCTGCTGTCCATTGAAGAGCTGATCAGTCAACAACATTGAAGAGCTGATTAGCAACAACATTGAAGAGCTGATCTAGCCAACAACATTGAAGAGCTGATCTAGCCAACAACATTGAAGAACTGATCTAGTCAACAACATTGAAGAACTGACTAGCCAACAACATTGAAGGCTGATAGCAACAACATTGAAAAGATCTAGCCAACAACATTGAAGAACTGATCTAGCCAACAACATTGAAGAACTGATCTAGTCAACAACATTGGAACTGATCAGCACAACATTGAAGAGCTTGTCTAGTCAACAACATGGAAGAGCTGATCTAGCCAACAACATTGAAGACTTGTCTAGTCAACACATGGAAGACGTCAGTCAACAACATTGAAGAACTGATCTAGTCAACAACATTGAAGAACTGATCTAGTCAACAACATGGAAGAACTGATCTAGTCAACAACATTGAAGAACTGATCTAGCCAACAACATGGAAGAACTGATCTAGTCAACAACATTGAAGAACTGATCTAGTCAACAACATTGAAGAACTGATCTAGCCAACAACATTGAAAGAGCTTGTCTAGTCAACAACATGGAAGAGCTGTCAGCACAACATTGAAGAGCTTGTCTAGTCAACAACATGGAAGGCTGTCAGCCAACAACATTGAAGAACTGATCTAGTCAACAACATTGAAGAACTGATCTAGTCAACAACATGGAAGAGCTGATCTAGTCAATGACCCTACCTGCATACAACATACAGGAATAATCCACCTCCATCTTCATCTTTTTTTTTTTTTTTTTCAATCCAGAAGCACTTGAGCTTTCAGCTCTTCGGTTCGGTGCCATGAACACTGTAAATCTTGAGAACCTGTGACTTTTCCGCCAGACCGCAGAATTGAAACGCACTCACAGGGGGCTTCTCACCCATAGTCCAACGTGCTACTAACATGCTGGGCTGGCGGGCATCTTCATCTTTTAATGATGGTCCTCAGTGATGTCCAGTTTGTTCATTTTAAAAGCTCTTCATTTGCTATTGTACTTTGTCAGAATATTTGCAGAAATGTTCTCAAACATTTATTTTGGAATGTCTCCAGCTTGTGTATGATGTCTTGGGCCATTTTCCAGTACTCACTATTAAACAATAACACTCCCGATATTGTTTTTATATATTTTAAGTTTTGTTTCATGATTTAATCTTTTGGTTTTTCAGATTTTGTTGAGCATGGCAAAAGTTTGACTTGCCTTCTTAAAAGAAAACAAGTGCCCATCTGCCCAGCGTGTTCGTAGCACGTTGGGTACGGTGACTATCCTCTGTGTGTGCGGGTTCAATTCAGCGGGATGGCAGAAAAAGCCCCAGATTCCCCAGATTTATGGTGTTCGTGGCACCAAACCGAAGGGTTACGATGTCCATGGCACCAAGAGCTGAAAAGCTCAAGTGCTTCTGGATCGGGGAAAAAAAAACCCCCAAAAACAAGTCAAATATCAGTCTTACCTTATACCAAACGAAAACAGACGTGTGTATCTAGAGTTCTGACTTGCAGAGCGGCAGACAAGATCTTCATTACTAATGTGACCATCAGAAATGAGAAATACATTTCTCTGTGTTTGAGAATGAGGTAGCAAGAAGACAGAATGCAGTGATCTCATGAAGTCTGTATTTCCCTGGTTTGCCACAGAATTCTATAGAATATAGGCATATTGATAATAGAAAAGTCTGCAGTAAAACCATATACAAAAAATATAGTAGGTCACTAGACTGTGTTACTTTAGTAGGTCACTGGACTGTGTTACTTTAGTAGGTCACTAGACTGTTACTTTAGTAGGTCACTAGACTGTGTTATTTTAGTAACTCGCTAGTCTGTGTTACTTTAGTAGGTCACTAGACTGTGTTACTTTAGTAGGTCGCAAGACTGTTACTTTAGTAAGTCATTGGACTGTGTTACTTTAGTAGGTCACTAGACTGTGTTACTTTAGTAGGTCACTAGACTGTGTTATTTTAGTAGCTCACTAGTCTGTGTTACTTTAGTAGGTCACTAGACTGTGTTACTTTAGTAGGTCACACGTAAAAACAAAGTACTATAGTTTTACAAAATACAGAAACAGTGACGATATACAGCAACGTTTGGACCAAAAGGCCTTTATCAAGCAAACGACACAACAAGAGTAATGAATTTTGACGAACACTACAAATGGACGATTACATATTGAAACATTCAAACCTATCTAATGAAAAACTGGGAACAAAAACAAATAACGAAATGAGTGCAACACAAAACCAGAAAAGAAGAGAAACAATAAACAATTAAGTGAATATATAACTTATATATATGAAGCAAATACACATATAGATTACAAGGTATGAGATGAGAAAGTACTAAGAAACATAGGACTTTGATTTTACGTGTTTCGCTATTTCACCAAGTTTTACTGCAGTCTCCCCCCTTTTTCGATACTTTAGTAGGTCACTAGACTGTATTACTTTAGTAGGTCACTAGACTGTGTTACTTTAGTAGGTCACTAGACTGTGTTACTTTAGTAGGTCACTAGACTCTATATTACTTCAGTAGATTTGGTATATATAAATATCATAATATTCACTCACTTGAACAAAATCAATGGCAAGTTGTAAATTTTCTTCCATGTTAATCTTTGGTGCAGGAAACAGCTCTTCATGATCTGTTGACAAAAATGTTTACAGATAATCTCAAAAAATGTTTGTAAATAATGATAATCGATTGAACTACCCTCCTGATGGTGTCTCCCCCGTGTAGTTGGTGGAAGGGCTAGGGCTTGAGTATTCCAGCAATCCTTAGAGCTATGTCGGAGGTAGCATTGTTATCGGAAGCGTTAATCACGCTGAACAGGTCAAACAAGAGAGATCAGACAAAGAGAGACACCCCTACCTTACGTTGAAGGGTTTTGGGTTGGCGGTCAACCATAGAAAAAAATCTAGCTACAGAAATGCGTTACAATTTTTCAATAATATTCTGGGAGACCAGTCGAGAACTGGTGTGGAAACACCATGTATGATGAACCTGGGTCAACTTGCTTTTCTAAAGACTACTTAACTGATTCACTACGGGTTTTTTTCGCCTCTGGACGGAATTATTTTTTTAGTTTCCAAAATATTGCACACATACTTTAGTTAAACTAAAATATTGTTTCTAAATATAATATAAAGTTTAACTTATTATATATCAAATTAAAGATAAATGAATGTACTTTCATAAAATATTATTGTGTCCAAAAATATAATGTTGTGTTGACTATGCATGAAACATATTAGCATGTATTTTAAAAATCTAATTGAAATTGTGAGAATGAAAATCCAACTTTTCAAGGGCCTTGATGAACATTATGTGGAATAAATCAGTCTAACTGCTCTCTTTATATATGTAATCCATTTATGAATACATAAACGTTAAGAAAATAGTGAAGGAGTGCATGGTTTATTAACTGTTCACAGAGTAGCATCATAAACATTCATAAAAATCGCTAGGTTTTTACGGTCACATGGTATCCTAAAATGATTGATAAACTCTGTTTCAATTCGAATTCTAGCATAAGCCATGATGCTATGTATTCGTTATCGTTTACACATCACTTCTAAGTAGTTTCCGGTTAATATAAATCTTCAATCGCAACAAAAATAAAATAAAAACTCAACAAAATAGTAATCGTCTTTTGAGCGGCTCGTGGTCCAGGCAGATAAGAAATAGTTACACTTGAGTGTTCCACGGTAAGGAATCAGTTAATACTGAGATCACCCGACTAATAGGCATTGATAATATCAACAAAGAAAGAAAAAGGAGAAGATGGAATTGGAATATACATTAAGAATGCAGAAGACCAGACACCCACATATGACTGAAATGAAATTCAGACAGAAAGAGGGCAGAGGAAGACCTAGAGAGACAAACTGTAGATAGAGAAAGAAAAGAGGTTGGGATGAACTGGAATGAACTAAGTTGGCTGATTACCCGGTTCCATCATGAACTATTTACAATTAGCGCTTCTGTGGTAACCACTTGAACAAATTAAAACTTTGGAAAATGAACAATCAAATCCACAGAATAAGTGACGCTATTATTGTGGATACACCGGAAGGATAAAAATAGATGCTAAAAATAGTAGAAGTAAAACTAGAAAGACTTTTTCTTCTTCGAATGCTCCATATCGACCACTTGTAAACCATTCTGTGTGATTTGTATGTGTTCTGAGCCCAAGAGCTATTGTACATTGTGCCAGTTATGCGCCTACAAGTAAGCCAGCACATCTGATTTCTGTGATGCTTTTTATTTACTAGGGGAGCTTCATTAGGTCCTACATCAGTCACCTCTTATGACATGTCTTATAGTTTGCAGTGGTACTATTCTTTGCTTTCCTTGTTGACCCTGGCACCACATGGGCGAGCTAGAAAGACATGTATAGACGAAACAACTCGTATGACGCAGTGTGTGGCGAATAGTGTTCCACGGAATACATTGTGGCACAGTATGCAGCAAATAGTGTTAAACGAAATACGTTTGGTGCATTGTCGCGAAGCATGGAAAGAGTTAATTTTTTTTTTTTTCCCAGATCCAGAAGCACTTGAGCTTTTCAGCTCTTCGGCTTGGTGCCATGGACATTGTAACCCTTCGGTTCGGTGCCATGAACACCGTAAATCTGTGGCTTTTTCTGCCATCCCGCGAAATTGAACCCGCACACACAGAAGGATAGTCACCCATAGTCCAACGCTCACGAACACGCTGGCAGATGGGCATGGAAAGAGTTAAAGTAGGGCTTTTTTCTGTTTGTAAAATCTGACAGTTACCCGAAATTTGTGTCCTGTTTGATAATATGCATAAATAATGGTGTAAATTCGAATGTGCTTGCCTACATACTGTAGAGGTGTAATGGGAGTGCAATATACTCATGTTCTCTGTGCAAACCACACAGATCACATAGAGTAGTTAATTTGGTTGATAAGAACAGACAGAAACAAACAAACAAGCAAAATGACATTGACTAAATAATAAAATATTTTTGAATTTGACCCACCTGACCCAAATTTGACTACATTGAAATGCCAACCACAAGGAAGATTCTGCAACACTAGCAAAGCCACCTTCTTGGCTTCTGAGAGTGCTGTCCCTTTCATTGAGTTTGATGTATCCAAGAATAGACAAATCTCTCCTTCTGTAATATCTTCAGATTTAAACTCGGGATAGAATGCCAGCATGCATGCCTTGATAAAAAAAAAATCCAGTAGATATATATATATTTCAGACACATCAAACAACATGAATGCTTAGAGAAGATAATTTTGAAGGGAATGATGCCTGGAAGAAGAATGAGAGGAAGACCTTAAGGACGATGGGTGCATGATGTCATTGATGATCTGAGAATGACTGCTGCAAGACGCCGATCAACTTACACAGAACAGGAGACTTTTTCAGGACTGTTATCATGGGAGTCAAGTTTCTGAAGGAACAAACTACTTGTTGATATATATATATATGTATGGGAAACAAGTACTTCATTTGTCTGACCTCAAAATCAGGAGCTAAAAAAAAAGAGATGCAAATTCTGTAAAACTGAATAGAATGGTTGACAAATTTAGAGGACTATCATCATTGCTCTAGTATAATGGTCTATTGTCTATTCCCAGGTGGATGATGGAATTGGTTGTCCATTCTGCTGTTAAGCGTAGGAGAGGAGCTTTAATTTGCGTTCCAGGGCCAGATGAGTCGCCCTTGTGTTATATCCGTGTTTATTTAGTGTGGTCTTGATATTGTCTATCCGTCTTTTTCTTGGTCTTCCTTACATCTAGTGCCTGATCTCTGTTTATTGTATGCTTTTATTGGGGGTTGGTTGTATTCCATTCTCATTAAATGTCCAAACCACTGCATTTGTTGCATTTCGATGCATTCGGTGCATGAAGTTATTCCCACTCTGCTTCTGATATCCTCATTTCGTATAATGGTACAAGAGGAATATAATAAAAAATAATAACTTCATATCTCCTCAGGGAACAATTAATGTGAACATCATTTACAAAGTCAACGCTCTAACCACTGGACCACACCATCTATCAAATCAATATCCAATCCTTAATAGTTCTTTTAGGTTATTAAGATTTTGATCGGGAAGACTAGATAGAGAGATAAAGGCTAGAGTGCAAAAAAGCAAATGCAGTAACCTGCCAGCTAGCTCCATTGTTAAGGCACCCACAAATTTCACAGGCAGCTTAACAACAGATGATCAACAGCATTTTCATACCTATTTTGTGTTACCAGAGCCAAACATGGACAATGAACAAAGCGCAATCATAAAAAATAACTACATGTGAAATGCGCTGCCGCGAAAAGTTACCAACAACACCAGAAAAGACAGTCACGGACATCAACATAACAAAGAAAGTTGACACAGAACCTTGCTTGAATTATATTGAGAAACAAAGAATGAAGTAGTTTGGTCACTTAATAAAAATGTATCCAAACTCCACAGTATACAGTCTTCTAAAACAGAACATCAGGAAAGAAGGCAAGAGGAAGACCACGAAAAAGATTGTTAGATGGCATAGCAGAATCCTGTCAAAGAGCAAAAATAATAATCTTCCAAGCCACCAGAAAAGCGCAAGACAAAAACAGAAAACCACGACACTGGGCAACAACCCGGTAGCAGTGTGACAACAAAAGAAGAAGAAGAAGTCAAAGTATAGCACATATTTAGAAAAAAAAACTGTACCTGATGTTCTGGGTCTAGAGGGTCTCGCTCCACCCACATCCGTGGCACATGAATTTCTGCCAGACCAATTAGAAGCTGGAACCGTGTTTCAAAGTTTTGATTGTTCATCAGTTCTACATAAGCTTTAGAGGAAGTTTGCTGAAATGACACAAAACACAAGGTCTTCTACTGAACTACTAACTTTACTACTTAGCGTCATATGGGATTTATGTGTGATATTTTTCTGATAGTAACAGATCTCAGACTAGTAGCTGACCAGACCTTTCTCTGATTTCATCACTTCTCCTGAATTTGTTCCATTTTATGTTCATTATTTTTCGAAACATCTTTTTCAAATGCATTCAACTTGGGATCGCGAGAGAGAAATGCATTCAACTTGCTTTCTATATCTTTAGTCATTTTCCAACTCTCACTGGCATTTGTTAGGATTGATACTACATTTCAATTGAAAATTCGTAATTTAAGTTTAATACTATACAACTTACAGTTCCATATTTTATTGAGACTTTTAAAAAATGATGTTGCTTTGATAATTTGTAGCAATTGTCGAAAAGCCTCCTTTTAATGGTCTTCTCAACCCTTCATGTTTTTTTATATGTCCAAAAGTTCTTATTTGTTCTCATTCTTGTGTGTAGCATGAGTCAGTTTTTTAAAATTTTCAGCTCTTTCCTGGATAGATCTATTTACTCTCTTCTCTGTCCATAGTATATGATGGACTCTATTGTCAAACAGTTTATAATACTTATGATAGTTACCTTGATCTTTATCTTGTGAGTAGGACTGTGAAGATGGCGTATGTTAAAAGGCATCTCTATAGCAACCTGAATTGTTGTCTTTGAAGATGTCAGTTTTAGCCTTTGAGTTTTGCCTGGAAGATCAAATACAGAAAAATTTAAAACTTATAAAAAACATTTAAAAAAGTACCAAGCAGTGAATGAACTCTTGCCCTTTGACCTAATACAATGTAGTATTTATGTTGTACATAGCAATGAAGAGATGTGACATATGTGTGTTTTCTACCAGCTCCGAACAATAGAGCAAGATTTGGACTACCCTTGTACACCAGGGTAATTTCAGGAGTCTCAGTGGCTAAGTGGTTAAACCCTTGCCTTGCATTCTGAAGGTTGTGGGTTCGAATCTGGACTGCCCCATTCTGTTCATGTGTGCATTAGTTAGTTAATTGCATATCCTTTACAGGAATTGTGAAACAACCAGCTTTTTAACGCTGTTTGTGATTTCTAGGCATTACTACGTCAGTAGTTTGCTGTTGCTTTTGACGGTGGTGCCATGCTTGTAAAGGAGATGCGGTGTGAAACATGATTGGGAATAAAGTACTATCCACGAGTGAGAGAATGAAGTCAAGAAGATTGGGAGTGAGAAGAGAAGGAGTATAGTTCAGATAGAGACAGAATTATCCATAGTGAAGGGATGGAGTGAAGGTGATGGAAGTGAAGAGATGGAGTGAAGAAGATGGGAGTGAAGGAGATGGGAGTGAAGGTGATGGAAGTGAAGGTGATAGGAGTGAAGAAGATGGGAGGAAGGAGATGGGAGTGAAGGTGATGGAGTGAAGGGATGGGAGTGAAGGAGATGGGAGTGAAGGAGATGGGAGTGAAGGGATGGAAGTGAAGTGATAGGAGTGAAGGAAGATGGAAGTGAAAGTGAGATGGAGTGAAGGAGATGGGAGTGAAGGTGATGGAGTGAAGAAGATGGGAGTGAAGAAGATGGGAGTGAAGGAGATGGGAGTGAAGAAGATGGAGTGAAGGAGATGGAGTGAAGGAGATGGGAGTGAAGGAGATGGGAGTGAAGGAGATGGGAGTGAAGGAGATGGGAGTGAAGAAGATGGGAGTGAAGGAGATGGGAGTGAAGAAGATGGAAGTGAAGGAGATAGGAGTGAAGAAGATGGGAGTGAAGAAGATGGGAGTGAAGGAGATGGGAAAGTGAAGGAGATGGAAGTGAAAGTGATAGGATGATGGAGATGAAGGAGGATGGAAGTGAAGAAGATGGGAGTGAAGGAGATGGGAGTGAAGGAGATGGGAGGGAAGGAGATGGGAGTGAAGGAGATGGGAGTGAAGGAGATGGAAGTGAAAGTGATAGGAGTGATGGAGATGGAAGTGAAGGTGATAAGAGTGAAGGAGATGGGAGTGAAGGAGATGGAAGTGAAGGAGATAGGAAGGAAGGAGATAGGAAGGATAACTGGAACTGCCAGACATGAACACATTTTTCTAGAGACACAATACATTTTATTAATCACTGTAAAGATAAAAGACATTTTATTAATCACGATAGAGATACAAGAGATTTTATTTTTCCGATAGGACACAATACATTTTATTAATCAAGATTTAACTACAGTCTTCCCATTACTAGATGCTATAGGCGATCATGGATTTCCGCAAATCTCTGTCTCTGGTGTTTGCTATCATCTCAGATACTGACGTTCTTCCGTGCCATGAAGTCAAGCTATCCAAAATTTTCTCTCTCTGTCTTCCTCTGACTTGTCTCCACTCGATTTTACCAGTTGTTACAATGTGTTCTAAACCTCCCTTTCTCATTACATGCCCAAAAAATTATGACTGCTTCTTTCTGATATTGATGATAAGCTTTCTTTGTGTCTTGACCTCATTCAACACCTCAACATTAGTCATTTTAGCAGTCCATGGAATTCTGATCATTCTTCTGAAAAACCCTATCTCTGTGGCAATTCATAATTCACTATATTTAAAAAGAACAGATTACCTGTGTGGACTGTTTCAGAGCAGAATCTTCCTTCCAGGGTGCAACTGTTGCAGGTAGGATGAAGCTAATCTGCTCATCATCAAGTTGTAGCTCTGAGACATATGTGATCTTGATAAGAACACAAGCACCAGGTGGTAGGTTTCCCACACTGACAACAAACACATCCTTCATAATAATGAATAAAAAGAAAGAGACTCAAGACTCAAATTCAGATAATGATGAAATAAATGAACTGCTTTTCGCAGATGATCAGTGCCTGATACACACAAATGAACAAGATCTACAACATATTTACACCTTGAACAAAAATTGTATAAATCATGACATAAAAATCAACAACACTAAAACCAAAATAATGAATACAGGAAGAAAACATAATAAACTAGATATCCATGTCATGGCACTACAATCAATCAAGTGCAAGAATTCAACTACTTAGAAAGCATATTCACAGAAGACGGAAGACTAGACAGAGAGATAGAGGTTAGAGTGCCAAAAGCAAATGCTGTAACCTACCAGCTAGCCCCATTGTTAAGGCACCCAAAAATCTAATGACAGCTAAACAACAGATGATCAACATCATTTCATACCTACCTTATGTTACCACTAGTTGAACCTGGAAGTCTGCTAGTGGAATGGATGGACAGCATTTGGAGGTCACATTTAAAGATAATGACTTGGCTGTACAAACCTTGACATGCTGAAGCGCATGGCAATGAACATGCTGATTTTCTGCAAACAGTGACCTGACTCAAGCAGGCAGAAGTATGGACAGAGCCAAAGTCATCAATGCAGTGCTCGTTCCTTTATGTGATATGAGTGAGTCTCAGTCACTGGAATGATTCGAGAATTAGGAGTTAAGTTTGGACATACCAGACAGTGTTGTCTTCGTGGTAGAAAGAGAATGAAAATATATTAATCAACTTCCCATGGGTACAGTGAGCAAGTGGACTTTGAGATGGCCACTGCAACGAAGGACGGAGCACGCATGGGAATGCCCAATGTGCCTTGTCATCAATCCAATAACATAACATAACATAACTTGGTAATTAAGTTGTTAAACACTAAGATCATTAATGCCTTTGAATGCAAATGTTACAGAAGAGTACTTAGAATATCATGGACAGAGAAAAGAACAAATGCTTCTGTTCTGCAACAGCTTGATATTAAAGAGAGTTGGCTATTAAAGAACATAAAATCAAGGAAAATAAAAAATTTGGGACACATCAAATGACATGAGTGCCTAGAGAAGATAATTTTGGAGGGAACGATGCCTGAAAGAAGAATGAAAGGAAGACCTAGAAGACGATGGGTGCAGGATGTCATTGATGATCTGAGAATGACTGCTGCTGATGCCAGTCTTTTTCAGAGTTTTTCAGGACTGCTGTCATGGGAGCCAAGTTCTGGAAGGGACAAGCTACTAGATGATGATGAATATACATAAACTATCATAAATGTTTTTTAAAGACCCTGTTTAATTCTCACATGTGTCTCTTCATCCTGATCCATCAAATAAGCTCCGTGACCCTCGTTAATTGCTTTCTTGTACTCCTTGTGGGCTGTTTCTTTCTCTTTGACTTCTCCAACAATGTGTTTGCCATTGATGAAAGCCTCAAACCCACAGACAGCTGCTGTATCATCAAGAGGAAATACATATTTAGCCTCAACAGAGTGTTGACTGTTGTTGTAATATTCCTGCAGTACCACAACCTGTTAAGAATACAGAAGACAAGAGGAGCTTTCATTGCACTTGGAAACATGGAAGTCTAAAGTAATCAAAGAGGAGCTTTCATTACACTGGGAAACATAAGGCAGTCTAAAGTAATCAAATCTAGAACAAAAAAGTTAGGATATTTAACTCTAATGTTAAAGCAGCTCTGCTGTATAGGTCAGAAACATGGAGAACTACTAAAATAATAATGCATAAAGTTATTGGTTATTGGTTACTAAACTGACGTCATTGCACTCCGGCAGACACATAGGTGCTCATCAGTCTCCCCAACAGATATCGAAGAGTATGCATACTGATGGTTAAGTGCAAACATTCATCAACTGGTGTCTGCACAGAATACAGAGATAGTGTCACAAATGAGGAACTTATGGAGAGAACAAGACAGATTCCAGTGAACCAAGTGGTTAAAAAAGGGGGCTGGATAGGACACACTTTGAGAAAACATGAGAGAATATAACAAGAAGGGCTCTTTCCTGGAACCTACAGGGACAGCGAAAAAAAAGGGAGGCCTAGAAATACATGGAGACAAGATTTGGAGACAGAGATCAACAATATAAAGAAGAGCTGGAGAGAGCTGCAGAAGATAACTAGAGATAGGAAAGACCTGGCAAGAGTTGGTTGAGGGCCTATGCTCCAATCTGGGTTAAAAGGGCATGAGAGAGAAAGAAAGAGAGAGAGATGAGAGAGAGAGAGGGGGGCACAACCTGTGTAATAAAAAAAAGATAAATTAGAGCGGTCAAAATTCTAGAGAAATTTCAAGTCTAGTAAAATTCATATGTGATAGTGAAAACCTGCAGTGGAAAACTTCTTCTTCAACAATCTTTGGTCATCTTTCTTTCTTTCTTTCTTTCTTCGAATCCTGTATGCCTCACAGCGTCAGGTCAGGAAGAGATTTCTAAAACGGGCCCTAGTATGCGCTCGTAGATAGTCTCTTTCGCGCCTCTGTTATCTCTGAGGTCCATCTTTTGCGTGGCCGCCTTTTGCTTTGTACCCATTGTATCGGAGCAGCATTGCTCTTTGGGGTGCACTGTCTGATGGTAATCTGCTTAGGTGACCGAACCATTTAATTTGTTGTTTCTTGATGAAGTCTAGTACTGATGTTGTACCCACTTTTTCCTGATGTCTTCATTTCTCAACCGGTCTCTTCTTGTTACACCCAGCATTCTGCTGAGACACTTCATCTCTGTTGTGACTAGTTTTCTTCTATCGTTTGTTGTCAGCGTCCAGGTTTGGCACTGGTAACATAATGTGGGAGAAAGATTGTGTTGAACTTAGGTCATGAGCTTAGTTTATTGTGGACCACAAACTGGGCAGTCAGCTTTAGCGATCTCTGGTCATACATATAATTTACTGTGGACCACAAACTGGGCAATTGGCTTCAAGTCTTTCAGGTTTCCAAAAAACCTAGTTTTAAGGTTGATTGGTTGTGGCCACATGTTGCTTCTCAGCTCACCCAGGAGAGGACAGTCTTGCAGGACATGCTCCTATGTCTGTTCAGCCTGTTGACACTGACAGAGTTGTAGTGGAAAACAATTAGGAAACTTTAAGGGTCTCTATTAAGGTCATCGATAGCGGTTGATAGTATGCTGTGCTAGTTACCACGTGCCATAAAATTCCAGGGTTTGAGGTCAGCTTAGGAAAAAAATTCTAAGTGCACACACAATTGGACTACAGACATTTCTGATCCTTTACTTGGGGATCTAAATTACAAGCACCTCTGAAGTTAGAGCAAGGCTTGCCTAAATGGCGAAGGACACCGGTGATAAGGAAAGCAAGACAGAGGAGCCATATTAGGCGCCATGACTGCCTGGATTCATCATGACCAAACGTGTGGGTGACTCTCTGGATTCATCATGACCAAATGTGTGGGTGACTCTCTGGATTCATCATGACCAAACGTGTGGGTGACAAAGTCCTGCTCAAGACATATTGGATGATGATAACATTTATACCTGTGCTGCTAAATCAACAAGCTTGGCTCTGATGTGAACACACTGCAAATCTACATCATCATCTCCTGTACTGATCAACCCTGGCTTGACCTTTAGTATTGGATCAGTGATATCGGTCACATCTTGAAGACCTGTTTATTTAGAAACAATAATGGTACAGACCGAAAAGAACAACATAACAAATATGCAAAAAGATTGATTAATCAACATTGAACTGGCGTGTTTTTGGCCGCTGCTGGACTTTTATTGAGATGGAGATTGGAGCACATATGGACATGTCCAGAGTGCTATGATGATAGTCCTCATATAACTGATTTAAACACAGATTAGTATTAGACAGTGAAGATCACTCTGAAATCGAATATGCTGCCTACACAACCCCAAACATAAGACCATTCAGCTACATCGGAAAATTGGAAATTCCTGTTGAAGTGGACTGACTTTTCTTTCTTTTCTCTTATCCTGTTTTACATCTGAAACCACCTCTTCGCATTATATGCCTGAAGAACCTTGATTGTCTGATTCTTATTCTTTTGATAAGGTTTCTTTGTGTACAGGTCTGTTTTAAACCTCATCATTTGTTTTCTTCGTTGTTCATGGAATTTTCAGCATTCTTCTGTAAAACCACATCTATGTGGCTTCCAGTGATCATATCGATTGTTTGTTCATTGTCCACGATTTGCTGCCATACATTAGTATTGGTTCAATACAGCAAGGGAGTACTCATTTCCACAGTGTCATTGGTAGTGAATTCCCGCATAGTGTTTTTTCATTTTCATAAAATCGGCTTTCACTTGAGCTGTTCTACTCCTAATCTCTATTTTACATCTTCCATCTGATGTTAGGAATAAAGGGTTTTAAAGCAGAATGAATTGACTTCAGGGCACCGGGTTTTACCCCATCTGGCTCAGTCCCTCTCCGCAGAAATGGCATGCCACCTGCCGAGAGTATTGCACAAAGCACGAACTCCGTAGCTCCAGTAACAACCCTAGGGGTCTCTAGAAAAACTGCACTCGTGAACAGAACGGCGCGGTCCGGATTCGAACCCACGACCTTTGACTCATAAGGCAATGGGCTTAAACACTTAGACACAGAGACCCCCGATGATAGGAACGTTCCCAGATACTTGAATTGATGGATCTGTTTTAATGTGGTGTTATTTATTTTGATATTGCGTTTTGGTGTTTTCTGTTTCTTTTACAAAGGTGGTTTTACAAAGTCAAAAATAAGAAACAACCATTTTCTTCTTTGAATGTTCCATATCGACCACTTGTTAACCACTCTTTGTGATTTGTATGTGATCTGATCCTAAGAGCGATTGTACATTGTGCCAGTTATGCGCTTACAAGTAGGTCAACACATCTGATTTATGCTATGCTTTTTATTTACTAGGATAGCTTCCCTAGGTCCTACATAAGTTGTCTCTCATGATATGTCTTGTAGGTTGCAGTGGTACTATTCTTTGCTTCCCTTGCTGGCCCAGACACCACATGGGCGCACAACCATCTCATATAGCCGTCCATCACAAGCGATGATGACAACAATCTCAGATGTGTGCTGCCACAGAATCCCCTACCACAGGTGGGTTATACATGATCAAGGTTAGACATGTGTGTGTTGTGTGCTCTTGTCTTTTTGCGCAGCTCACTTTCTCTGTGTCTCAACAACACAATGATTTTCAGCTATGCAGGTTCCTCTTTTGTTGTTACATTGCCACATTTGGCGATCTTGCGTAAGGGATTCCCAGCACGTGGTGTCTATATCAAAGCATTTCAGAGACACTTTAAGAGTGTCTTTAAAGCGTTTTTCTGTCCACCAGCTGAACGTCTGCCCCCTTCAAGTTCGCCATACATCAACTGTTTTGGGATGCGTTTATCAGGCATCCGAGCAGCATGACCGGCCCATCTCACTTGGGCCTTCTGCAACAGGGTGTTGACGCTGGGATCTTTGCTCTTGTGAGGACTTCGCTGTCTGGAATTTTGTCCTGCCAGTTTATTTTTAGTATTCTGCGTAGGCAGCTTGTATGGAAATGCTGTAAAGCAGTGCTGTGCAATGTTTTTATATATTGGGTCGCATCTGACTGATGGTTGTGGAGGTACAGGTGTCATGTGATGATTGCAATACAACTATTAATTATAACAACAAAAGTAATGTTAATATAGTTGATATGCGAACTCTTTCTCCAGTGAATAAAAGCTAAATGTGAGGTTAGAAGGCAGTAGAATGGTTGCAAAATAAAACAAGATTTCCATAGTTGGAAGATCGTGTTCAGGAAGTGCTAAGAAAAACTGAAAATAAGCTTATTTTCTTGAAATCTGAGTAATGTTAAATCCAGCAGAGTAATATAGGGCACCATGAATGTATGACTGGGCACCATGGTGCCTATGGACACAGCATTGGACAGCGCTGATCTAAATTGTCTCAAGGCGAGTTAGTGGTAATGAAAGAGCAGAGTTAAGTTTGGACATGTCAGACAGTGTTGTTTTCATGGAAGAGAGAGAAAATATACTAATCAAGATTAACTCCATGAGTATGGTTCGTAAAGTCGAATCAGGAATGGTGAGATGAAACTGGGTGGAGGTTCAAGTACAGACAATAATTAGAGAAATCATCTTCATTTTTGTCCCTGGGCACGCAGGAGTTAGGGGTAATAAATGAGCTGATAGTTTGGCTTGTTTGGCTAAAATATCAGACGGAGCGGCCACGGACCGAAATGACATTCTTAATGTACTGAGAGAGTCTTTCCGACCAGAAAAGTTTCAGGGATGTGAATCCCACTCGCTGACCAGATTGAGAGAGATGGGTGTCAATGTTGGTACAGCCCAGAAAGAATGACATACCAAATATGCAAAGAGATTGATTAATCAACATCGAACTGGCAAGTTGGGCCGCTGGATGCTGCTGGATTTGTTCAGGCAGAGATCAGAGCACCTATAGATGTGTCCGGAGTGCTATGATGATAGTCCTTATATAACTGATAGCAAAGGATTGACTTCATTGCATCAGGTTTACCCATATGGCTCTGTCCCTGTTGGCAGAAATGGCTACCATTTTCCAAGGTGTTGTACAAACTTTGTAGCTCCAGCAACAGTATTATGATGTTATGAAAAAATTGCACATGTGACTCGGCTTGGATTTGAACCTACAACCTTCAGAATGACAGATAAATGTCTTAACCACTTTGCTATAAATACCTCCTAGACACAACTATGTTTCAATCAAAAGACCCACCCATGTGGTGCCAGGGCCCACAAAGGAAGCAAAGAATAGTACCACTGTGACCTACAAGGCATGTCATAAGAGGCGACTGAGGTAGGGGCCTAGTGAAGCTACCCAAGTAAATAAAAAGCGTCATAGAAATCGAATGTGCTGGCCTACTTGTAGGTGTATAACCTGCACAACTTACAATTGCTCTTAGACAGATCACACAGAGTGGTTACAAGTGATCGATATGGAGTGTTCAAAGCAGAAGAACTAAAAAACCTTAATCAAGCAAGAGATACAAGAACAACACAGGATACATACTGGTTTTTTCCATTGCATCACATAAGATATTAGAGTCCACAGAACAGATCTCTTCCAGGGGTCTGAGCTGATCACCTTTGATTGTAAACTCTACCAGATATCGTATTCTTTGTTGGTTGATTGAGTATACAACAAACTCATCATTCTGAAATTTATATAAATCTAAAACATCATTTAATTTGCAGTGTACATATGTCCCTATAGGAAAAACAAAACTGGTAACCAACAGCACAAATCAGTAACCAGTATTTTTATAAATTAAAAAAACAACATCGCTACTGCCTGTAATACCGCTTTTTAGGTGGTATACAATAGGGGCATCTGTAGCTTAAGCGGTAGTGAGCTCGATCACAACCCAAGCGTACCTGGTTCAAACTCAGTGGCTGGCAGGTTCAGAAGCAAATGAGTTCCCTTGGATTTTTACGAATGATAAAATAGATCTCCCGCTCAGAAAGCAGGAGCAAACTACTGAACGATAAGTGGTGTCTAGAAAATCGATGAACTCGCTTACCGTTGTTGATGGTTAAGTCCTGTAAAGGATTTGTCCCAACTTTTTGTTAACAACAGGAAGGACATATACCTGTAGAATTTAATGGCTACATGGCTAGTGTAGTCGCAGCAAAACTGTTCAGGTTAGCATTTTTCTTAATGCCCTGACAGAAAAAACTCCTTGGCCTTACCATAGATTGAACCTGGGTCTCCTGCATCGAAGCTGCCCTCTAATTCATTCGGTGAGACAAACCCCGACCTTTGGAACGGAAGGACTTAACAACTTAGCTATAGACACCCTCTTATAGATAATGAAATGTTGAAACTATAGAATAATTCACACATCTTGGTAGTGTAGTTCTTGTTTTGGAGTCACTGAAAAGGTCTAGGCCAACAATATCAGTTTTATTTTTGTTTCAGGGCATCCAGATATAAGTGGGAATTAACCCGCTGATAGTCTTGCAGGTATGGCTGCTGTAAAAAGCAGGTGAGCAATGAACCAATTCTGAATTCACTGAGAGAGGGCGTGTAAATGATTCAAGTAATAAGTGGTGAATGTACAGACCTAGCCAGACTACAAGAATCATCATCAAATAGTTTGTCCTAAGCAAAAATTTGCCACCTTAACAGTCCTTCTGAATTTCTCTCTCTCATAGGCCAGATGTCCAGCGGTCATGCTCAAACCATCACTTACATCCTGAATCCATCTTCTCTTTGATCTTCCTCTTTTCTTCATTGCCGAGATACCTCTTTCCATGATGGTCTTCTCCAACCCTTCATGTCTCTTTATATGTCCAAAATACTTCAATTTTCTCAATCTTTTTTGTAGCATCAGCTAGTTTTTAAAAATTTTGAGTTCTTTCTGGATAGATCTATTTGTTCTCTTCTCTGTCCATGATATATGGAGTACTCGTCTGTAACATTTATATTCAAAAGCACATATGTTTTTCCCCTGCCTTGTTAAATGTCCATGTTTCACACCCAGACTATAAGAATACCAAGTCAAATGGAGTGTAGCTAGACAAGAGCACTATACTGGTAGTCAAAGAAGAATAGTAAACAAACAAAGAACTGGTATCTTTAGTTGCCCCATGTTGAGAGACATACTGCGAAGGAGATCAGAGCACTTATTGACTAATTTGTTCAATGTGCAGTGATGATGATCCAAAGACTAAACTAAACTTGTGCAGTGATGATGATCCGAAGACTAAACTAAACTAAACTTGTTTTAAATGAGGCTAGAGTCCCTTTTGCCAGAATTAAACCAATTTGGAAATTCAGCAAAGTATCAAGCAAAGTGAAGAGATTTTCTGGTTGTCCTACATTATTATCGATATTGGGTGAGACGGCAGTAAAACTATGTAAAATGGTGAAAAATGTAATAACAAAGTACTGTAGTTTTACAAAATACAAAAACAATAACAATACACAGCAAAGTTTCAACCACAGGAGTGACAAATTTCACAGTACACTACATATAGACTATGACAGAGATATTCCAATGGTAATAAAATAAAAATCTGTGACTAAAAACGAATAACAAAATAAATGCAAAAAAAAACTAGAAGTGGAAAAAGAAGAGAAACAATTTTAAAAATCAAGTAAATATATATTCAGGCATGTGATGAGGAGGGAAGGTTTAGAACACATTGTGACAACTGGTAAAATCGAGGGTAGACAAGACAGAGAAAGGCAGAGAGATAAAATTTTGGATAGCCTGACTTAACGGCACGGTAGAGCGTCAACATCTGAGTTGATAGCAAACACAACGACAGAGATTTGTGGAGATCCATGATCGCCTATGCTAGCCGGCACAGCACCTGATGATGACGATATACATTTAACTTATACACGTACAGAATATGGAGCATGAAGAGAGAAAGTACTAAGAGCATAGAATGTAGAGCGTTGAGTCCATGAGGTCGCAAGGTACCATATAATGAAATAAAATGATTCTCCAGAGCGAATCGAATACAATCACCAGAGGAACATGATCGGATCTCTCTATATGTAGCGTGCTGTGAAATTCGTCACTCCTGTTGTTTAGTTTTGGTTGTCCTATAGGATACCACAAAGAAACTGTATTGTCCATCTGTGCCCAAGGGAATGAGAAAAGGTACATTCTAGATCACTAGTAATCTTAAACCAAACCTCAAATTGAGATGACTTGTCCAACTTCTTGCAGATGCCATGTGTGCTGTTGAAACCCTCTGGTGGTATCACTAGGCTGGTGTCATGAGTGGTGTAATCCTTGCTGCAACCGAGAGCAACTTCATTTATCAGCAACAGACGTGAGCCCTTGGTATTGCTTGGTGATGAGTATTTGACACTTGTACTGATTAAATAAAAATTGAAACAAAATGAAAGGATTAGTGATTATAATCAACAACAACAACAACAACACTCTGGACTGGCAATGCAAGAATTAATTAAAATCATGGCATATCCTTTACAGGACATTAGCATCAACCCCAGTAAATTGGTAGTCGATTTTCTAGGCACCATTTATACGTTCTGTAGTTTATCATTACTTTCTGAATGGTTAAGTCTATTTTTACCGTTCAAACTGTCTGCGGCAGAGTTTGAACCAGGTACACTTGGGTTGTGATTGAGCTCACTACCGCTTAAGCTACAGATGCTCACTGCAAGAATACTAAGTTAAATGTGGTGTAGCTAGACAAGAACACTATGCTGGTAGCCAAAGAAGAATAGTAAACCAACAAAGAACCAGTGTGGTTAGTTGCCAAACGCTGAAAGACATACTGAGGAGGAGATCAGAGCACTTATCGACTAATTGGTTTGATGTGCAGTGACGATGATCTGATGACTGAACTAAACTAAACTCTGGATAGGTTCATAGATACTCAGATCTCCTCCCCAATGTTATGCTATGTTATGCAATCGATTTCATGGCACATTGGGCATTCCCATTCGTGCTCTGTCCTCTGCTGCAGCAACCATCCCAAAGTCCATTTGCTCACTGTACCCATGAGAAGTTGATTACTATATTTTCTCTCTCTACCACGAAGACGACACCGTCTGGCATGTCCAAACTTAACGCCTAATTCTCGAACTCGTTCCAGTGTCTGAGACTTGCCCATGTCACATAACAGAGAGCATACCGCATTAATGATTCCCCCCAATATCTATACCAGCGTTTAATGACTAATCACAACCATTCTGTATTGATAAATTAAATTTTCTGCTCTAACAAAGTGTTCATGTTTGGACGTTCCCATTTTCCTTCCCATCTCCTTCACTTTGGATAGGTCCAAAGATGCTCTGATCTCCTCCCCAATATCTTTACTAGCATATAATGACTAATCACACCAGTTCTGTGTTGATGAATCAAATGTCTCGTGTCTCTAACAAAGTGTTCATGTCTGGCAGTTCCCATTTTTGCTCCACATCTCCTTCAATGAGGATATAGATGCAAAATTATAAATCTTTTCAAAGTCATTTATATGATCTGCTTTTCTTATGGCATTGATGATGTCTACATTAACCATTGAATGTCCTTCTCACCAAAGCTGTATCAGCCAGGTGATTTGCAGGCTCATTGCCTTTCTCCCTGCAATTGACAAGCTTTTTATTAAGGATTAAATACCAAATGCAAATACAATTCAAAATAGTTTACAATTTATATCTTTACCTGGCAGAACTGGCAAAATAAATACCACTTCCCAACATTCCAGGATCGCTGCGTTTACCACCAAAGTCATCAACAACAACCTTGGGCAGAAGAAGGCCTCTGAGGATATATTGATACAGATATTTTTTATTGTTACACACATTCATAAACATTATATTTTTGTTAAGAATTTCAGTTTCAGTTTGTAATATCTTCATTGCACTCAGAACATGTTCATAGGTGCTAGGATCTCCTTTACAATATCTCCAACAGCGTTCAACGACTAACTGTACCAGTTTTATATTGTGACCGCAAAGAGGACTTTCATCTAAATCAATCCACATCAACAGCTAGATTGCCAGAGCTTTGATTAAAGATTTGAGTGGCCAGGAAAGAACAGTACAGCAGACATGTCAGTAATCAATCAACATCAAACTGGTACAGTGGAGATGTAAGCTTTGCCTTTCAAAGATTATTTTACAGGGGACAGTAGTGTGTGGAAAGAGAAGAGGAGGACAAAGAAAAATCTTGGATTGACAACATAAAGAGCTGGACAGGGCACAACTTTTCCACACTTGTTCAAATAGTTTAAGACAGAGAACTGTGGCGGCCTTTTTGTGTTGATCTTCCTATTGTGACAAACTTACAATCCTAACGGTTAGATCTTATTAAATTATATATTTGTTTGTAATAAAGTTTTAGCAGTATCAAAATCTTGGTTTTAGTTTCTGTAACTGTGTCCCTTTTTTAAATGGATGGGTAGTTAGCCCATCACATAACACCCAAACTGGAGGACCAGGAAGCCAAATTTAGTCTGAACTCTCTTCTTTCACCTGTCTAGCTTGGGTAACCTTGTCAGGAATATTTTTCCTAAAGGCATAGGTCACCTGGTCATTAAGACATGCAAACCTTCTTATCACTAGAGGATAATGATAGGAGGAGAAAATGGTGGAGCTTGGTGATTTCTGCATACACTCCAGAAAATACAGTCGAGTGTCACTAGACAGGCAGTTGAGTGGAACCACATGGGAAATGGAAAAATTGATGTTTAAAAACCTTGAGACAGTCTTCTGGAGGAACTGACGGATGATAGACTATCATGAAAAATGATACAGAAAATGGCCAGAAATTGAGAAAAGTGTACAACAACTATTGAGTCCCTATGCTCCACTAGGAACGAAGAGGATTAACATCAACAAGTATCAAAATCTCAACATTACAGAAAGTACTCTTACCTGGACAATATACCAACAAAGTTCTCAACCTTCGATGAGTGGAACAAAAGTTGTTTCCTGTCCAAATCCTGACGGAAGTCTAAATCTTCTGACCCTCTCCAGACTTCATAAACATTGATCACAGACAGATCTTCAGTAGACCTGGTATAAAATAAAACAAAAAAGAAAGCAAATGACATGACATGAGCATCTCATGAGAATAGATTCCAATCAGTTACTTCTACATGAATACAACAGCAAAATATGTGGTGTAAGAGTAAGAATGTGGATAGATAACAAAAAGTGGTTATTAAATGATTATTCTAAAGTAAAAAAATTGGGAGCAGTTGGCCAAAGATAGGCAAGTATGGTGAACAGCAGTGAGGGATGGCTCAAAAATAAAATAAAAATACCATTACATACAGAGGCAAAAGAGAGTACAGAGGGCAGAGAGACCATTCTATGTATCATCTCCAGTCTCACTTGCAGCAGCTTTGGCAAGGATTGCCGGTCCAGAATAGGCCATTACAGCCACAACATACATTGTGATTAAACACGGAAAAACTATGTGATGCAAAACCTATTGTCTCCTGAGACAAAGAGGAAGTAAATGATGATTCTAAAGTAAAGAATAACAAACACTGACTACAGTTTCCATATTCAGTTTCAGTTTGGATTATCCTCATTGCACACCATGTGACAGAATAGTCACAGCCGCTCCAAAATCAGGGAAAAATGAATCTTGCAAAGCAGCACAAAGAGCACGAATGCGAGACGCAGATGATAACAGACAGAAATAGAGGGATACTGGCATGGAGATAGACATTTTGAGCAAGGAAATGTGAAGGAAGGGTCAGAGAAACTGTATTTATAATTATTGTTGATATATGTTTCATCCAGGTTTGTTATTAAATGAGTTACAATTCTCATTAACAATTTGATCACAATGGTGTTAAGTCAGTTGTATAGTAGGATTTAGTGTGTAGCCAGGCAGAAGAGTGTAAGGTGTGTTTTTTATATAATTTAGTAGAACACATAGCACCCAGGACTTTTCATATACGTTTGGGCTGGCAGTTCATTTCCCAACACCTATACTTTCCCTTTATATTCTTTCCTGGGACTACATACCAGCAGTTGATCACAAGACAAACTGATCATATCCAGACATGCCCATAAGTGCTTTAATCTCATACGGAATATCTTCAAGAGCAAACAGTTACTAATCATACCAGTTCAATGTTGACTGATGAGCCTACTCATACATCTGTTGTGCTACTCTTTACTATCCACATTAATCTTCACTTCAAGCTCTAGAAATCTAACTATTGATGTAAATTCTATATTCACAGATAGACATGGTCATTTTGTTATTTGTATGTGTTGATTCCTCCCTGCCAATAATTTCTCTGACAAATGTCACTTATGTGTCCACATTTTTTTTTTAGTTTTCTCTCAAGACAGTTGCAATCCACTGCTGACGAGATCTGTCTTTCCAGGTTTGCCTGGAGTCATCCTACTCTAGGTGATTTCAGCATTCTGCTGTTGGGCTCAGCAACCTAGGCTTTTGTGCAGGGTGTGCTCTTTGGACACTATAGTTTAATCCGCCTATACTTGGGGAAAGTGTCATAGAAATACAAGACAAGACAAAAGATGTCCTCAAGGGAGAGAGAGGACTACTGCTATTTGTCCCATAGCTGGGGATGGGTTGTTTGCAGCCAGAGTATTTACCACTCACTGGTAGGTTCTGCGCTATCACCTTATGGTGCCCCATCCTGCTTCCCGTTATTTGGGCTGGACTTTCATCTTCAGTCTGTCTAGCTTAGTTATACCTGCCAGGCACTAGATTCCTGCCAACATAGCCTGAAGAATCATCAAAACACACAAACCCTCCAACCACGATGAGGTAGGCTAATATGGATTCCATATTCAAAGGTATACCAGAGTGCGTTCATGACCCTTCACACAGCCTGAAAATCTGCCCAATATAGCATTAGAACCAAGACTAATATATACCGCAGCTGCGTGCTATCAACTTTGCTATACGGATTGGAATGCTGGAGAATGACAGAACAAGATATGTCCAAACTCTCCACCTTTCATACAGCTTGTCTGCGAAAAATCTTACGTGTGTTCTGGCCAAATAGAACTGCTTGCACGATATCTTTCTTTTCTCCAATCCTGTTTGCCTCACGTCAGGTCAAGAAGAGATTTCTAAATGGGCCCTAGTATGCGCTTCGTAGATAGTCTCTTTCATCACCTCTTTTATCTCTGAGGTCAATTTTTTGCGTGCCGCCTTTTGCTTTTACCCATTGTATCGGAGCAGCATTGCTCTTTGAGGAGCACTGTCTGTTGGTAATCTGCTTATGTGCCGAACCATTTAATTTGTTGTTTCTTGATGAAGTTTAGTACTGATGTTGTACCCTTTTTTCCTGATGTCTTCATTTCTCAACCGGTCTCTTCTTGTTACACGATGTCAACAAGAGAATATGAGCACCATCATCCGAAGATGAGGCTGGAGATGGATCGGGCATGTGATGCACATGGAAACTGGCTTCAACACGAAAACTGCACTGAGATGGACTCCAGAGGGTAAACGAAAATGGAAGACCCAAGACAACCTGGAGGAGAACGATAGACAAGAACTGAAAGAAATGAATCATAGCTGGAACACAATACAGAGGAAGGCCATGAATAGAGAAGAATAGTGTGTGTTTGTTGCTGCCCTAAACGCCAAGGGCGTAACAGGCTAAAGAGAGAGAGATTCACAGGTCAAAAGAATAGTTTTCCGTTTGTAAAACGGTAGTAAAGTTGGTACTTACCCTTCCATGGAGGATTTGATCAATTCTTCTACTTGGTTCCTTTGATCTCCACTGAGGTGAGTTATCCTGCATCTCAGAGCTGCATATTTAGCTTCAGCATATGCTCTTGTTTCATAATGTGTCATCTCACTGACTGTTACCAAATCCTTGATTAGCTGTTAGATACATGGATTTGATAATGGTTTTCATTTCAATAAACTTGAATCTTCTTGAAAAATGTCATCAGTTTTAAAAACAATTAGAATTTGAACAATAAAGCACATATAAAATGACTATTGTTGAGATGTTGAGTGAGATCAAGACACAGAGAAAACTTATCATCAATATAAGAAAGAGGTAGTCATCATTTTTAGGGCATGTGATGAGGAGGGGAGGTTTAGAACACATTGTGACAACCGGTAAATCGAGGGTAGATGAGACAGGGAAGACAGAGAGAGATGGATAGCCTGACTTCATGGCACGGTAGAGCGTCAACATCTGAGTTGATAGCAAACACCAAAGATTTGTGGAGATCCAAGATCGCCTACGCCAGCCGACACGGCACCTGATGATGATGATGGTGAAAGCACATATCAGAATCTAAGCAACATATATACACAAAGGGTGTTCAGAAAGTAAGAAACATGTAATCTAGTTAGTCTTGATCTCAATAAACAATAAAGTCATAGAAGTTTTAAGGAAGAGTCAGTCACAACAAACTAAGTCTTGATCTCAATATACAATAAATCATAGAATTATAATGAAGAGTCAGCCACAACAAACTTGTCGTCTTGATCTCAATAACAATAAAGTCATAGAATTTTAAGGAAAGTTAGTCACAACAAACTAAGTCTTGATCTTAATATACAATAAAGTCATAGAATTATAAATGAAGAGTTAGTCACAACAAACTAAGTCTTGATCTTAATATACAATAAAGTCATAGAATTATAAATGAAGAGTTAGTCACAATAAACTTGTTAATCTTGATCTCAATACATGTCATAGAAGTTTAGGAACTGCCTCTCATTTCAAAAAGTACTTGGTTCACTCCTTATGAAGCCATCTGATATTTCCAGAGATCTTGATCTCGTGTAGGTGAATCTAGTTTCTAGTATTAACGGAGATGGATGATAAAATTTAGGTCCTGTGTTTAATTTGAGCACGTAAAAGAACCGTTGGTAGTTCAAAATTGAGAAGAGTAGGTTGGAAAGTCGCTGCCCTGGCAAAGTTCATTAGATAAAAAAAGAAAATCTTTTATTCCTACAAAACATTTTCCCCATCTTCAAAATTACACCTGGGACCCTTGCCGGTTGCTACAGAGTTCGTGCACTGCTGCTGAGATCTTCCTGGGTAAGAAAAAGAATGGAGTACACATGGTTACTCACCGAAGTGCAATGATAATGGTCTAATCAATCAATCTAGTTTTGGTTTCAATACACAATAAATCCAAAGAAGCATAAAGAGTCAGCCCCCACAAATTATAAACATTAAAATAATCTTTCTGCAGTATGCAGACATGCTTTGAGAAGAAATGATCAAAGAATACCAAAGTAGGCATTGAAGTGGAATGCAAAGGGTTCGAGAAAGAGAGGACTCACTAGGAAGACCCTGAAATGAGCTTTGCTGAGAGAGACAAGAAATAGTCTGAATTCCATGGAAGAGATTGAGCGAGTTGCCGAGGATAGAGGGGTAAGGAGAAATTACTTGCAGACTCTATGTAACGTATAATGAGTCAGAGGAATTATTTTTATTATTACAGTATGCAGATAACACTAAAGTTGCAGAAGATAAGATTCAATATAAATAAAAATGGACAACTGAAAAAGTTAATTTTGGTACCTGACACATGTCTTGTTTCTTTACCAGCCATCGTTTTCTATCATCCACATTACAGCTTTCATTTTTATGATGCAATGTAGAGTAGAAATCATCAATTAGACCCTGTATGGATTTCTCTGGAGCTGACGACTTAATGGCATCTCGCACTTTAACCAAGATGGCTTCAGCTTTCTTTACCTATTATCAATCAATTATAATATTTATTAACAAACAAACTGTAAAAAAAAAAGTAATGATAATCAAGTAGTTTAACTATGCAGAGTTTTTTTTAGAAGAGACTTATGTATGAGCTGAACGACAAGAGAGAAAAGCGAAAACTCTGAAGTTGTCACAGTAAAACACTTGCTAATTGACCGTCTGTAAAGAAGAAAAAGGCCATATATAACTATACTGAATACTTTAAATTATTAGTAACTGTTTGCTAATTAGTAACTAAAAGTTTGAACAATAAAGAAATGAATATCTAAAGGTGAGTTTAAAGGAGCAGTATTCTTATTCTTCTTTGAACGCTCCATATAGACTACCTGTCAAACACTCGGTGTGATTTGTACGTGATCTGAACCCAAAAGCGATTGTACGTTGTGCCAGTTATGCACCTACAAGTAAGCCAGCACATCCTATTTCTGCACTGCTTTTTATTTACTAGGATATCATCCCTAGGGTCTACATCAGTTGCCTCTTACGACATGCATTGCAGGTTGCAGTGGTACTATTCTTTGCTTCCCTTGCGGGCCCGGCACCACACGGGAGGCGAAGGATTGATTTCACTGCCTTAAATTTCCTTATACGGTTCCGTCCCTCTTAGTTGATTCCAGGTCGTTCCAGCTTCTTCTCTTTCTCTAATTTGTTTCTATGTCTCTCTAGGTCTTCCCCTACCTCTCTTGCCTTCTGGATTCTATTTAATAGCCACATGTGAGTCTGGTGTTTTGCTTTCTGACTCTATATTCCAACTACTTTCATCTCATTTTTATTTTATCTCATTTAAGAAAAACTACACTTGTCAAATTATGAAAACCAGGAGCTAGCAGCATCTCATCTCATATTGTTCCTCTTCTACCGTTGCAGATTTGAGGTGAAGTATAGGTTGCAGAAGAGGGCCCTCTTATGCGCTTCATATATAGAGGTGTTCCAAGGACTTGGCTATTTTCTCACTGAGGAAATCCTGATCATTGACAGGAGCAATTAGATGAAAAATGTAACAGTGGTTATAAGATGGTCCTCGATTTCATTAGGCCACATATTCAAAAGTGATCCAGAACATCGTATTCATTTATCAATATCTTTATCTAAGGAGACAATGAGTTTTGTGTCACATAGTGTGTTCTGGCTGGCTGGCTCTGCCACTATATCAGAGGGTCACTCAATAGAGAGAGCTGACCTTCTGAACGTCCTTATAGAGTGTAGCCACAAAGTGGATTTTATTGAAACCAATCTAGGGCAACTGCTAGATTGCAAGAGATTGGATTGAAGAGACCAGAAAAGAACAGCACAACAGGTATATAAGTAGGCTCATCAATCAACATCGAACTGTCTGGTCAGTTGCTGGATGCTGTATGAGATATTGCACAGGTTATCGGAGCATCTATGGACATGTCCGGAGTGCAATGAAGATATTCCACACTCAAACTGATGAAACGTGTTCTGTGCTGAGTCACATCATCTGTTGTGACTCATCTATTCTGGAATGGCAATCCTTGCCACAGTTGCTGCAGCAGAAACTGGTAACTGGAGATGATGTAGAAAATAGTCCCCCTGCCCTCCCTTTTGCCTCAATATTCAACAACATTTCTCTTCTCCTCTTTTCGAGTCATTCCTCACTGCTGCCCTCCATATCTGCCTGTTTCTAGCTCACTGCTCCCAATTATTTTTGTTTATGCATGAAAATAAAAGAGAGATAGATAGATCAAAGACAGCCCAGTAGAAAATAGGAAAGACAGAGAAGTACAGTGTGGGTTAGACTTGAGACATCTTACTTAGTGATGGTCACTGATCAAGCAAGAGGGAGACAGTGGCTTGCCAGCCAATAAATTGCTTTGTTTGTCTGTCTTTTCTTTTTGTTAGGCGTCACCTGTTTGACTGATGATCAGTTTCCGAGATAGTGCACGCTATTAGCTTGATATGCTGAGGTATTATGGAATTTTAAGATGTGTAACTCCATCAATCCATCTTTTTCTTGGTCTGCCCCTTCCTCTTGATGATTTAATTTTCTGGTTGTATGCTCTTGCAAATAAGACCAGAAATCAGTGATGAGCAGTGTGGATTTGTTGAAGGCAAGGGCACTAGCAACGCTATGTATATCCTAAGAACACTAATAGAAAGATCAATAGAAGTAAAAGCAGATCTATACTTGTGTTTTATAGACTACACCAAGGCGTTCGACAATGTAAACCATCAAGAACTTTCCAAAATGTTAGAGAACTTAAACATCGACAGCAAAGATCTAAGAGTCATTCAGAACATATATTGGCAGCAAACAGCAGCTATAAGAATAGACAAAAAGATTGGAACTTTTCAGAAGATCAAAAAGGTGTTAGACAAGGATGTGTATTATCACCAGACCTGTTCTCACTGTATTGTGAAAGCATTTTAGGTCTATAAAAGATATTCCTGGAATAGCTGTGGGAGGACATATTATAAATAACCTGAGATACGCTGATGATACTGTCTTAATAGCAAGAAATGAAATGGAGCTACAGAAATTAGTTGATAAGGTTGTAATAGAAAGTAACAACAAAGGACTCAGTTTGAATATTAAGAAGACAGAAGTTATGATAATATTAAAAAGCAGATTTTGCCAAAATGCACCATCACAGTAAATGGGACTGATCTAAGACAAGTGCAGCAATTTAAATACCTCGGAGTCATGGTAACATCAGATGGCAGATGCTGATCAGAAATAAAGAGCAGAATAGGACAAGCAAAAACATCATTCCTGAAAATGAGAAGCATTATCTGCAACAAGTCCTTGTCAATCCCGATCAGAATGCGAGTTATTCAGTGCTACATAGAACCAATACTGACATACGGATGCGAGTCATGGACAATGAACACACAGATCGAAAAATCTCTGAGGGCCACAGAAATGTGGTTTTATAGAAGAATGATGAGAATCCATGGACTGCTAAAATGACTAATGTTGAGGTGCTGAATGAGATCAAGACACAGAGAAAGCTTATCATCAATATAAGAAAGAGGCAGTCATCATTTTTAGGGCATGTGATGAGGAGAGGAGGTTTAGAACACATTGTGACAACCCGTAAAATCGAGGGTAGACGAGACAGGGGAAGACAGAGAGAGAAAATGTTGGATAGCTCGACTTCATGGCACGGTAGAGCGTCAACATCTGAGTTGATAGCAAAACACCAACGACAGAGATTTGTGGAGATCCATGATCGCCTACGCCAGCCAGCACAGCACCTGATGATGATGATGCTCTTGCAACTGCCGTATTTGGGTTCATTCTCACCAAGTGGCCAAACCATTAGAGTCTCTATTTTTCAATGAATCTAACAACAGGTGTTGGTTCGACTGTTCTTCTAATTTCTAATCTGTAACTTCTAATCTGTAACTTCTAATCTGTAACCAGGCAAAAAATGATGAAGAAATATATAAGTTACAGAAGACTCATACATACATCCTCCAGCTTGACACTCTTTATATCTCCCAGTATGGAAGTCACTTCCATCATGGCCTCACTCCACACATGTTCAACCAATGCTTTCACTTCCTCAGAACAACTATTGTTGACATCAACCACTTCTGCCATCAACTGAAAATGAGCATATATTAAAAATATTACAAAGAAAGATGACTTTAACCCTTAGAACCTGTGATCCTGATATTTCAGTATTGAATGTGAACACTGCATATCCCAACATCCAGAAATATAAGTCTGAGAAGATTTTGTCATTATTTTTTTGGGTGATCGAAAATAACTTGTTTACAAATGTGATGTCACATACAAACACATTGTTTGGCAAGATGGTGGAGTTGTGGATTGTTTTTGTGCTGATAAGGTAATTAGTTAAGTATTTTCATGATGAAAAGACATGTCGAAAATTTCAGAATTGGCCACTCTAAAAGGATAACAACTGAGCAAGCTGTTGAACTTGTTTTGAATCTTCTTCTTCTTTGCGTTTGTTCTTTACCACCAATTTTAATCACTCTTTGTGGTATGTTTGATCTTTGCCAAGAACATGTATAAGTTGCACATTAGTTTGGTAGGCCACTTGACGCATAGACTTGTACATGTTTAGGACACGTGCATCCGATTTCAGCCAAAACATCCTTAGTCGCCTCTTAGGACATGCGTGGCAGGTAACAGTGGTTCTATTCTTTACATCCCAAATTTGGGCCCTGGTAACCACTCAGGCGTCTTGTTTTGAATGAATATGAAGATGAATTAGACTTAGAATGTGTTTATTCTGATAAGAATATCAAAAGTGAGTGTAGCGATCATTTAGACGATGAAGAATTGTTCTAATCGATTGATAATCAAGCCATATATTTTCAATCTGGAGAACAAGCTACATTACAAGAAAGTATTTGCGGTCATACCTACGTAATATATGAAGTAAATTAACAATAATTTAATATTCTTGAAATGTATTGTATTCACCCTTCGTGGTTCTATTCTTTACAACCCAATTTGGGCCCCGTAACCCTCAGGCGTTGAAATGTATAATATGCAGGAATAATGGATATGATGGGGTAAGTCAATAACAAATTATGGATTTATTGATTGATTGGACCATTATCATTGCACTTTGATGAGTAACCATGTGTTTTCCAATCTCTTTCTTAAACAGGAAGATCTCAGTGGCAGTGCACAAACTCAGTAGCACCAATGAGGGTCCCCAGTGCAATTTAGAAAATAATGAAAGTATTTTGTAGAAATGTTTTTTCCTAATGAATTTGGCCTGGGCAGTGGCTCTTCTTGATTTTGAACTGCCAAGGGTTCTTTTACGTGATCAGCTTGAACAAGGGACTTATGTTTTATCGCCCATCAATTACACTGAGATCAAGGATCTCTGTAATAATATAAGATGGCTTCCTCAGGAAGCAAACCAAGTACCTTTGAAATGAAAGGTGAGCTCCTAACCTTTACTTTAATATATACTGACAATATGAAAGATTTAGATGACATTAACTCTTTCTCTCTGCCTTTTAACCTGGATTGGGCATATGCCTCAACCAACTCATGCCAAGTCTTCCTATCTCTAGCAGATCTCCGACAGATCCCTCCAGCTCTTCTTTATATTGTTGATCTCAGATGGTATTTATGATGACCCAGGTCAAGAGGAAAAATGGCTATAGTTCGGCATACCCTACAGAAAACACAGTTGAGTGTCACTAGACAAGCACATGAGTGGACTCACAAGGAAAATGAAAAGAGGACACCTAAACAGACCTGGAGACAAAGTCTTCTTGAGGAACCGAAGGGTGCTCAACTATCCTGGGAGACCATAAAGAAAATAGCCAGAGACCAAGAAGAGTGGCGAACAACTGTTGAGGCCTTATGCTCTACAAGGAGCGGAGAGGAATAAGTCAAGTAAGTCAGATGGTATTAACTGACAATATAGAAATAAGATGTAGGTGATATTGATAAACCTTCATGAAAAATAAAAACAGTAATATTCTATCTGTTAATGAGTTAATCATCAAAGAAAAGGTGAAATTACCTCCTGAAGTCTTTTAGAGCCAATACCTCGAATGGGACTTCTGTATTTAATGACATCTGATTTCTTACTGGTGTCTTCATACAACATGGCAAACACAGCCAAGGCTTGTTCTGCTGTTAGTGTGTAGCGAGCTTCTGTGTGACTTTGCTTATCTGACTAGGAAATATTGTAAAGAATTACTTTCATTGGATTTCTTGTCTCAGGAAACAATAGGTTTTGCATCACAGTTTGTTCTGCGCTGAATCACATCATCTCTTGTGGCTGTAATGTTCTATTCTGGAGTGGCAATTCTGGCCACAGTTGCTGCAGGTGAAAATGGAGACTGGAGCTGATACATAGGATGATCTCACTGCCCTCTGCGCTATCTTTTGCCTCCAAATTGGCCAGCTGCTTCCAATTTTCATTGTATATGCTGCATGAAGTTAGATCACGATTGCAGGTGTCAGTGAAGCGTAGTAATGGGCGCCCATGCTGTCTAGACCTCCCCATGAGGCCATTACCTTGTAGTGGTGGGGAGGCTTTCGTGCTCCAATGATACAGTGAGCTAGGACGGCGGGAACTTATGTTCCCGGAAGGGTTACCCAAGCCGGAAAGGTCACTGAAGAGGGACAGACGAAGCATGGTCTCCTGGTCCTCCAGGTTGGGGGTTGGGCTTGGGACTAACGATCCCATCCTTTAAAAAAATTAAAGTTACGGAAACAACAACAAACATACAACCTATCTACAGGCATGAAGGGCTACCAGAGTCATTGACTCACATGACTGGAAGTGGTGAAAGCCGAAAGGAAGCTACTTTATGAGGACGGAAGTCCTGAATGCCAAAACCAAGACCAGAATTGGATGCTGGAATGTAAGAACAATGTACTAAACCGGAAAACTGTCACAAATAACAGCAGAAATGAGAAGATATAATCTACATATCCTAAGGGTTAGCGAGAGCAGATGGACAGGAAATGGAAGAAGTACCACTGCAACAGGTGAAACAGTGTTTTTTTCTGGACGAGACGATGACCTACACCATGAAGGAGTAGCAGTAATCCTAAGAAAAGGCGTGGAAAAGTGTCTGTTAGAATGGAAACCTATCAGTAGCCGCTTGATTAAGATCAGACTAAAGGGAAGCATACAAACATCACAATCCTACAATGCTATGCGCCAACTAATGATAGCGAAGATACAAAGAAAGACTCTTACTACGAAAACCTACAAGCAGAATTAGACAAGTCACCATCCCATGATGTTATCATTGTTATGGGAGATCTAAATGCGAAGGTCGGACAAGACAACACGCATAGTTATAGAACTATTGGAAAATATGGATGTGGTATGATGAACGAAAATGGGGAACGTTTAGTAAACTTCTGCAGCATGAACAATCTCGTTATAGGAGGAACCCTATTTCAACATTTAGATATCCACAAATTAACATGGTATTCCCTAATGGCAGAGATAAAACCAAATAGACCATATAATGATCAATGGACCCTGGAGACGCTTGCTGCTAGATGTTGTAGTCAAGAGAGGTGCAGATGTTGGTAGCGACCACCACCTAGTCACAGCTTATGTCAAACTTAAACTAAGAAAAACAGGACAACAGAAAACTTCCAAAAGAGGTTCGATGTGGATAGACTAAAAGACACGGAAGTAAGGGATAAGTTTATAATGCAGATAAAGAACAGATTCCAAGCCCTAGAAAGTAATGAAACTACGGATGAAACTGACAACATAGATAGAACATGGGACAACATAGCATCTATATATAGCCAGAGCAGTGAAACATGTCTAGGGTACTGCACAAAGAAAAGAAAAGAATGGATAACACCAACAACATGGAAAATAATAGACAGCGAAGAATATTAAAAAGAAATTGTTAGAAGCAAAGTCCAAAGACTGAAAGCAAGATACCAAGAACAGTACAAAAGCGCAAGTAAAGAAATCAAACAGGCTGTGAGAGCTGACAAAAGAATGTATGTTGAAGACCTGGCAGTGCAGGCAGAAGAAGCAGCAAAAAGTGTGATCAGGGAACAGTGTACAAAATTACAAAGCTAATAAGCGGGAAACATTACAGGAGATCAAATACTTTCATAAAGGATAAGAATGGAATACTATTGACAACGGAAAAGGAACAAGAAATATGATGGACAGAGCATTTTAAAGAATTGCTAAATAGACCACCTCCAACGGTAGTAGCAGACATACCAGAACCAACAGAGGAATTAGAAATTGGCATTGAAACACCCAGCCGGGATGAGATCATTACAGCAATTAAATCTCTTAAGAATAACAAGGCACCAGGGAATGATAACTTAAACGCAGAACTATTCAAAATAGACCCAGAACTTGCAGCTAATATATTGCAACCCTTGTTTACTACTATATGGAATACCCAAATAATACCTGATGCATGGAATAGAGGAGTCATCATCAAGATCCCCAAGAAGGGCTCCCTTGCCGATTGTAATAATTGGCCTGGAATAACACTGCTTTCTGTCCCAAGTAAAATCTTAAGCAAAATCATCGTACAACGTATTACTGATGCTGTGGATAAGAAACTAAGAAAGGAACAAGCAGGATTTCGCAGAGGACGGAGCTGTATAGGCCAAATATTTGCTCTTAGAAATATCATAGAGCAATGCACAGAATGGCAAAGCAAACTCTATATCAACTTTGTAGATTTTGAAAAGCTTTTGATAGCATACACGCGAAAGTCTATGGCGTATCTTAAGATGGTATGGAATCCCACTGTGTTTTATAAATATTATAAAAAGCTGCTACAGCAAGTTTGCATGCAGTGTTGAAACTTCAGAACTAAAGTTTGAAGTAAAAACAGTGAAACACGACAAACAAAGTACTATAGTTTTACAAAATACATAAACAGTGACGATAAACAGCAACGTTTCGACCAACAAGGCCTTTATCAAGCAAACGAACAAACAGGAGTGACAAATTAAAATGAAACACAAATGGACGACCAAATACCAACGTATCTAAGGAAAATCTGGAATAAAAACGAATAACGAAATAAATGTAACACAAAAACACACATAAAAACTAGAAATAGAAAAGAAACAATGAAACATCTAGTAAATATATAACTTGAATACATGCAACATATACCCATATAGATTATAAAGCATGGGAAAAGAAAGTACTAAGAAGCATAAGAATGTAATACATGCAACATATACCCATAGAGATTACAAAGCATTGGAAGAGAAAGTACTAAGAAGCATAAGAATGTAATACGTTGAGCCCAGCGGGTCGCAAGGTACCATACAAAGAAATCAACCGATTCTCCAGAGCAATCGACTACGATCATCAGAGGAACATGATCGGATGGCTGTGACCTGACATCGCAAGCTCCTGAATGGCCAGTATCATTGAAATGGGTAGCTACAGGGTCAAGAGCATTGGCGATATCGCGAGTGTTAGGGCGAATCGGTCACTGAGTCTCCTGCCGGTTTCCCAATATAGGCCTTGTTGCACCGCTTGCAGATAATGGCATAGATAATATTACGGACTCGCACGTGAAACTGTCTTCAACAACAACGTGGCTTTGGAAAAGACACCGATGGTCTGTATTACATAAGCACAAGTGTTCAGCGCCTCGACGGCCACACTGGATGGTGCCAAAATGACTCTGGATGTTTGGCTTGAGGCGACTGTGAACTAACATATCCTTAAGGCTTCTGTCCCGCCTGTACGCCACCAAAGGATAGTGTTGGAAGATTGAACGTATCAGGATCAGACTGAAGAATGGAGAGATGACGGAATAAGACTTTCTTCACAAGGGAACTATGAGGGTGGAAAGTTAAGACAAGTTTCACCCTGTCAGAATTGGAAGTTCTATGCTGGTTGAGAGAGCCTCCTGGCGAGAAATTTGCTGAACGCGCCGCATAGCAGAAGCAAGCACCTTATCCGGGTATAAGCGCTTACTAAAGAAATCCAGCATCTCGTGAGCTCTATCGAGGAAATCGTCGTCTCGCTACAGAGGCGATAAGCGCAAGAGTTGAGAGAATGGTAAAGAATCACGACAAGCCTGGGAATGGGAAGAGGTATAAAGAAGAAACTATGTGCATCAGTAGGCTTGTAGTATACTGATGTAGTGATGGTGGATAGGCTGATAGTGATAGTGATGTCAAGAAAGTTGACACAAGAGGTAGAGATGTGAGATGTAAACCGAATAGGCGGATTGAAGACATTAATGAAATTAATGAAGCGTGACAAATCGGCTTCAGGCATATCGGTAATGCCAATACAATCATCAATGTATCTATGATACACAGACGGAAGAGGGCCATCATAGGAATTCCATACTAGGTGCTCAAGATGACCCATGAATAGACAAGCATAACTATGTCCCATTTTAGTACCCATGGCGACCCCACTGATCTGCTCAAAGAACTGGTCATTGAACTGAAAGGAGTTGAGAGTTAGAACTAGTTCTGCAAGACGAAGGAGAGCCGAGGTGGAGACAAATGGGTTAGTTCTCCTGTCGAGAAAGAACTGGAGAGCTTGAAGTCCGTCCGAATGAGGTATGGAGGTGTACAATGAGCACACATCAAGGAGGAAGAGACGGTAAGTCCTGCCAGGCAACAACTCAATAGACGAAAAACAGACAAGGTGTGGTTTGTATCTTTCAAGAATGAAGGTAGTGTGGTGACTATAGGATTGAAGATACTATCAAGAAATTCGGAGATATGTTCCTGTAGGACAAGAGCAAGCAGAAACGATGGGCCTACCCGGATTGTTCAGTTTATAAATTTTGGGAGCATATAAAAGGCGGGTTTTCCTAAACAGCTATCGATGACACAAAGTGATGATGCGCCTGTAGGAAGGTCGTTAGAGGCAATTAAGTTCTTAATTACTGTACGGACTTTACTATTGTTAGATAGTGTGACATCAGAAGAACTAGTTCTATAGAATTGGTGTCAGTAATTGGTTGCGGCCTTCCAACCAGTAAAACAGGCGTCGACAAGGATGTGTTATGTCAGCCCTATTATTCAACACTGTCATAGATTGGGTGATGCGGAAAACAACGGAAGATAAGGCAAGAGGTATTAGATGGACGCTCACATCCACTCTGGAAGACCTAGATTTTGCAGATGACATCGCACTCCTATCTCATACACATAGAGATATCCAGGAAAAGACCTGCCGCCTTAACCAATATAGTGAGATGGTTGGGCTGAAAATAAATCAGAAGAAAACTGAAGTAATGACTCTGAACATAGCAACCCCAGCACCAGTCAAACTAGAAGGTAAAACCCTCCGAGATACAACCGCTTCCACATACCTTGGAAGTGTTATTAGCAATGAAGGAGGCGCTGGATCTGACATTAAAAACAGACTGAGTAAGACACGAAGTGCATTCATGACCCTTCAGACCGCCTTGAAATCTGCCCAATACAGCATCAGAACCAAGACTAGTATCTATAACAGCTGTGTGCTGTCAACATTGCTGTACGGATCGGAATGCTTGAGAATGACAGAACAGGATATGTCCAGACTCTCCGCCTTTCATACAACTTGTCTTCGAAAAATCTTACGCGTGTACTGGCCGACTACTATCTCGAATCAAGAATTGCTTGCAAGATGCCAACAAGAGAATATGGGCACTATCATCCGAAGACGACGCTGGAGATGGATTGGACATGTGATGCGATGGAGACTGGCTCCGACACGAAAACTGCACTGAGATGGACTCCAGATGGTAGGCGAAAGCGTGGAAGACCCAAGACGACCTGGAGGAGAACGATAGAGCAAGAGCTGAAGGAAATGAATCATAGCTGGAACACAATACAGAGGAAGGCCATGAACAGGGAAGAATGGTGTACGTTTGTTACTGCCCTAAACGCCAAGGGAGTAACAGGCTAAAGAGAGAGAGATGCTGTCTAGAACCAGTGAAATCATTACTAACATTGTATCAATCCTAACATATGCCAGCGAGAGTTGAAAATGACTAAAGATATAGAAAACAAGTTGAATGCATTTGAAATTAGATGTCTGTGAAAATAATGAACATAAAATGGGATGAATTCAGGAGAAGTGATGAAATCAGAGATATGTCTGGTCAGCCACTAGTAGCAACTGTTATAAGAAGGAGAAGATGGAGATATGTTGGACATACCTTGAGAAGAAATGATCACATAATTCCAAAGTAGGCATTGAAGTGGGAGGCAAAGGGTTCAGGAAAGAGAGGACGTCCTAGGGAAACCCTGAGATGGACTTTGCTGAGAGAGGCAAGAATAATGGCTCAATTCCATTGAAGAGATTGAGTGAGTTGTCCAGGACAGAGAGGTATGGAGAAATTATTTGCAGGTTATATGTCCCATTCAACGGTACAAGAGGAATAGATATATATATAACTAATATTAGTAAGTAAAGGAACCTTCTTTCATACCATCAGGTATATCCGGGAACATGGTGTGTTAAGCTTGTATTTTTCATGGAACATTGTCACACGATGAGTGATGTGGTCAACATTGCGTTGACCAGTTTTACTTCCCAGTGTTTTTCTGATACCCAGTTGAGGCTGGGTTGACCATTGCAATAAAAAAAATGCTACTCCCATCATGGAATTGAACCCTCACCACATAACTAAGAAGCGAGTTACACTACACTATCTGTGCTCTCATTACTATCATTAGCAACAGTAATTATTAATTAATATCTCTCATCTGGGGGATCACTGTAGTGAAGTAGTCAAGTCATTGGTCTGGTTCTCTGAAGGCTGTGGGTTTGAATCCAGGCCCCATCGCTCGTTCTCAGTGTATTTTTTATGAAGATCCCTAAGATTGTTGCTAGAGTTACAGGGTTCAAGTTTTGTGTAATACTTTGAGCTGCATAGCATAGTGGTTAACTCTTTCCTCGCCAATCGCCACACACTGAACCATTCAAGTTGTTTCCTTATTTAATTTTTTTTTTTTTTTTTCAAGTGTTTATTTCATTTTGTACATAACAATATCAGCAATTTCATGTTTAACAATTATTTGTGAACTGAAGTGAAATGCCCGTGAGATGTAAATATGAGATGTTGGGCTTTATGGTGATTATCTAATGAGGGTGATGATGATGATAAATATGATACATTGCTACATATATTTAAAATATGATACATACATTTAAAATATGATGCATTGATACATACATTTAAATTATGATACATTGATACATACATTTAAATTATGATATGTTGATACATACATTTAAAAATACGTTATAAAGAAAATACAGGAAAGTATAATACAAAGTATGACATTTGAATTTTCAAAATTGCTTTCCAATGGACAGGCTCTTGGTGACACTTCAAGAGGTGACTATGTAGGACCTACTAGCTACCCTAGTAAATAAAAACATCGCATAAATCGGATGCTGGCCGACTTGTAGGCGCATAACTGGCACAACGTACAATTGCTCTTTGACTCAGATCACATACAAATCACACAGAGTGTTTAACAAGTGGTCGATACTTGCGCTCAAGAAGAAGTCCTTTCTTCCCCTTATATGTCTTTCTAGTTTTACTTCTACTACTTTTAACCTTATTCTAATAGGTTGTCCAGTTTTCTTCAAATTAGTATATAGTAAGATATATATATATATATATATATATATATGTTTATTTATTAATGAGTAGTTACGATTTTTTAATTTATTAAAAAATGCTTTTTGCCTCCTTGAATTAACTGTGTACAACTGATGAAATAACTGTGTACGGAAAAAGTTAATGCACTTGCCTCATAGGCACAGGTTCAATTTCACAATGGGAGTGGGATTAGTTTTCAACTGTCAGGGTTTTCAGATTAACCCAGCCTTGACAGGGTATCAGAGAGTACTGGAAGCAAAGGCAGCCAGCATTTAGTTCAGGTATTGAATCATCATCACTTCACATCGAACCAATTAGTCCATAAGTGCTTTATCTCCTCCTCAGTGTGTCTCCCAGCGTGTGGTGACTAACGACACTGGTTCTTTGTTGGTTTAATATTCTTCTTTGGCTTTCAATATAGTGTTGTTGTCTAGCTACACCACATTTGACTTGGTATTCTTGCAGTCTGGTTAGTGTTGTAGATTCACCAATATTACTTGAATCCTTTACATTTCCTCTCTCCCTTAATTAATTCAGAATATCAGCCTGGTCCATTACTCAACCGCTTTTTACAACGGCCATACCTGCAAGCCTATCGGTACATTCATTTCCCAGTCCACTGCATGTCCCGGCACAAATATAAAACTGATCTTTGTCACCTTAGACCTCTTCCGCGACTCTAACCAATGTCTCAGAGTCTAGCCTGTTTCAATCTTCCTGAGCATACTCATTGAGTCACGGAGAAAACATGTCTGTATAAAAGTCTGTGACTCCAGCCAGACCATTGCTTTAGTTACTGCCATGATTTCTATAGTGAGACTTCTGTAGTCGGGCAAAACACTGAAAATATGTATCTTTCTCTCAACAATGCGCATTTTATATAACAAGAATCAACCTTGTGTTGCAAGGTCTCACAAGGGAAGCAAACAATAATAACACTGTGACCTACAAGGAATGTCGTAAGAGGTGACTGAGGTAGGGACCTAGGGAAGCTACCCTATAAAATAAAAAGTGTCACAGGAATCGGATGTGCTGGCCTACTTGTAGGAGCATAACAAGCACAATGTACAATCCCTCTTAGAGGTGACTAGGGCACTACTCTGGCTGGAGTCCCAAAACTACACCCATGTGTGCATTTTGAGCAATTCATTGAGTATGATCTGAAAGGTGGAGGCTGTTTTGGTGAGCAGGCAATGGACTGAATCACTACAAGTGTCAACAATTTGCAGAATTACACTTATCTTCATTTTGGTGCAAATGGGTGTCTGCAATGAGAGAGCAGATAGGCTGGCTATGCCAGAATATCAGAGAGCCAGTCAATGGATAGAGCTGACATTTTGAATGCTCTCATAGAGTGTGGCCGCAAAGGAGATTTTCATTTAAACCAATCCACATCAACTACTAGATTGCAAGAGCTGGGTTTGAAGATTGAAGTAGCAAGAAAAGAACAGCACAACAGGTTTATGAGTAGGCTCATCAATCAAAATCGAACTGGTACAGTTAGTTGCTGGATGCTATTCGAGATATTGTGAAGGAGATTGGAGCACCTATGGACAAGTCCGGAGTGCAATGAAGATATTCCAACTGAAACTGAAACAATCGCTCTTAGGCTCAGATCACATACACATCACGCAGAGTGGTTTAACAAGTGGACAATATGGAGCTTTAGAAGAAGAAGAAGATATATTTAAAAAAAAGTTTAAATAATTTCTTACTTCTAAATCCTTATGATATCTTATCTGAGAAACAACTCTGTAATTAAACTGGGTCTCAGAGCTGGTCTCATGCAAAGTTATCTTCGATTGTTTCTTTGCATCCGACAAAGAAGCTGTGTGCAGTTCCAAGATCACTGTGTACTGACACTTCATGCTTGCTTTGAATCCCTGAGGTTAAGAATATTTGTTTATGACAAGCATTTAAAAGAACAACAGATACAATATAAATGTAAAATGTTATAACATCTGAGCTTTATTAAACATAAAGTGGGCTTGTAATTTCTGATTCAAATTAGTCCTACTGGGCCATGTTTGAGAACTCAAGTCACTGAAGAGAGGGTATGTTTGCTGAACATGTTTGAGAGTCAGGGAGCCATGTTGATGTATGCACTGGTCAATTTGAGCAGCTTTCATTTTGTGGATTATGCTTGTAGTCTATGTCCTGTGCAGAGCCTAGAGTTGGCGGTTTATAATATAATAATAATAATAAAGTCCATAACCCATTAGGATTGTAGGGTGTCACTGTGGAGACATCAGCACAAAAAGCATGCCATGAGTCTCTGACTTCAACTCCTCGAGCGAGTGTGGAGAAACTCTGTCCAGTTCAGCTCTTGATGTTGTCAAACCAGGATTTTGTCTGCCCTCCTTTCCTTCTTCCACCCTCAACTGTTCCCTGTAGGACAACCTTGGAGAGTGAGCTGTGTCTCATCACCTACCCGAACTACGCAAGTTTACGCCTTTTCATGATTGTCAAAAGTGGCACTTGTTGACCTGCAAGGTGGATTATTTGGTCTCTTACATAAATGTTCATCTTTTGTTCTATGAAACTAATACGTAGTACCTGTCAGTAACACTTATATTCAAAGATCTGGATTCTTCGCTCCAATTCTGCATTGAGTGTCCAGCTCTCACAATCGTACAAAAGAATGGATAGCACCAGTGATCTGTATATATTGATTTTTGCCAGAGTGCTGATTTTGCTTTTCCATATCATGTTTAGCCGAGACATAGTTGGCGGTTTGTTGGGTTCTGTCTCATTCTAAGATGGGGTTATGTGGGTAATTGCTGCCTGTTCTATGACTCCATGCACATTTGTAATTCTATTTGATAAGTTTCCCTCATGATGACTGTGGTAGAATTATTCCTTTTTGATACCTGCTTTTGCCAGCAGGTCAGCTGCTTCTTTTCTGTAATACCGCAGTGCACTGGAATCTATTGCAATATTCAAATTATATGGAAGTCTGTGTGCGAAATGGGTGGGTAGCATTCGGAGGTCACACCTCAAGACAATAACTTGGATGTACATAACAAGAGCATAGAAAAGAAAGCAAGAAAATAGCAGGCAGAACTCCCACTAAACACAATTTTATATGCAAATGTAAAATCAATCCAACAGAGATCAAATGCATAAAAAAACAACAAGCTTACCATAAAAATTGCATACTTGGCAACCTCATGCTTAGTTTCATTAAAAGTAGGCTGATTTAAGTCACTGGAAGACCAAACCTTAACAGACCTTGGGTTGAATGCAGCTTTACAGCTATACTTCTTGCCATTCTCATTGTGTGAAAAACCTGTTTAGAAAAGCATCTAGATGTAAACCAATCTGGCAACAGCCATATCTTGTTAGCAAACGATCATGTGGGACTCATTAATACTTATACTTACTAAGAATATGCATACTAAACATTACATTTTTATATCATAATCATCATCAGGTGCAGTGGCAGCAGGCATAAGGGATCACGGATCTCTACAAATCTATGTCCCTGGTAGTTGCTATCATCTCAGATGTTGGCTCTCTTCTGCGCCATGAAGTCAGGCTGTCCAGAATTTTCTCTCTCTGTCTTTTTCTGTCTCGTCTCTCCTCGATTTTATCGGTTGTCACAATGTGTTCTAAGCCCCACCCTCTTCTCATTATATGTCCAAAAAATGGTGGTTGCTTCTTTTTTATATTGATAATAAACGTTATCACTTTGTCTTGACCTCATTCAATACCTCAACATTTTTATATGCTGTTAAAAAAAAGGTAATCTAAACTTAATATTTGTAACTATATTTACCTGAAATTTTTCCAGATTTAAAATCTTGTATTTTAGATTTTCCTCCAACCACATAAGAGTCATACGGCAGCAACTTCTCTGCCTGTAAACTATCCCAGATATAATCAAGATGTAGAACTGGTAATCGATATTTGATGGCCATGTGGCACTTTGAAGATACATCACATTTTTCCGGATCATTTGTAGCAACAAAGTTGCACTAAAAAACACAAAACATAATCATGTTACAACATGACATCAATCAGATGTTACTAGTGCTACTAAAAATGTTATTCCAATAGTACATATGGCTACAGCTGTCGCTCTCCACCAAACTTTATTCTAGTATGTCTTCTTCAGCTCTGTTTAAAAAGTTCAGATTGTTCTTGGAGATGTCCTAGTATGTGAAACTGGACAATCTTAGAGAATTTGATTGGATTTTTCCGGGAGATGCATTTTTCCAGGATCTTCCACAAGCCAGAGTAATACTTTAGTCACTGCCAATACTTCATTTATCATGCTACTTGTTGTCATACTGAATGCACCACTGGCTTTCTTTACCATTCTGCCATATAAGGTTGCAGAGAAGTCCCATACAAACCTTTGGTGGTGAAATACCAATCCATCTGTTTAGATCACAATATCACCCTCGTTGCAGTTGTAATTGACGATGGCCTTGACATCTGCATTCACAGGATTCCTTTATCTGCACACTTTGTCAAATTTATGATGGTTGAAAAAGTGTTCCAGAATATTGTAGGCATCAATATCCATTCCTCCATAGGGTCAATATTTATGAGTCCACATACCAGCTGAACAGTGTCTATAGTTTGACCATCCTGAATTTACCAAGCATCAAACTATTCTCACTTCTGATGCCAAGCAGCTAGCGTAGTGGATGATTTTTTTAAGTATTTATTTTGACATATGCAAGTTCGTAGCTATCAGCAGCTACTCCATGGTCAGGAAATCAAGAAGAAACCTCATTGCCATGCAGGATGTATCCCTAGCACTATCAAGGATGATCTGCATAGCTTCATTCGGTATTTTATCCAGTCTTTCAATTTGCACTTTACTAGCAGTGAGAATGGTCAGTGCATATTCGATGGCTGAAAGGACCAGCCTCTGTTACAGAAGGACAAGCAACTGTTGCTTGATATTCGCAGCCGCTATGATTCTCAATGTCATCAGACCTTTACGTGCCTTGACAATGACATGCTTAGCTTGGTTACTGAAACACAAGCCACTGTCAAATTTTAAACTCACAAAAATTGAATTGACTCAGTTCCAGGTATATAAACACCGTACAGTCTCACAAGATGGCGTATATGAGTTATCTATGATCTATCATGAAATAACTCAAAATCAAAGAATACTGGATGATGCTAAAAATAAACATTAGAAAATTCAAGTATTTGGACATATAAAAAGACACAATGGGTAGGAGAAGACAATTATGAAAGGAAGCATCCCTCCAAAGAGAAGAGGAAACTCACAGAGACGATGGATTCAGGATATAACTGATGATTTGAGCATGATGACTGCAGAGGTGTGACATCTAGCATATGACAGAGATAAATTCTTAAGGACTGTCTGTTAGGGTAGCAACATTCTGCTCAGGACAATCTATTTGATGATGAAACTTGATGTAGAATTGCCAGATAGTCTTACCTTGCTGGTAACAATGTAACTAATGGTGCCACCATTTTCGACAATCTTCTTTCTTAATTCTGACTTTTTCTTGAAGTTTAGGCTGCTGCCAATATCCAAAGCTATCTGCAAACTTTGAAACAAGTACATCCTGGTTTGCACAGCAGCAGCAAGATTGTTGTACTGAATTTGTTACAGATATGTAGGCCTACAAGAAACAAATAAAGATTTTTGTTTAAAGTGGTGTCTCATTTGGTGAAATATAAATACTATGTTGCTACTAGAGAACTTGTTTTTATGTTGATAGAATTATAACATATTTTGACTTCATGTTATATGACAAAATTATTGGAAAATGACTAAAGATATAGAAAGCAAGTTGAATGCATTTGAAAATAGATGTCTGTGAAAATTAATGAACATAAAATGGGACGAATTCAGGAGAAGTGATGAAATCAGAGAAATGTCTGGTCAACCACTAGTAACAACTGTTATAAGAAGGAGAAGATGGAGATATATTTGACACACCTTGAGAAGAAATGATCAAAGAATACCAAAGCAGGCATTGAAGTGTGATGCAAAGGGTTCAAGAAAGTTAGGACACCATAGGGAGACCCTGAAGCAAACTTTGATGAGAGAGGCAAGAAATATCAGTCTCATTTCCATGAAGAAGATTGAGCGAGTTGCCCAGGATAGAGCAGTATGGAGAAATTACTTGCAGGCCCTAATGTAACATATAACGGTATGAGAGGAATTATTATTATATGACAAAGAGTTACCAATTCATGTGGTTTTCTTCATAGAGTATTTTGAATTGGATTGATTGGGGAGGATGGTGTAACTATTTTACAGTTCTTTTTAAAAACCATGTGAAAGAACAAATATTTGACTATGCACTATTCAAACCAAATTTATGAACACTTCATTCTATTTCTTCATCAACTACGACACCATTGTCTAGCAAATATTTGTATCTTAGATACTAGACTCGTAACTAATCGACTAGAGCAAAACTATAGCATTCCATTCTTCTTCTCTTCCACCATTTACTTCTTTATAGAAGTGTTGGTTGGTTGGTGGTGGGGAAGGAGGGGGTGGGGTCGGGTCACATTACATTCTTCCTTATCTGTTACTTCGTTCCTAATATAAAATAAATACTTCTCAATACTATTTTTTGTGTTAAATATTCAATCTTTTTTATTGGGAGAAGTATGCAGTGTTACGTAACATTAACAGATATAGCTTTTATATTACAGTTACCTAGTCACCTACTTAGTCACCTATGAGTGAGAATTATTCTGAAGGACTATTAGGGTGCAAATGTCTGCTAAGACCAAATAGAAGTCAGGTTAGTGGTAACTTACTAGGTTAGTGGATTAAAAACCTATTTCAAAGTATTTTCAACTCATTTCAGCGAATTACGCCAAATTTATGATCGTGTTTGTTTACTAATTCATAAGATACTAGACTTCCTATATTGTTATTTAAAAAAAAAATTATTCGTGATTACCTTAGTTTCATGTATCATATTATTTATATATAATTTAATACTCAATTAGATCTATAGAGCGTTTTTCTATAGATATATGAATCATTACTTCTTCATCATCCGATCTTTAAGGCAAGGCTCCCCTTCGTTTGTTTGTTTATTTTTAGGGATTTAAGTTAGGGCAAGTCTCTTTAAGTCTATACAGACTTAAGAAAGAGTCTTTTGTTTGTGTTAACTAACCAGGCCATTTAAAGTCTCTTTGCCAAGGCAGATTTTCAACTTAAGAACGAGTCTTTTGTTTGTGACAATGTGTGGTTATACCGTTTATATCAGGCCAACTAACCGGCTAAACAATAAGAACAAGGGAGGCGTTATAATGTTATTCACAGCGAATAACTCTGAACGTTATACACAGTCGACTGTGAATAATCACTTCGTAAGAACAAACTCCTTACAGAGAATCCAAAATATTTAATGTCTTCGCAAAAGTAGTAGGCGTATTTATGTGTGTAGTATACTTGTATATCGTGAAATTAGCATCTTGTTCTACAATCTTACTACCTACATATGATTGTTCGACCTCCTACATGGAGGAGAGTGACAATTCTGACTTCTAAATTTAGTAACATACTATTCTATTAATACTAAGAGCCCTAAGACCGTTAGGCTCCTTTTCCTTCGCTGCATCATCTTTGATTCATCGCTTTTCTTTTTATAATCAGCAACCTACTTGGTTTCTTGTATTATTATTAATATTTCTGATAATGTCAGTACAACTAAACCCCACATTAATTTGGCCATTACTGTTTAACTATAAGTATGTAAACAATGCGTTGCTTTTAATTGTTAGTATGTAAACAAGGCGATGATTTTTAATTATAAGTATGTAAACAAGGCGTTGATATACCGGTTTATCTTTACCTTTCGAGTTTCAGAACAGGACCTGGGATAGAGACCAATACCAGGCCAACATAAACACGCAAGGAATAATCTGGATTGAGCGTAGTGTATATTTAAGTCGAAATGTAAACAAAACGCGAGGTATGGTATTATTTAAAAGAACACAGTTGTGTCAGTTGACATTGCTATCAGAATACATTTATAAAAAAAATTAAACTTACAACACATCGGGTCACCAGGATTTCTTGAGAAAATGACACTGTTATCAGTTCAAGCGACACGACAACACAGTGGTTGTTGCAAATGAGGTCAAATTCTATTCAGATCAAATATTTTATCTGCTACCCAGCGCCGGATTAGCCTAGTAGCAGAAGTAGCAAATGCTACTGGCCCCGCGCTTCTGGGGGGGCCCGCGCCTATGTGACAGAGATGAAAAGGAAAAAAATAACCAAGATGTTATATTAAAAACACGCAAGCTGTCTGAATTTTTTAATGTCGTGTGTGATGGTGCTGAATCCAAAAAATCGAAGCAGAAAATACAGAAGTCGCGTCTCACTGTGTAGTAGATGAAGGCAGTGCTATAGAAGAATCATCATTACCAATATTACCATTAAGATTCTTCACGATTTAGCCACACTTTCCACAAGACAAACTAAAGTCGAATGTACAGCAAGTCCTTCCAATTTAGCCATATCATCTTCAAACCAAACAGAGGCAGAAAGCACAGCACATGCTTCCAGTGTAGCAACATCTTCTACAAGCCAAAAACACAACGAAAGTAAAATGTACTACAGACTGATCTCGAGATCAGTTATGAGGAAGTCAAAACAACCATCGGTTCGCACTATAGAAGCAAATGGGCAAAAGACCACCCTCAGTACACAGACAGTGACGGATACTATGGTCTCTCTCGAAGTGAACAAGTTGCCATATTTCGCCTCCGTCCCGGGACACAACAAGCTCAGAGCCCACATGTTCCATAAATTTAAAATTGGCACAACTAGCCTGTGTCCCTGCAAAATGGCAGACATGACGGCAGAACATGTCTTGCAAGACTGTCAACGGTTAGCAGGTAGGCCTATAAGGAAAGAGTCATGGCCACAACACACAGAGCTTCGCGAAAAGCTGTACGGAGGAACGGAGGCCCTAAAAACAACAGTAAAATTCATGATAAAAGTTGGTCCATCAGTCTAGGCCGGGAACGCAAAGAAGGTACTTCAATGGTATTGGTGAATGGCTAAACAACTTCAATCGAGATTATTGGATTGCGAAAGGAAGTAGCGAAGTGAACATATGAACAGTGATTTCTTGTATTTAAAAAACATACGATAAAGAAAACAATCCACGATTTTGTCGAAAGTCGCTTTTCCCAAATACACATAAACCAACAAATAAAAACTAATGTGAAAGATTGGTTGTGTTATTCAGAAACTAAAGACAACTTTTCTGTTTGCAAAGTTACTGATTCAGGCTGTTCGTCACGGTTTACGAAAAAGGATTTGACGACTGGAAAAACGCAAATAATTTGATGAAAAGACATGAAAAAAGCACTTTCCATAGACAAGCGATAATTTCTCTGTTAGTTTGCAAAACGAAGGATGCGCGTGTCGATTCTCAACTTGTAAACCAAATTGAGAGCGAACAAACATATTGGCGGACACTTTTAGAGCGAATTACTTCAGTTATCAGTTATTATAGAATGCATTTGAAAATAGATGTCTGCGAAAAATAATGAATATAAAATGGAACGAATTCAGGAGAAGTGATGAAATCAGAGACATGTCTGGTCAACCGCTAGTGACAACTGTTATAAGAAAGAGAAGATGGAGATATGTTGGGCACACCTTGAGGAGAAATGATCAACGAATATCAAAGCAGGCATTGAAGTGGGATGCAAAGGGTTCAAGAAAGAGAGGTCGACCTAAAGAGACCCTGAAACGAACTTTGCTGAGAGAGGCAGGAAATATCGGTCTCAGTTCCATGGAGGAGATTGAACGAGTTGCCCAGGATAGAGCGGTATGGAGAAATTACTTGCAGGCCCTATGTAACGTATAACGGTATGAGAGGAATTATTATTTATTATTATATTATTATATGGAGTCGACTTTGCTGTGCACAATAAACTTGTTCGACTTTGCTGTGCACAATAAACTTGTTCAATCTATTCATACACCAGTAGCTGTATCAGAGCGCATAACATCCTTTCGATTCTGTATACAAGTTGGAGATACACATCATATCTGTCTACGCACCAACTCTAGCGATTGAACGCTGGTGTAATCAATCATATCCTCTGATATATGCATCGATTCTTCATATATATATATATATATATATATATATATATGGCCTTTTTCGTCTTTACAGATGGTCAATTGGCAAGTATTTCACTGTGACAACTTCTGGGTTTTCGCTTGTCACTCTTGTCTTTCAACTCATCTCTAAGTCTCTCTTTAAATGATTCTGCACCTTTGCGTAATGTTGTTTTCCATATATCTCGATCTTCAGCTAGTTTTTCTCATTTGCTGGGACCGATAGAAAAGTTATTCATTGAGGCCTTGCAGACATCTTTATATCTGAGCAGTGGTCTGCCTTGGTGCCTCTTCCCCATCCGAAAGTTCACAGAACAACATTTGTTTTGGAATGCAGCCATTGTCCATTCTTCGCACATGCCCTAGCCGTCTAAGTCTTCTACTGCTGAGCATGCCCATGACGGAAGGCAAGTTTGCACGTTGCAATACTTCAGAGTTGGTTATCTTGTCGTACCACCTGATGTTTATAATCTTGCGGAGACATCGAAGGTGAAAGATACTGAGTCTTCTCTCGTGCCTTGAGTAGGCTGTCCAGGTGTCTGAGTCATATGATGCTCGTCCATCACGGGTGATGATGACCACACAAATTTTCATCCAAGGGAATGTAGTTACGCTATGTTTGTATGTGTGTGCGTAGATGACTAGTGAGCCCGATACGGGCTTGAAATGTTCTTGTACAGTGTGGGCAAGGTATACTTGCACTTGTGGGAAGTTTTGCTGCCTTTCTGTTTTGACGTTTTTTGCTCCATCCGTGCTGTTCTACCTACCTCGCAGGCCGAGGAACCGTGTCGAAGAAGTGTGCGCCAGGCTGGTCTGTCTTGAGCAGCATTCTCCCAGTTGTTGACATCTATGCCAAAAGATTTCATCGAGTTCTTGAGTGTATCTTTGAATCGCTTTTTCTGGCCCCCTGTGAGCGTTTACAACTATGCAGCTCACCATAAAAGAGTCGTTTGGGTATTCTGCAATCTGGCATTCGAGCCACATGTCCTGCCCATCATGTCTGGGACTGCATCAAGATTGTATAGATGCTGGGGAGAGCAGCTCTTTTCAGGACCTCTGTATCTGGGATCATATCCTGCCATTTGATGTTCATTATTTTTCTAAGGCAGACTGTGTGAAAGTGGTTTAGCTTCCTTGCGTGTCTCTGATATACAGTCCAAGTTTCGCATGCGTGAAGAAGGACTGGGAGCACGACAGCTCGATATACCTTCAGTTTTGTGGCTTAGCCAATACCACATCTGTGCCAGACATTTCTATGTAGTCTGCCAAAGGTGCTGCTAGCTTTAGAGATTCTGGTATTTATTTCATCATCTATGGTGACATTTTGGGACAGTGTGCTTCCAAGATAAGTAAATATGTCCACTACTTTCAGTTTCCTGCCGCTTGTTGTAATATTTGGTTCGGCATATACTTTTCCAGGAGCTGGTTGGTACATGACTTCATATAGTAAAGAGCTAATTACACAGGTTCGTTATATTTGAATCTTTGTCTGCAATGTTAATTTTTTGTTGTCCCACAATCTCTTTGATATTTTGCCGAATGTAGAAGCCGCACTGCCTATTCGAGCATTGGTTTCTTCATCAAGAGAAAAGCTGGCAGTGACTATGGACCCAAGATAGCAGAATTTTTGAACTGGGGCTAGATAGTTAACATTTAAATGCGACTCCTGGAGGACACAATCCTGAGATACTCTTTATGTAAGAAAGATATCGGAGAACATATGGTTAATCACTAAAGTGCAGCGATGATTAATAATAATAAAAATAATTACTCTCGTACCGTTATACGTTACATAGGGCCTGCAAGCAATTTTCCCATACCGCTCTATCCTGTGCAATTCGCTCAATCTCCTCCATGAAACTGTGACCGATGTTTCTTGCCTCTTTCAGCAAAGTTCGTTTCAGGGTCTCCTTAGGATGTCCTCTTCTTGAACCCTTTGCATCCCACTTCAATGCCTGCTTTGATATTCGTTGATTATTTTTCCTCAAGGTGCAATGATGATTGTTCTATCAATTAATCAATCAATCAATCATGTTGGGCTGGCAAATAGACACAAAAATAAGAACTAAATCCTTACAGAGAATCCAATCAATAAAAAGATAATGAACAAATATTAGGGCTTCCCAAAAAACAAAATAAGTTACCAAGCACAGGATTCGGTGAGAATAAGAAGTTTTTTTTTTGCAAGAACCGCAGAGGAAGCAACGGAAGCGAAGAATATGATCAACAAATAAACAATGTTCAGGTATTAAGAGCTTCCAAAAAAAACCAAATAGACAAGCACAGGATTCCAACAACAAACCTTTATTTCTTATGGCCCACATTGCCTAGCCCTACATAAGAGCACTTTTAAATACACAACCAGAGCTACCTATTTATTGATCGTATTCATTGGCTCCGGTGCTTCCTCTGGCGTTCTCCTTATTCTCTTGTTACGGATTCAAGGGGCGTGCCTCGGCTTAAAGAGGCTTTAATCCCCCACTAAACAAACAAACAACAATTATTGTCGTTAATTGCGTCTTGTTTGTTGTCGAAGTGGATCTTTATGTTGATGCTCGACGTTTCAACCCAAAAACTGGGATTTTATTGATTATACCAGAGCGTATTGATCAACAAACATAATTAAATAATTATCAACTCATTAAAGAGAATATAATAGTTATAAATCTTGTCAATTATTTGTTATTATGTTAAAGCCTCTTTAAGCCGAGGCACTCTTCTTTCAACCTAAGGACGAGCCTATTTCGGTTATATCAGAGCGTTGATGCTAACAAACAGGAAAATTAAGAGTTAACTCCTTGCGGATAATCTAAGTACACATCTAAAATATCTTGTTTTATTTGTTATGTAGGGGATTAAAGCCTATTTAAATCGAAGCGAAGGATCGTCAGGCCGAATTAATTAGAGTGCGGCTACCAATGCGGGAGACCCGTGTTCAATTCAAGGTAAGGCCATGGATTTTTGTCTGTTGATGGCATATTGAAAAAATCTTAATCTGAACAGATTCTCCGCGGCGACTGCACTAGCTATGCGGCCATTAAATTCCTCATGCCTTTAAGTCGAGGCCCGCTTCTTTCAACCTACGGACGATCCTATTATTGGTTATATCAAGTGTGTAGGTCAACAAACATTTAAAAAAATTAACTCCTTTCGGAGAATCCAAAATAATTTATTTTTATTGACTACTGGGTTCTTTCAAGTGTCCTTCAAGACATAGTGTCCAGTAGCCACAGATCTAGAGGTATATCTAAACGCATGACCTTAACTATAAGAGTAATTGTGCGATTTCACGTGACCTATGAAAGGGACGTAAGCCGATGTAACCAATGGATTAATATGGCGTCTGCGAGTGCTGAGAACAATTTAAGTGGATCACATTTTAGTTGCTTTACCCAATGTATCTTACCAGAGTCTGCAGCAGCTAAAGTCAGAGGTAAGAAGCACATCTATGAAGGATATTATGCATAACTTTTATGCATTGCTTGTTTGCAATTAGTTGAATGCTATCTATTGCATTCACATCCTAGAGTTGTTTCTAATGTACAGTATTGTCAATAATAACTCGAAGTCGTGAGCCAGCCTGAAGTAAACACAACAACGGTTCTCAATGTGTGAAGGTTGGTCGCACTAAAGTCGAAGCTTAAAATGCTGGCCTTCTGCACCGAAATTTCATAGTTCGTTTCCACTTCTAAGCTGATAATAATCCAGCAAATTTTGCAGTGAGGTCAAGCGACTAGTCCTATCGGAGATGGACGCTCGTCTGCCCAGCGTGTTCGTAGCGCGTTGGACTACGGGTGACTATCCCTGTGTGTGCGGGTTCAATTCCGCGGGATGGCAGAAAAAGCCCCAGATTCTCCAGATTTACGGTGTTCGTGGCACCGAACCGAAGGGTTACGATGTCCATGGCACCGAGCCGAAGAGCTGAAAAGCTCAAGTGCTTCTGGATAAAAAAAAAAAAAAAATCGGAGATGGACGAAAAACTGAAGATCAATCCATAGTGTCAGTATCGTGCAATTTGCGCATGTTAAAGATACATGTAACACTGGGACCAATGAGTGGCCTTGGCAGATGAGTTAAATGTCAAAATAAGAGTAGGTTGAGTACTGCAGCCCAGGAAAATTTGAAATATTAAAGTTAGAATTAATTCGCACGGATTTTAATAGATAGAAACAAACTAGATGAGCAAACCTGAATAGTTAAAAGTGCATAACGAAATCGGATGTGCTGGACCCAAAGGTGATATGTAAAAATACCACAGCCAACTTAACTGAAAATGGCTCAAATCACATACAAATCACAAGTGGTTTAAAAAGTGCATATACTAGCACGGATAAATAGAAGAAAAAACTGAAAAGATGGTCTTTCAATTTAATTAATGTAGAATAATGCTAGCCTCACAAGTTATTTATATAATTATGTATGACAAAATAAAAATGTAACATGTAAATTAATGTAATAGTAAAGAACAGCATAAAAATTATAAGAAGTAAGATTATGACCTATTTTATATATAGTTATTAGTAAAAAAAAAGTAAAGTAAATGAACCCTATTTCATACCCAAATGTATATTGGCTAATATGGTGTTAGGCCCATATTTTTCATTGATATTTAAAACACGATGGGTGATGTGATCAACATCACACTGGCCGACTTTGCTTCCCAGTGCTTTTCCTGGTACCCAATTAAGGCTGGGTCGACCTGAGAGCAGCTATGGTTGAAAAAATACATGTTTTACTGTGAAATTTGATCCAGGACCACTTGCATATGAAGCAAGAGCACTGATTACTGCGCTACCTCCTGTCACTTTGTGTAGTGATCCCTGATCTCAATGTAGGTGATATTAAGTTCCTAGTCCATTTGAAGACGGATGATAAAATATACATTGTGTGTTTAAGTTAAGCACTTGGAAGTACAGTAGAACCTCGATTAACCATCACCGACTGGACCAAGGCTGTGACGGATAACCGAATAGACGGATAACAGAAATCTCTTAATACATATGTACAGTAACGTGATTTCACTGCAGGCTTAGAATAAAAATGAACATAAAATCCTTTAAAAGTGAATAATACATACATATTGTATTTAATTTCACAAAACGATCAATATTAACTTCAATACAAGAGTAGTAATGTACAGAAATGAATTGTAATACTATAAACCTACGTTACTTTAAAATAATCTGTCATCTCTTTCTGTGTCTTTGAGGCTCGAGCTTTTTGTGCAGCGATGTTCTGTATCTTGTGCAGAAGTAAGATCTGTATTGCATTTGCCTCCTCTTGCATTTCAAACTAGTCGATGCACTTTGATAACATTGTCTCTTCTTCTTAGTGGCTAGTTGTAGGTTTTTGGTTAAGAACGGCAAATTACGCACTTTCTGCAACTCAAGATTTCATAGGCTAACATTAGCTACAGACGCGGAGTTGGTAAGACTTGTTTACGCAAGTTCAAACGAATATGCTGCATGGCCGACACAGACTGCTCTTGAAAAAAACCTTGTTGTTGCGCCTCTCACCAGAAAAACATAGTTATTTTTATTCTGAGTCCCGAATACGCTTCGCAATAACAAATTTTTTAGACGTGACAGATTTTAGAAACTGACGGTTAAAAGAGTGACGGTTAAAACAAGGTTTTACTGTACCATTGAAAGTTAAAATAAAAAGTTTAAGCAATGAAATTTGTAAAAGAATGTTTGCTGAGTTCAAAATTACATTAAGAAAAATACACTTGTGAACAGAATGGCGCAGTCGAATTCAACCCACGACTTCTAAAACACAAGCCAAAGAGCTTGACAAAGAACTTCACCACAGAGACTCTCAGAACTATTGAAACCTGTAAAAAAATATTCAGCAATGTTATTAGTAAATATTTATCAACTTCACACATTACATTTTGACATTTTGAATGTAAGAACATAGTTGGTATTAGTAAATAATGTTGAGTTTTTTGTATGTTGTTGCAGCAGCCAAACCATGAAGGTTGTTTGTGTCACAAGTGAAAATGGAGAATTCAAAGGTCCAGCTATCAGCTTTGATTTAGCCACAGCCAGAGAAAAGGCATTGAAAGAGCTGCAAAGAGTAGTTAAAGAGTAAGTAACTGTTGGAAAATATTCTCTGCTTTGATAGTCTGAAACTGTAGTTACATATCTTCTTCTTCGAACGTTCCATAATGACCACCTGGTAGACCACTTTTTGTGATTTGTATGTGATCTGAGCCAAGAGCTCCATAATGACCACCTGGAAACCACTCTTTGTGATTTGTATGTGATCTGAGCTCTCAAGAGCTCCATAATGACCACCTGGTAAACCACTTTTGTGATTTGTATGTGATCTGAGTCTAAGAGCTCCATAATGACCACCTGGTAAACCATCTTTTAGATTTGTATGTGATCTGAGCCTAAGAACAATTGTACATTGTGTAGCTTATGCACCTCCAAGTAGTACAGCACATTCGATTTATGCAATGTTTTATTTACTAGAGTAGCTTCCTAGGCCCCACCGTTGTCGCTCCTATGACATGCCTTGTAGGTCACATTGTTATTATTCTTGCTTTCCTGCGGCTCCGCAACCATGGGTGGTCAGTTTTCATATAAGGAGTAGTATCGTTTTAATCTTCCTCCTTTAAGGGATTGTCATTTTGTTCTAATGCAAGGCATAGATTAAAGACCTCTATACGTCCTATAAAATAGTGCTCAAGGACTTTGCATGTCCTCAGCTGTACTACAAGGACTTTGATGTCCTCAGTGTACTACTTCAGACTTTGCATGTCCTCAGCTGTACTAAAACTTGCATGTCCTCAGCTGTACTACAAGGACTTTGCATGTCCTCAGCTGTACTGTAAGGCTTTTACATGTTCTCTGCTGTAGTACGGTCTTTGCATGTCCTTGCTTTAACTGTAAGGTCTTTGTGTTTTATTTGCTAAACTGCAAGGTCTTTGCATGTTCTCTGCTATACTGTCATTATAGGGAAGATTGCATAACTATAATAACAAATTGTAAACATGCAAACAAAGTACTGTAGTTTTACAAAATAACAATCCACAGCAACATTTCAACCAAAGGGCCTTTATCAAGCAAGGATACAACAGAACTGAAGAAATTCACTCTTGCGACAAACATATGAATCAGACAATACAATCCTAAACATTTCAATGTGTTGTCAATGTCTGAAAGTGCATAATCAATCAATGTACTCAGGCCAAAATTGTAGGTGTTTTAGAGGTGAACAGGCAGTGCCAAAGGGTATAGGTTTAACAGTTGCAGATGGTACTGTCTACCTCAACGGTAGCAAATGAAACATCAGTTATATGAGGACTATCACCATATCACTGTGGACCATCCATAGGTGTCCTTCTCCATCTAAAAAATCCAACAGTATTCAGCGTCCCAACACGCCAGTTTATTGTTGATTAATCAATATTTATCTCCTAATCCACTAATATTCCACGTTGCTATCCTAAACTCTGGTGTTTACGATTGCTGTCTTCTGTTGTGTTCTCCATAGCCTTGTTAATTGTGTTTGCTTTGAACTGTTGTTAAGCATTTCTTCCTAATACAAAAGCAATGCTGTAACCTACCAGCTAGCCCCATTGTTAAGGCACCCAAAATTTCATAGGCAGCTAATAACGGATGATCAACAGCATTTTTATACCTACTTTGTGTTACCAGAGCCAAACATGGACATTGAACAAAGGCCAGTCACAAAATATTACATTGAAATGCTTGCCTGGAAAAAGTTACTACAACACAAGAAAGACAGAATCACCAACAGCTGCATAAGAAAGAAAGTTGGCACAAAACCCTGCTTGAATTACATAGATAAGCAAAGAATGAAGTGGTTTGGCCACTTAATAAGAATGCATCCAAACTCCAAAGTATACAAAGTCTTCTACAACAGAACATCGGGAAAGAAGGCAAGAGGAAGACCACGGAAAGATGGTTAGATGGCGTAGCAGAATCCTGTGAAAGAGCAAAGATAACAATCACACAAGCCACCAGAACAGCGCAAGACAAAAACAGAAAACCACAACACTGGGCAACAACCTGGTAGCAGTGTGACGACAAAAGAAGAAGAAGAATCAATATTTTTGCATATTTGATATGTCGTTTTTTGACTGTACCCTCAGTCTGTGCGCCACAGAAAGCTCACCACATGTGAAATGAAATGCTTGAGGAAGGCAGTGGGGGCCACCAGGAAAGATAGACTACGAAATGAGGACATCAGAAGCAGAGTTGGCATAATTTCATGCACCGAATACATCGAAAGACAACAAATGCAGTGGTATGGACATTTAATGAGAGTGGAATACAACCAACCACCAATAACAGCATACAATAAAAGCAGATCAGGTTCTAGAGCCAAGGGAATACCAAGAAAAAGATGGATAGACAATATCAAGACCAGACTACATAAACACAGATATAACACAACAAGGGCGACTTATCTGGAACGCAAATTAAAGCTCCCACCCCTACACTTAATGGCAGGAGTTGACAACCAATTCCATCACCCACCTGGGAAAGACAATACACCAATATCAACAACCATCTTTCAGCAACTGGGACTCACAACCTTGAAACTCCTCTGTTAAGATGAAACATCTGATCTGACAACATACTGTAACAATATACTGTAATTCTAAACATAATTTTCTATTAAGAAAAATATTGATATTCAGTGATTGACATTTATGTTGAGTGTCAACCATATTACTATAATTCTGTTGCTAGATCTGGTCTATAAAACCATCAATCGTTGACAGAAACCATTCAATGGCTGCTGATTCATGCGTTGGAGATTTAATTAAGAAATATCATATTATTTGATTGTGGATTCAAAATAAAAATATGTATAACTTATTATCAGGATTGTTATATTTTCTTTATTGATTGATGCTGTGTCAACCAGTGCATTTGTTGTGGGTATTCAGAAAATGACGGTTATGACGAACTGTGTGAAATGAAATGCTTGAGGAAGGCAGTGGAGTCACCAGGAAAGACAGACTACGAAATGAGGACATCAGAAGCAGAGTGGGCATAACTTCATGCACCAAATACATCCATCGAAAGACAACAAATGCAGTGGTTTGGACATTTAATGAAAATGAAATACAACGAACCACCAATAACAGCATACAATAAAAAGAGATCGGGTATTAGAGCTCAGGGAAGACCAAGAAAAAGATGGATAGACAATATCAAGACCACACTACATAAACACAGATATAACACAACAAGGGCGATTCATCTGGCCCTAGAATGCAAATTAAAGCTCCCATCCCTACACTTAACGGCAAGAGTGGATATCCAACTACATCTTCCATCTGGGAATAGACAATAGACAAAAAATAGACGAACTGACGCAATCTGCCGTATGCAGTGATATTGCATGTGCAGAAAGCTGGATTTTGTCGCGATTGATGTTCCCTTCGACATTAATTGCAATTCAAGTGAAAAACAGTTCTTCTTCTTCTTTGCGTCGTTTTTACTGACCAACTTTAATCACTCTTGTGATATGTTTGATCTTTGCCAAGAACATGTATACGTTGCACATTGGTTTGGTAGGCCCCTAAACGCATAGACTTCTACACGTTTAGGACATGTGCATCTGATTTCAGCCAAACCTCCTTAGTCGCCTCTTACGACATGCGTGGCAGGTAACAGTGGTTCTATTCTTCACACCCTAAATTTTGGCCCTGGTAACCACTCGGGCGTGATGAACAGTTTAGTGTTGACACTTTAGCGACGGCCATATGTATTTATGAGGTGCAGATTGCTTTTTTGTGGTGGTGCGGCTCTTTCATTATGGAATTAGTTCACACAGGAGACAGTTGTTAGCATTTTGTGTGATTTTCATTGGCACAGGAATGGAGCAATTATGGAGTGACCTATTGCAGTGAAGTTGGAACCGTATATATGAACTATGAACTATTGATTGAAGGTAGTTTATGCTTTCAAATTGTGTTGTTTAAATTTCACTATGTAACCACAACTTAGCTTTGTGACAAAGTATCAATCAATCAAATGTCAGGCCTACCATCATGTCTCTCCCTGGTGTAGTTAATCAGTCCTGACGTTGATCCTTTTGTCGAACCACAACATCAGACCATCCAACATCTTCTCCCTCTGTCATTCACAATCTCTCCCACCCTGAATTTTACCAGTTGTCACCAAATGTTCTAAACCTTCTCTTCGCATTATATGCCAGAAGAACCTTGATTGTCTGATTCTTATTCTTTTGATAAGGTTTCTTTGTGTGCAGGCCTGTTTTTTAACCTCATCATTTGTTTCTTTCACTGTCCATAGACTTTTCAGCATTGTTCTGTAAAACCACATCTCTGTGGCTTCCAGCGATCTTATTGATAGACAAAGTATGGTCCAGTAATAACTAATATGTCCAAAAAGTGTCTCTTGCAGGTCCATCTTAACTTTTGTTTTCTTCAACCATCTTTTGTGAGAACTGCAGTAGCGTAGTTGTTAGTGAACTTAGGCTAGTAGTCTGGGTTCAATTTCACAGTGGGCGTGAAATATTTTCTGATCTCTCATGCTCTCATGAGACTACACCTCAAGTTGGGTACCAGGAAAAACACTGGGCAGCTAAAATCATCAGTCACTTCCTGAATCCATCTTCTCTGTGATCTTCCTCTTTTCCTTTTTTCCAGGATGCCACCTTCCTTAATGGTCTTCTCCAACCCATGTGTCTTTTTATATGTACTAAATATCTCAATATGTCACCTTCCACAAGGGTCTTCTTCAAACCTTTGTGTCTGTGGTCTCTGTGGCATAGAGGTTATGTGTTTGCCTTATGTTCCAGAGGTACTCGGTTTGCTCCCTCGTGGAGCTGGTTATTTTTCCACATATCTTTGATCCTAATCCTATCGGGGACGGACAATACTTGGTCTTGTGTTCAATTTGAGCAGGTAAAAGAAATCCTTGACAGTTTAAAATTGAGAAGAACAGGCTGGAAAGCCACTGCCCTGGCAAAATTCATTAGCAAAGATTAAAAATAAAATTCCTATAAAATATTTTCAAAATTACATTGTGGACCCTTGCCGGTGCTACAGTTCGCACACTGCCGCTGAGATCTTCCTGTGTAAGAAAGAGATCAGAACACACATGATTACTCACTGAAGTGCAATGATGATGGTTCTAACAATCAAACAATCAATCAATCAATCAATCAATCAAACCCGTTTTGCCTTTTTATATGCCCAAAATATCTCAATTTTCTTATTCTTATTATACATAATATAATCTATATTATGTGCTTATATTGTATCTGTTTACTATCTAGGGCACAGAGTGATCTTGAAATGGTGCCATTCCAGAAGTTGGATTTTGGAGAAATTGCTGTATTAGACACATTTTACAATGCAGAGTTGGCTGTGGTGGACCTGTCTCTACCCTTCCAGCAAGCACCATTGTTTTATCATATTGGTATACGTCAGTCTATGGGGATGAAGCATAACATTGTCACTGTTTTTGACTCAAACCAAGAGATGTCCTTATCCTTCGGTAATGTATCTTTTATCTCTGTTTTATAATAAATAATAATACAGTGTTCCGAAGCTTTTCAGACCTTAAGGTATGAAGAGCCGGTCACTTCATATTTCTAGAACCTAGTGTGCAGGAGGTAGAAGGGCCAATTTCTGTCCTCATGTATACCTCACATGTGCTAAGGGATTGTGTTCCAGGATTGAACTCTACAGTCACCTCCGCACACACCAGAGTGATCACATTTCTGAGGCTTTTGTCTCCATCGCTTCCAATTCTTTCCACGTCTTGCCTATTCTTTTAATATCAGTCTTTAACTTTTTCCTCCAGATATTTCTAGGCCTTCCCCATCTCCTCTTTTCGTGCAGGTTCCAAAACACTGCCTATCTTGCAATGCTTCTGGTCGGCATTCTCAATGCTTATCCTATCCATTGCCAGCGTGGCTTCCTTAGCCCTTTTTCCACTGGTAAAATTTGTTAATTAGATCAAATTGATATATTTTTCATGCTGGAAAATGTGAACATTAATTAACTCTTTCAGTTCGCAGTTATTTCCACAGCTGTACACGGTTAATTCAAGGAGGCAAAAAAGCATTTTAAAAAAATCGTAACTACTCGTTTATAAACAAACATATATATATCCATTATATACTAATTTGAAGAAAACTGGACAACCTATTAGAATAACAAGGCTAAAAAGTAGTAGAAGTAAAACTAGAAAGACTGGTATTAGGAGAAACAACTCAAATGGTGCTGTGTATGGCGATTGACATCCAACTGAATACGCTGTGGCGCAGTGTGCAGCGATTGGCACGGAAAGAATTAATTTGACCATATCATGTTTTTAAATTTGGTAGTGCATGCGTTAACTAAAAACAATCAAGATTTGCAAAGAAAAAAGCCAACTTATCAAGCATAGCATCAAAAGGTGATCTCCAGATAAGCAATGAAAAGATAATATTTTCTATAAAATTGTCATTTAACTTACTACTTACTGGATTCTCCGAAAGGAGTTAATTCTTATTTTCATGTTTGTTGGCCTACACTCTCTGATATAACCAATAAAAGGTTCGCCTTAGGTTGAAAGGGCGTGCCTCGGCTTAAAGAGGCTTTAATCCCCTACTAAACAAACAAACAATCATTACTTTGTCAAAAAAAATCGAAAATCAAGACTTCAGTGTAGACGCGGCCGATCGCTTCTCGGCCAATACACCGATAGTAAGATAGGAGCTCTGCTAGAGGGTCTCGTAAAGCAAGAAGCAATATACCACGTCAAAAAGTTCAGACATGGTGTTATTTTAACACTTAATGACACCTTCAACACCAGACAGCTAATTGATAAAGTGAGGAAACATCACACATACAAAACAACATTAGGACACAGCACACAAATACAGATAAAAATACTCCTTGAAACGACAACATTTATGGTAAAAGGAGTACCACCATATCTACAGGATGAACACTTAAACAACAACATCAAATTAGAAAACAAAAATCACACATTCACACGCATACAGAGAATTTACAAAAAACAAAAACAACAGTAGTGGCTGTAGTCACCAAAGGGACGGAAAACCCAGCAGCATTTACATACTACAAAAACAATATAAGACAGAGAACTACATACCCGGGTCCATGCAGTGCTCCCGATGCCAGCAATTTGGTCATACCAAAAGCACATGCAAAAACTCCACCAGATGCAGGTACTCTGCAGGGGCACATTCTATGAAAAACTGTGCCTTGGCCATAAAGGACAGCAACTACCAAACTGCCAACAGCAATAGAAAATGTGCCAACTGTACAGGACTACATAGCACAAGGTACCTTGGATGCCCAGAGTACAGGAAAGTCAAAACAAAACAAAGAAATACTATTCAAAATAACGACCATTCCACAAACAAGAATTATACATCACCACCAACCACCGCAAGCAAGAAGATTTATACGTCACCACCATCTACCGCAAGCAAGAAAATTTATACGTCACCACCACATACCGAAAGCAAGAACTATACCCCACCACCACCTATCACAAGCAAGGATTATACACCACCACCTACAGACACCAAACAAGATGAAACCAGGCCACTACAACAAAAAGTCACAGAAAGAAAAGACAAAGCAACAGAAGAGGAAGAGAACTCAAATCTAAAGGGTAACTAAACACACATATCATCCAAGAAATAGCAGAGACAATACAACAAGAAGTTAGGAGATTCACAAAGAGCGAAATGAAGACATCCTGAAAAGAATGGAAATATAAAGACAACTCCTCAGCGAAGAAAAACAACACATAAAAGAATTAATCCTACAAATAATAAAGCAAGACACAGAATGAAAATTCAGAATCAACAGACATCGAAGACATCAAAACAGCTATCTCCAACATTGGCAGGGGCCAACAGACAACAAAACCTGAATCAACTAGGACCAAGAAGCAAACATACATCACAACAATACACACAAAACCCTAGACATAGTACACTGACAACAAACAAAATAACAGTAAACTGCGTAACAAAATGCATAACAAAGATACTAAAATAATATGGAACTGCAGGGGGGCCAGACAGAACCTAGCTTCCATGATAGAAAAATACAAAGATCAAACCATAATAATGGTGCTACAGGAAACCATGCTAAAGAATACCCAGGGGCTTAAGTATATAGGATAAATACATTTAGAAATGATAGGGCACAGGTACGTTAAGGGGGCAGGGGGAGTTGCCATGTTGGAACACAAGAAATTTAAAATTAATGATTGGAAAATATTTAATTAAGAAAACATAGAGAGGATTAGCACAACAGTAGACTATAATAAGGGGGATTAAAAATTATCAACATATATAATCCAAAAGAAAACTACACAAATGAAGACATTACAACACTTCCAGACAGAATAACAAACATCAATTATAACTGGAGATTTTAATGCCCACCACCAAGCTTGGGGATGCAGCAGATCAGGGGTGGCCGGGGAAATTGTCCTGAACTTCTGTGAAGACAACAACCTGGTCATCCTAAATCATGGGTCAATTACCAGAATCTATCCAGTGGCAAATGGGGTAGTAGATTCTGCAATCGGCCTCACTCTCACAGCAGCCAATTGGGAGACTCTAGAGGAGACTAGCTCAGACCACATCCCAATCGAAATAAACCTCAGAACAACATACAACATTAATAAAACAAACACTAAACCTACTTTCAATTACCAGAAAGCAAACTGGGAACAATTTAGCCTTGAATTAATACCATTAGACATCAGAAAACTCAATACAACAAATGTAGACACATATGCAGAAACACTAACAACAGAAATACTTAAAATAGCAACCAAACACATACCAAATAAAAACATGCCACTACACATAAAACATTCAGCTGACACGCCCAGAAAAACCAAAAACCAAAACCCAGTGCCCTGGTGGACAGAAAAATGCACAGAAAAAGTTAAAGAAAGAAACAGGACCCTGGACAGAGCAAGAAAGAACAAAACAGATGAAAATCTAACAAAATACAGACAACTTAGAAATGAATGCAACAAAATCTATTCAAAGCAAAAGAAATCCACTGGAGAAGTTTCTATAGACAATAAGCTTCAGAACATCAGCAACAACAGTCTGGAATAAGCTGAACTGCATCAAAGGTGGAAACAGACAGAAAGCCAACATACCAACACTAAGAGGGACAGCACCCGCAACAACAGACAAAGAAAAAGCCAATGCACTGGCCCAACACTTCCACTCAGTTAGCGCCAAAACTAACATGTCCATACAGGAAATTAACAGAAGATAACAAACATTGGAGGAACTAGAAATAACAAGTCAAAACGAAGTAAACACATACATCAACACAGACATCACAGCACAAGTAATTACTAGGCACTAGGGGAGAAATCAATACACATCTGGACCATACATTTAAGCTATGCCATTATCAAAAAGGTGCCTCCAATGTGATAGAACATCATGGCTAACTTATTCAACCAAGTATGGTCAGAAGGAGTAATACCAAATTTATGGAAAACAGCTACCATCATTCCAATACTTAAGCCAGATAAAGACCCGAAGGATGCCAACTCATACAGACCTATATCACTCACATCACACTTAGGGAAAATACTAGAAACAATTATCAACAAATGCATCACATTTCACAGAACAAATACAACCTGTACAGCCCTTCCTACAGCAAGCTTCAGAACAAAAGAACCTCCAGATTAGCCTACTTACCGTGAGTTGGAGGGTTTCGGGTTTGGTGATCCTTCAGGCTATGTCGGCGGGAGTCTAACTTCTGCAGGTCTAACCAAGCCAACAGACTGAAGGTGAAAGGTCAGACCAAAAGCTGGAACAGATGGGCCTCATAAGGTGACAGCGCAGAACCCACCGGCGAGTGGAAATGCTCTGGCTGCAACCAACCCATCCCAACTATGGGTTAAATGGCAGCCTCCTCTCTCTAAGAGGCATTATTTTCTTGTCTTATCTCCTACTTCTTTTACAGTTTTTATATCCCTTGAGTTAGACCACAGTCTTCTCTAGAAATAAGAGTGCTGAAGTCGGAGGCAACCAGCCAAGAGGCGCACTATAGCAATCAGGTTGCCACACATAACGCATATGAATATGTCTATGTATTTAAAAGATATGGTGCTTCACTCTGTGACGGACACTCAGGCAGGTGCAGTGCTGGGCCCTCTACCTCGAAAGGGCCCAACCCCAGCTACTGGATGTTCTTTTCATTTGCCCTGTGGAGCCAGGAGGCATGAGAATAGAGCAACTGGCCAATTTCTTAAAATAATGCACTGAAATGCTGAGGTGTAACAGCAAAAAAGATGCTACAGCAAAAAAGTAGAACTTGAAAAATCCAAATGAAGAACAAGTACATGTATGCTGTTGCAAGAGACCCACCTGAATGAAGATGTAGCTGTCAAGTCAGAGGCTTCCAGTGCTACCGATCAGACCGAAAAAAATAGAAGAAAGGGTGGAGTACTGACACTTGTGAGAAACATCACCACATGTCAGTTTGAGGAGTACATGGAGGGTGCAGAATATCAGATGCTGCATCTTGGAGGCTAAGTACAGAGTTTCACTTAATCAACTACTACTGTCCAAGTGACCGCCCACTGGCACTGGTCTCAATTCCAACAAAGGAAAGACTCATAGTGTGCGGTGACTTCAATAGTCACTCACAGAGCTAGCTGGGGTATGATCACATGGACAGTAGGAGTGAGCTTGAAAACTGGCAGGATGACAACAAACTAATCCATGTCAATCAGCCCAAAGATCAGCCAACCTTCTACTCCAGATCATGGCACACCACCTCTACACCAGACTTGGCATTCCACTCCTCAGACCTGGAGTGAAACATTACACGTGTTGTTGGGAAACAGCTAGGAGGCAGTGACCATTGGCCAGTCTTTCTCACTGTTGAAAATCAACTCATCAGGGAGAGCAGCACTCTTATCTAGGTGGAATTACAAGAAGGCAGATTGGACAATGTATAAGCATCGCACCAGTACACTGACACTAGGTCTATCCACTGACAAGGACATCAACAAGGTAGTTGATGAGTTCAGCCGATGCATAAAACAGGCTGCTATGAAACAATTCCAGAGAGGGCTCAGAAACACTACACGCCTTACTGGAGCAGTGATTGAACTACTGCACAATAATGTAGAATTTCACGAAACAGGCAGAGACCACTCCGTGCCAAGAACACCACAACAAATATCAGCATGCCAGGCTATATTTCAAAGGGCCAAGCTGCAGACCAGGCGGAGGAGCTGGAAGGAAAAACAGAGTCCTTAAACTTTGAAAGAGATACCAGGAAACTGAAGCTTGGTAAAACAACTTAATGATGAACGTACAGGGAGAAATCCAAAGATTGCATTGAACAAAGATGGAAACATCCTCACAGGAAAACAGGCAGCTGATCATTTTGCAGACCCCTTTGTTAAAGACAGCAATATTGAAATTAGCACAATGAAACAGCGAGAAATTCGTGAGAAAAAGCAAAATGTAGAGCAAGACGAAACAATACCTGAAGTGATGAAGACCCCAATCACATTTAAAGAACTGGAACTGGCAATATCCAAATTAAAATTGAGCAAATCACCAGGAGCTGATGGAGTGTCCAATGAGATAATTAAGAACTTGGAACTGCAGCAAAAACAAAGCTACTGCAGATTTACAATAATTGTTTGATCTTGGGTCAAGTTCCACAGACCTGGAGAGAAGCAATCATGATACCTCTCTCCAAACCTGGAAAAGATAGTTCTTCTGCCTCCAGCTACCGACCGATCAGTCTTACAAGTTGTCTCTGCAAAACAATGGAACGTATAATCAATCTCCATGCAGTGATATCTTGAAAGTAAAAACATTCTTGTGTCACAGCAGGCAGGTTTCAGGCAGTGCTACTCTACTGAGACCAAGCAACGTACCTTTTCAGGAGATTGAGGATACGTCTCCAAGATAAGAAACTGGTACTAGCGACATGGATAGACCTAAAGAAAGCCTTTGACAAGGTTTGGAAAGAAGGACTGCTGAAGAAACTGAGAAATTGTAGAATAAAGGGTAGGATGTACAGATGGAGAAAAGCATACTTACATAACAGAAAAGCCAGAGTGCATCTAGATGGTCTCAAGTAAAGAGTTGTACTGCGCCATGGCGTCCCTCAAGGAGGAGTATTGTCCCCCACACTCTTATTGATTTTCATCAACGACCCGGTTGCTGAGTTACCACAGGGAGTAAAAGTTGCAATGTACGCTGATGATCTGGTAATATGTATGCAACAATATATACACAATATGTACACAAATGAGTATGCAACAGTGGTCACCAAATTGATACAAAGAGCTGCAGATGCCTTAACCTCATGGGCAAACAGATGGTGTGTCAGCATCAACACAGATAAGTGCAGCACTACACTCTTTACTCTCTCTCCCAAACAAAAAGCTGGCACCATTAAAATAAATGGAGAACTGCTAAGAGAAGACAAGCAACCTACCTATCTCGGAGTTACATTCGATGATAGACTGACATGGAAACAGCACATCAACAAAGCAGCAGCAAAGGCCACGAGGAAGTAGCCATCCTGAGAAAATTAAGTGGAACCACATGGAGGGCCCGTAAAAATACTTAAAAATATTTATCAGCAGGCCATATGACCACACCTGGAATATGGGTCAGCTGTATGGTGTCCAGCATCAAATACCACATTAGGAGAACTGGATAAGGTGCAAACCAGGCGCTTGTGTCATCACAGGAGCAATGAAATCACACTAATAGTGGAGATGGAAAGAGTGGGGAATACAAGCACTGAGAGAACGCAGAGACACAAAGTGATGACGCAGGCAGAAAAGTTTCTGAGTATGCCAAGCCACCCAATGGAAACAGATTCCAAAATCTAGCATTGGGGCGGCTGAAAAGAAGCAGCTTTATTCATCAGGCCAAACAAAAGACTGAATAGGCAAACTTCAGACCTACCAAAAGTTGGCATTCCCCTAAAGTCTGTGCCAGAGCAAACCCTTGGAGAGAGGAGACTGAACCAGAAGTATGTATCCAGACAGAAGTTAAAGGAATACTTGACAAGGATGAGCAGAACAGCATACAATGCAAGACAGTCACTCTCGGTTTACTTGATGAAGAATACCCACATGATCTCTGGGTCCGGGTATACACGGATGGGTCAGCAGAAAATGCAGCGAAGAATGGAGGAGCAGGAGTGGACATAGAATACCCAAACAACGCTAGAGATGCGATTAAAGTATAAGGGAAATTCTGTCACAACTATGATACAGAAATTCAGGCAATCAAGGTGGCAACTGAAAACTGTTGAATACCAGACCCGATCCTCAACCGTTGTTTTTGACTGATGCAAAATCAGCACTACAAGCACTCCAGTCCAGAAAATTGCAGCTCTACAGACCTACTGCTAAATTGTCCAAGCAGCGCAGGGTCATCTTGCAGTGGATACCCTCTCACTGTGGAATACCAGGAATGAAACAGCAGACCGATTGGCCAAGGAAGGTGCTGCAGGAGAGCAACCGGATGTGCCAGTTACCTACCACCAAAAGAAAAGGATGATTAAATCAATGGGAAAGCCACAAATACCAACACAAGACGATTACTATAATATGAGCAGATTGGAACAATTTGTCATTCTGCGCCTTAGAACAGGACACAATCGGCTCCACAGCCACATGTATACAAAATTCAAGATTCGCAATTCAGCCATGTGTACATGTGGACAGGCACATCAGTCTGCAGAGCACATACTTCAAGATTGCCCCGAATATGATACACTGAGGCAAACTCACTGGCCTAACGAAACAACACTCAACAGAAAACTACACGGTCCTCTGTGTTAGCTACAAAAGACAGTGAAGTTTATACAAGAGACAACATTGAATATAAGACATATTTCAAGCGAACGAAAGGAAGGAAGGAAGCAAAAGAAGCACCCTAGAAAAAGCATCAAACTGGAACATGAAGTAAAAGTCGGGTTTGACAAGAAAGAAAAAACTCTTGCTGTTTTCCTGGATGTGGCCAGAGCATATGATGAATGCTGAGAGAAGGGCACTATAAAATCAGAAAGATTGGCATACTAGGGCTTATAGATACATACAAAACTTCATGCAGGACATATATTTCACAGTCACAATAAACAACAAACATCATCAACACTCGAACAAGAAATGGCATCCCCAGGATCTGTAATATCACCTACAATATTTACGATAATGGTGAATGACTTGGGGGATGAATTCACAGACATGAAAACAAGTCTGTCCCAGTTTGCAGACGATGCAGCCATATGGCAAACAGGCAAAACAACACAATACTTAACAAGGGGGGTTCAAAGACAGTTAGATAAAGTAATTAAATGGATGGGAAAGTGGGGGTTTAAAATTACTACAACAAAACAGTACGGATGATCTTTAGCATCAGGGAAGAAAACTGACATCAAAATTAATGGGGAAAAAATACAGTTCAGCAAAAGCACTAGGTTCCTAGGCTTGATATTAGATCAAGGTCTTAGGTGGAATAAGCACATTGACTCAAACCGATAGATGTCGGGGCATGCTTAACATGCTGCATATATCAAGGGTAATGGATGGGGAGCCTCAACCAACACAATGATTACCATCTACAAAGCTTTTATCAGAGGGAAAATTGACTACGCTAGCATAGTATACAAGTCAACGGCACCAACTAATCAAGCCAAGCTAGACAGGATCCAAAGCAGAGCCCTGACTACTATAGCAGGGCCTCTTAAAGGATCTCCTCTGAAGCCGTAGAAGTGGCCCTAGGTGTTATCCCGCTTAGCCTAAGAAGAAAATAACTCAGGCTCAACTACTGGGCTAAGATGGGCAATGACACACAACATCCAGCACACACAGCATATCAACACAGCAGACGGTGGACAAGAAAAGACCTTATCGCACATATAGAACAGCGGGGTGGAAAGCACAAATTGAGCTGGCGCAAGCACCCCTCTTCAAGAAGCTAGTAAACAAAAGAAAACTGCATAGGGCAGTAATCCCGCCATGGTAGCTCATCACACTACAAACAGACACATTTTTAACAACCAAAGGGGAAAAAGGAAGCACAGAACCATGGAAACTAAAGTCCACTGCCAACAAATACATCAAACAACACACTGAAAACGGTGTCCAGATCTTCACAGATGGATCCAAGGGGTCGGACGAACAACTGGGTATAGGGGATTGTTATACCTAAATGGGTATAAAATAATGCTATAGACTGCCGAACCACACATCAGTGTTCATGGCAGAGCTTAACCAGCTATTCTGAAAGCACTGACATTGCTACAGAATACCCCTCCCCCCAGAAGATCACTATCCTCACAGATTCACTATCCGCTGTGCAGACAATATTAAATCATCATGATAGCCAAAGACCAGACATCGTAGAAGCAATACTACATACACACACAAGACTACACCATATGAGATTTCACATTAACATCATGTGGATTCCATCACATGTTGGCATAGTAGGCAATGAACAGGCAGACAAAGAAGCAAATAAAGGTAGGAGCAGCTCAAGAAAAATTAACATGGGTTTGGGAACAGGGGAGATCAAGAGCATAATCACCAACATAATAAACAATGACTGGGCAGAGGCCTGGAACTCCAGCTCAAAGGGTAGACTCGACCATGCCCTACTGAAAGCCCCAGCAAGAAAGTGTCAAATCCAGGAAGAGCTGAAATCTGTAAACAGAAAACTTCTACGTCTGAAACTAGGAAAAGGAATTTTTAGCCTGCTGGAACCTATATGTGTGCCCTGCGATGAGGAAAACACTACAGAACACTTTTTACTACACTGCCAGAAATATCAACAACACAGAACACAATTAGAGCATCACTTTCAAGATAGAAATATCCAATGCATATACGATATATGCTGGGACATGACGTCCCTCGAGAAACCCTGCAGCTGGTCAAACAGTACATAACAAGATCCAATCATGAAATATAAAATAGACACAACACAAGCAGCGGCTCTCCATCACCACCATTCCAACGGGCAAACAACTTGTGGTCGGTCCTTATCAGGGCCAGGGTGCTTTTCACGCCAGATCATGCCACACTCGGAACCACAGAACCACACTAGGTAGACCTCCACAGACCTCCACCTCAGAGATGAAATCAGAATGAGCCCAGCCAACTGACATGAGATCGAATGAGCAAGATTAGCCATAATCCAACTGACATAAAACCACACATAAAACCACCAAATGTCAGATCTACATGTAGATCAACACAAAATGCCCTTATCAGGACAGCACACAGACCTGACACCAAATGCTCTTTTCAGGGCCGCACACAGATCAACACAAAATGCCCTTTTCAGGGCAGCAGGCAGACACAAAAATGCCCTTATCAGGGCAGCACCTAGACAGACACAAAATGCCCTTATCAGGGCCGCACCGACCGATACAAATGCCCTTATCAGGATGGGAATATCCACAGCACATAGGATATATGCTGGGGCATGATGTCCCTCGAGAAACCCTGCAGCTGGTCAAACAGTACATAACAAGATCCAAGCATGAAATATAAAATAGACAGAAAAAACAAGTACAAGAGGCTCCATCACCACCATTACAAGGGCAAATAACGGTGGTGGTCCTTATCAGGGCCAGGGTGCTTTTCAGCGCCAGATCATGCCACACTAGGAACCTAGACAAAAACTTAGAGGGGGAGGGGGAGGGAGGGGGGACAAGGGGGTGGTTGAAGTAGTGAGGGGTACAGGGGGTATTGGGGTTTGTTTGTGGGGGAGGGTTAAGGGGGTGGGGAAGGTTAAGGGTAGGAAATTAAATTATACTTTTAAAGTAGTTAAAACCAAAATAATGTAAGATTAGAAGCACTGGTCTTAGTCTATCCCAAACACAGTTAGCGATAGTCTGCCCTTTATCAGAGAAATGACACTTAACAGTCCTAGAGCACACCTATTATGTAGACCTCCACAGGCCGCCAGTCAGACAACAGACAGCCCAGCATCTGACAGAATGAAATGGCCAGAACGCAGATCAACACAAATGCTCCCTATCAGGGCAGCACCCAGACCGACTCAAAATGCCCTTTCCAGGTCCTACACAAGTGGCCCACAATCCACCTAGAGAACAGCCACACCTAGGCCGTAGACCTCCACATGCCACCAGCCAGACAACAGACAGGCCAGCATCCGAAATTATCAGAATGAGAATGCCAGTTAGCCAAGATCCAACATAAAACCAGAACATAAATCAGAGGTACACGCAGATAAACACAAAATGCCCTATCAGGATCCAGACGACACAAAATGCCCTTATTAGGCAGCACCAGACACAGATCAAGACTAAATGTCCTTATTAGGCAGCACAGGCCCGCGTGCCCAGCATGTTCGTGAGCGCGTTGGACTACGGGTGACAAGTCCTCTGTATGTGCGGGTTCAACTCGCGGACTGGCAGAAAAACTACAGGTTCCCAGATTTACAGTGTTCGTGGCATCGAACCGGGGTTACGATGTCCATGACACCGAGCCAAGAGCTGCCAAGTGCTTCTGGATCGAAAAAAATAAAAAATAAAATAAATTAGACAGCACCCAGACCAATACAAAATGCCCTTATTAAGGCAGCACCCAGACACAGATCAAGACCAAATGTCCTTATTATGACAGAACAGACAGGCACAATATGCAACACACAGTCCACACCAGGACAAGTCCCAGGCCACATGGCCACACTAAGAAAAAAGGCCAATACGCCCTGATATAACCAAGAAGACATATGTTTTAGGTTGAAAGCGGCATGCCTCGGCCACATAGAGGCTTAATCCACCACCTAACAAACAAACAAATCATTACTTTGTTTGCAGATGTCATGTATGTCTGGTATAGTTTTTCTCCCGTATCAAATTGATGCAAATGGACAATGTATTGTTAGTGATCACAGTGCACCTCGTTTATCCGAGCTGAATGTTATCCATGGAGAATCCATCTCACTGGGAAGGAAATTGAAGGCAATACTTGAGGATATGAATGAGGATAACTTGTAAGTCATCCATCTGTTTTGTTTGTTGTGTGTTCACATTTTAGACTATTTTGTGCCTTTGTTTTAACTCTTGTAGACCTCTTCTTCTTCTTCTTTGAATGCTCCATATTGACCACCTGTTAACCACTGTGTGATTTGTATGTGATCTGAGCCTAAGAGCGATTGTTTGTTATGCCAGTTATGCGCCAAGAGCCAGCACATCCGATTTCTGCATGCTTTTTATTTACTAGGTAGCTTCACTAGGTCCTATATCAGTGCCTATTATGACATGTCTTGTAGGTCGAGTGGTACTATTCTTTGCTTCCTTGTGCAACCTCTTCGCTGCTCATCACCATCATCATCAGCAGGTGCGATTTCAGCTAGTGTAGGCGATCACAGATCTCCATAAATCTCTGTCCCTGGTCTTTGCTATCATCTCAGTTGTTGACGCTCTTCCTTGCCATGAAGTCAAGCTGTCCAAAAATTATTTTCTCTGTCCTCTTCTGTCTTGTCTCCACTGATTTTACCGTTGTCACAATGTGTTCTAAGCCTCCCCTTCTCATTACATATCCGAAAAATGATGACTACCCCTTTCTTATATTGATAATAAGCTTTCTATGTGTCTTGACCTCATTCATCACCTCAACATTTGTAATTTTAGCAGTCCATGGGATTCTCATCATTATTCTGTAAAGTCACATCTCTGTGGCCTTCAGAGATTTTTCAATCCATTTGTTTACTGTCCATGACTCGCATCCGAATGTCAAGTTGCTCACCAATGGTATAAACCCTTTCTTTCATTTGCTTGAAGTTTTGTCTATAAACTCAATGTTGTCTTTTGTATAAACTTTACTGTCTTTTGTAGTTTGCACAGAGGTCTGTGCAGTTTTCTTTCCTATGTTGATTCACTATACCAATGACAAAACACATAAAAACAAAGCACTGTAGTTTTACAAAGTACAAAAACAATATACAGCGACGTTTCAACCAAAATGCCTTTATTAAGCACATAATACAACAGAGGCGGAGAAATTCAGACTTCTTATACGGTAGAAATAACATACACCTTATAAATCTCTAACGGCCATAAAATGAAAATATCTGACTAATATTGTTTTGTACTGTAAATACAGACTTTAAAATTCAGTACTTTTTAAAAATATGTTTCAGCCAATGCTCATAGTTTTAATGCAGACTTCTTATATATATAATTCCAGTGAGTTTGCCTCCAGAGTATCATTATTCGAGGTAGTCTGAAGTATCATCACTGCCCATCGCACCCAAGGGTACATAATGAAGAAACAAAAAAAATCCACATCATTCGATCTTGTGCCATATTCCTACCTATAACCTAGTCCTATTTATATCTTTCAACTCTACTTCAAAAGTTATCCTCTTCTCCAAGTGTCGCTAGGTCTCCCTCTTTCCCTGTCCCTGTTTCTGTAGCTATTTGATTTGTACAATGGGGGTTGCCTTCCTAATGATGTCCCCACCATGTAGTTGGTGGGAGTGGCAGATAATTAATAATAACTATTTGTGTTGGTTCTTAGGGGCAGATAATTACTAAAAGTATTTGTGTTGGTTTCTAAGAGCAGATAATTACTAAATTATTTGTGTTGGTTTCTAAGAGCAGATACTCACTTAAAGTATTTGTGTTGGTTTCTAAGGGCAAATAATTACTAAAAGTATTAATGTTGATTTATAAGAGCAGATAGTTACTAAGAGTATTTGTGTTGGTTTCTAAGGGCAGATAATTACTAAAATATTTGTGTTGGTTTCTAAGGGCAAATAATTACTAAAGTTTTTTAGTTTGTTTCTAAGGTTGAATATTACTAAAGTATTTTAGTTTGTTTCTAAGGTCGGGATAATTACTAAAGTATTTTGTTAGTATCTAAGGTCAGATAATTACTAAACATATTTTTGTTGATTTCAATTCTAATTTTTATACATACAAATTATGTATGTTCTATTATTCTAGAGGTTCACTAAGGAGATTTGCGATTGGAAACAAGGAGACATAGGAAGATTTACGACAGGTAAGCACTGTAAAAATTATTATTCCAGTGTTGCCAAATAAGCTATCCAGTCATAGAAATATAACTCATGCATGCATTCTGTGGGATTCATTGAGTATGACCTGAAAGTTTGAGGCTGGTTTGGTGTGCAAGCAGTGGACTGAATCATTACAAGTGTTACCCTTGTGGTGCTGGGGCTCAAAGGACAACAAAAATGGTAACACTGCAATATACAAGGCAAGCAGTTAGAGGCAACTGAGAAAGGAGCATAGGAAAGCTAGCCTAGTAAATTAAAAGCGTCACAGAAATCGGTTGTGCTGGTCTCCTTGTAGGTGCATAACTGACACAACGTAAAATTGCTCATAGGCTCAGAACACATACAAATTACAAAGAGTGGTTTAACAAATGGTTGATATGGAGCATTCTAAGAAGAAGAAGAAACTACAAGTGTCCAAAATTTGCAGAACTACATTCATCTTTATTCTGGGGCACATGTGTGTTGATGGCAAGTAGAGAGCAGATAGACTGTCGGGTTCTGCCATTATATAAGGGGGTCAGCCAAAGGATAGAGCTGACATTCTGAACGCCCTCATAGAGTGTGGTCACAAAGAGGATTTTCATTTAAGCTAATCCCCATCAACTGCTAGATTGCAAGAGATTGGATTGAAGATTGGAGTGGCCAGAAAGAACAACACAGCAGGTATATGAGTAGGCTCATCAATGAACGTTGAACTGGTACGGTTAGTCGCTCAACGCTGTTGGAGATACTGTGAAGGAGATCGAAGCACCTATGGACATGTCCGCAGCGGCCTAACGCGGCAGTTTGATGTTGATTAATCAGTCTCTTTGCATATTTTGTATGCCGTTCTTTACAGGCTGTACCAATATTGACACTCATCTCTCTCAATCTGGTCAGCAAGTGGGGCTTGCAACCCTGAAACTCTTCTGTTCGAAAACTCTCTCAGTGCCTTAAGAATGTCATTTCGGTCCATTGCAGCTCCCTCTGACACCATAGCTATGCCAGCCAATCTGTCAGCTCGTTCATTACCCCTGACTCCTGCATATCCAGGGACAGAAATGAAGGTGATTTATTTGATCCCTGTCTGTACCAGTACCTCCACCCAGTTTCATTTCACCATTTCTGTTTTGACTTTACAATCATACTCATGGAGTCACTGAGTATAAGAACACGGCGAAGTCATGAGATGCCAACCACATCACCACCTCTGTAACCGTCTGTACCTCCATTGTCAAACTACTTGTGGTTGTTGCATAGGCCCCACTGGCCTCTCCTATTATTTTTCCTCCTGAGCGTGCTAAAAAGCCCATGCACAGCATTGTTGGCGAATGACTGGACCATCGGTGTAAATAACTACATCTGTATCATTGACGTTGTCATTCAATAGAGCCTCAACCTCTGCATTAATTAGTGATTGATTATTTTGCTCAGAGTTTTCTTAATGGATGTAATAACTGTAAAAGCAGTCTGAAATTGAGGTGGCACAGCATTCCATTCTTCTCCTAGTTCGATTTAAGAAGGTCACATATTTTCCCAAGGGTACCTTCCGCCTGATTCAGCTATGATCTGCCTCTCTTGAGTCTACATCCTTTCTCCATGCTGAGCTCTTCATGGAGGGGATGGTCTTTGTTTGCAATAATTTTAAGATTAATCGAACCCTCCAAGTCTCAATTCTATGAGCAATAGTGGCAATAGTGTGAAACAGATATAGAACAGGATACTGACAGACAGGAATGATTAATGACCGAGGTCAGTAGAGTGGGTCGGACATACCCTGAAGAATATCTAAAAAAAAATAAGGTCTCAATTGGAAGACAAGCTCAGCAAAAAAAATTGTCTTCTGGAATAGAATGTTTTAAATAAACATTTTGTTTTTAAATTACAGGAAATCTCAATTGAGAGAATATTTCAAATTAAAAAATATCTTAAAAGAAAGAACATCTCAAAAAAGAAAATGTTTTAACCCTTTCGCTGCTACATACTTTCTGAAGACGGAGCTAAAAATAGCTACTCTTTGTTTCTAGGTCACAAACGTGAATGTACGCCTATAGTAGTGATAGTATAACGTGTTAACACATCTTTAGCCCACAGAGGAGAGATAATAACACGGGTAATCGCGAGGAGAGATAATCGCCGAGTGGTTACGGGCCCAAATTTGGGGTGTAAAGAATAGAACCACTGTTACATGCCATGCATGTCGTAAGAGGCGACTAAGGATGTTTGGCTGAAATCGGATGCACGTGTCCTAAACGTGTAGAAGTTTAGGGCCTACCAAACCAGTGTGCAACGTATACACGTTCTTGGCAAAGATCAAACATATCACAAAGAGTGATTAAAATTGGTCGTAAGAACGAACGCGAAGAAGAAGAAGAACACGGGTAACGTGTTAATGCGTCTTTAGCAGTGAATGGGAAAAACGTCTATACACGCCCTTAGCAGCTAAAGGGTTAAATGATAAAATATGTGATAGCTTCTTCGTGATACTTGTACATTTTGTATTGTTCTTCTTAACATTTGTTTTGTTTATGTTAGGCACTATTGGGAATGAGACGTAGACTTGATGACCCTCAGTTACTGACGGTGGATACAGTATTTAACATGCTGATTTCATTCAGGGATATCCAGGTGGGTTTTGTTATGTATGAGTGCGTGTCTGTGTCATGTGTTTCAGATAGTTCTGTTTGTTTTAGATCATATACCACAACCTACCATTTTGATTGATTGATTTAATCACACATGTGTTGCCGGGGCTCTCAAGGGAGCAAAGAATAGTAACACTGTGACCTACAAGGCATACAGTAGCGCGACTGAGGTAGGGGCCTATGGAAGCTACCCTAGTAAATAAAAAACATCACAGAAATTGGATGTGCTGGCCTACTAGTAGGTGCATAACAGCTACAATGTACAATCACTCTTAGGCTAAGATCACATACAAATCACAGAGAGTGGTTTAACAAGTGGTTGATATGGAGCGTCAAGAAGAAGATTGATTGATAGGACCATCATCATTGCACTTAGATGATTAGCCATGTGTGCTCCAATCTTATTCTTACATAGGATGATCTATCTACGTGACCATGCACAAACTCTGTAGTACCGCGATGAAACCCTATATAATTTGAAGATGGTGAGAATTTCTGTTGAAATTGTATTTCAATGTTATTTAAATTAATTTTTGCTAGGACTGTAGCTTTGCAGCCTACTCTTATTGATTTTCAACTGCCAAGGGTTCTTTCACGTTCCCATCTTGAACACGGGAACTATGTTTTATTGTCTGTATCCGATAGGATTAGGAACTCAATCTCACTGACATTGACATTTGGATCTCTGGAAAAATATACCAATCGCTCCACACTAGGAACAAACACATCAAGTACGTTAGAACGAGGGGGCGAGCACCTTAACTCCACGCACAGAGACCCCAATGATGCTACCATTTTAAACCTACCGAAGCAGGGACTTTAAAAATAGTTGGATAGAATAATAGCTCCAGTAAACAGTCTCAGAGAGCCATTGGAGGGCAGCAGTAATGGCATCAACCTTCTTCCTCATACTGGTAGTAATTGTCCTACCTCTGAAGTCGACGAAGACCCTCCTGCATAGCGAGGGACACCAGTCAAATGGTAAAGCAGGCTTTCATGCAAAAATCAGTCAGAAGCGCCAGGCATCATGGCTAATGTCCGAATTCACAGCGGGATAATGCAGAAGAAGACAAAGAATTGTCCATAAAATTACCTGTGCTGCAAGAGCTCGAAAGGTTCTAAGTTTATCATTTATCAGAGAACTATCATCCTAGCACTCTGGACATGTCCATAGGTTCTCCGATCTCCACCTCAACAAATCCAGCAGAGTCCAGCAGCCCAACATGTCAGTTCGATGTTGATTAATCAATCTTTTTGCATATTTAGTATGTTGTTCTTTTCGGGCTGTACCAATATCGACACCCATCTCTCTCAATCTGGTCAGTGACTGGGATTCACAACCCTGAAACTCCTCCTTTCTGAAAGACTCTATCAATGCGTTAAGAATGTAATTTCGGTCCATTGCAGCTCCTCTGATATTGTAGCCATGCCAGCCAATCTATCAGATTGTTCATTACCACTAACTCCTGCGTGCCCAGGGGCGAAAATGAAGGTGATTTCTCTTATCCCTGTCTGTACCAGTACCCCCACCCAGTTTTGTCTCACCATTCCTGTTTCGACTTTACGAATCATTCTCATGGAGTCACTGAGTATAAAAACACAAGAGTAGTCACGAGATTCCAACCTCGTCACCTAACTTTATAACTATATGTCCCCACCAAAGATGGACATTTTAGATGGCGTGGGCACCCAGAAATGGAAAAGTACATCAATGCACAGTACGGTTAGTGAGTATGCTCAGATATTTACTAAGAAATGGGGTTGCTCTTGTGGATTGCTGCCAGGTGGGAGCAGCGCCAGATCCCAAGACTTGAAGGGATCCACCCCAAACTACTGACGATAGCTCTACGCATCACAGAGCAAGCTATGGGGAACTCTCGAGGAACTCTAACTGACATGCAGCGTCATAGAGGCAACCCATCTCATGGTTTAGACAAGCATACGAAACCGAACACAAAGAAGAAAAAGGAGATAACTGTATGTTCTTTAAGAACTAATTTATGTACATTTGTCTCACTTTAAACTTTTACAGGATTACAAAGCCATGGTGAGATTGGTAGAAGACTTGAGCACATTTCCTTTCATCAAAACTGAACACAATCAAGGAATTCAACACTTGTATGCGTTTGCTTTAAATAGGTTAGTTATTTTTGAAAATTTGTTCTTTTGGAAGTTTTACATGTTTGATTGATTGATTGATAGGACCATCATCATTGCAGTTTGGTGAGTAACCATGTGTGCTCCGATCTCTTTCTTAAACAGGAAAATCTTACCTGCAGTGCACAAATTCTGTAGCACCGGCGAGCATCCCCAATGTAATTTTGAAGATGGTGAAGATATTTTTGTAGGAATGTTATTTTAAAATCTTTTCTAATGAATCTTGTCAGGGCAGCAGCTTTCCAGCCTGCTCTTCTCAATTTTGAACTGCCAAGGGTTCTTTTACGGACTCAAATTTAACACGGACCATCATTTTTCGTCCGTCTCGGATAGGACTAGGAACCCACTCTCGCCTACTCTGTGATCAGGGGAAAAATATCCAGATGGCTCCATGAGGAAGCAAACCCAGTACCTTTGGCATGAGAGACGAGCACCTAACCTCTCCTCCACAGAGACTCTGTAGTGTAGAAGTAAGGTGCTCACCTCTTGCTTCAAAGGTATTATGTGATCTTTCTGAGCATACTCTTTGAGTCACTGAGAAAACATGCATAGATAAAAGTATGTGATTCCAGCCAGACCATCGCTTTAGTTACTGCCATGATTTGGCTGAAATCAGATGTCACATGTCCTAAACGTGTAGAAGTCTATGCGTTTAGGGCCTACCAAACCAATGTGCAATGTACATGTTCTTGGCAAAGATCAAACATATCACAAAGAGTGATTAAAATTGATCGTAAAGAACGAACGCAAAGAAGAAGAAGACTGCCATGATTTCCATAGTGAGACTTGCTTGTAGTCATGGCAAAACCACCACTGTCTTCCTTCACAACATCTCCTCTGACTTGAGCTGTGAAAGCCCATGAGCTCCGCACCTTTCAAATCACTGAACCATCTGTTCAAATGATTACATCATTCTCAGATGAGTGCTTAGAAATTAACGCCTGAATTTCTGCCTCCATGACCTGAATTTTCTTGTCTGCATCCTTTATAAAGTCTGATACATACTGAAAATGATGTATTGATTCCTGTTGTCATTGGTATCCACTCTTCACCAGGTTCAATGCATTCAAGTGAACACACTTTTTGAATGCAGTCATCGGCCTGACTCTTCCAAGATTTTCCTCTTTTTAACCTATTTCTTTACTCTCTCTTTATTCCTTGTTCAGGTGATCTTGTTTTCAGCATTGACTCAAAGGTATGTTAATGCATGGCAGGTCATTGTTTTATCTTCCATAGTAGGATAATCAAGAAAGTATCGCATCGCCCTGCACTATGTGTCTTTAGTGCACCCAAGTATGAGTTGCATAGACTCATTCTGTATTCTTACTAGTCTTTCTATCTGCATATGGTTGAGATTCAGAATTGCTAGAGCATACACAATCTCAGACAGGACTAGACCCTGGTATAAGAGACAAAGATGACGCTGCTCACAATTTGCAGCAGTCACCACCCTCATCACAGTCATACCCTTCCTAGCCTTCAGTATCACATTGTCTGTGTGTTCCGTAAAAACAAGATTTTGATCAAACCGCAACGCCAGGTATTTCATAGCCTGAGATCTCTACCACCTCGAATATAAAATCACATTATGAACTTCACTACTCCCACTGTAAAATTCACTACTCCCACCGTTCTAACTATACTGTCGTGGCTTTCATGACATCATTAGATGATATTTATTGAGACATTGAGTCTCCACAGTCTTGCATGCATTTATTGTCCTGGACGTGCAAGAGTTTACGATAGCAAAAGAGATGACAGGTTGGTTCTTATTTGTTATTGGTCCGTGACATTTTATTTACTGTATAGATGTCTTTGTGGGACCGATTAGCATAATGTATAATTGTTCGCCTATCGACTCAGACACAAGAGGATTGTGTGTTCAGTCTCACACTCAACGTTCACATGTGATGAAAGGAATTGGCCCTACACACTAGAGACTAGAAATGTGAAGTAAAGTGACTTCATACCCTAAGGTCTGAAAAGACTACGGAAATTGTATTTATTATAGATGTCTGTCCTCGAGTGGTTACCGAGGCACAAATTGGGGTGTAAAGAATAGAACTACTGTTACCTGCCACGCATGTTGTAAGAGGTGACTAAGATGATTGGGCGTGGGGCTAACTACCCCACCCCTTAAAAACACTAGATAGCTACAGAAACCACAACCAGGAAAATTTATAGTTTGCCACCCGGAAGAAGAAGAAGGACATAGCAAGGAAGGACTCATGAAGAGGAGGGAGTTGGAGACGGAATGCAATAAAATAGAAAGAGTGGAGAGATCTGGAAAAGATGGCCTTTTAAATTGAACCTCTACACACTAGAAATGTGAAGAAGTGACTCATACTCTAAGAGGTTGTGTTCAACCACACATTCAACGCTCCATGTAGGAAGAAAATTGAACCTCTTACACACTAGAAATGTGAAGGGAAGTGACTCCATACTCTAAGAGGGTTGTGTGTTCAACCACACATTCAACATTCCACATGTAGGAAGAAAATTGAACCTCTTACACTAGAAATGTAAAGGAAGTGACTCCATACTCTAAGAGGGTTGTGTGTTCAACCACACATTCAACGTTCCACATGTAGGAAGAAAATTGAACCTCTTACACACTAGAAATGTGAAGGGAAGTGACTCCATACTCTAAGGCCTGAAAAGGCTGCAGGAAATTTTATTTATTATAGATGCCTGTACCAATTTTTTGGTCATATTTTATGCAACAGAGAGCCATAATGGTTAATGCACTTGTTTCATGAATGTATGATCCCAAGATAAAATTCTCAGTTCTTTCCAACTGCTACAGCTCTTAAGTTGACCCAGCCTTAGTTGTACACCAGATAAACACTGGATAGTAAAACCGACCGGCAGGATGTTGAAGACATCACCCATAGTGTGCCATTGTTTGAAGAAAAGAAAATTGACCTAGCACCGTATTTCCTAGCATACAACATAGTATCAGATGTGTTCTTTATTTTACTATATTTGCATGTCACATGAAGTGGCTACCTGCCAACTAGGTGTTAATCTTAAATCTGATTCTGTCATTTTGGATAAATATATTTATGAAAATGTAAAATTGAGAAAAATATATTTCTTTATGAATTAATTATTTTCAGAAATGGAGACAGAGATAAAGCTTTAAACGTTATACTAAAGGTAAACTTAGCTGTTTCGTCATCATCATCATCATCACAATAACAACTTCATCAGCCAGTTGGTCAAATTTGTGTCAATATTAACACACAGATGCCAGTCATGATAATATTTGATTGATTGATAGGACCATCATCACTGCACTTTGGTGAGTAACCATGTGTGCTATGATTCTCTCTTACACAAGAAGAACTCAGTGGCAGTGCACAAACTGTGTAGCACCGCAATAGTCCCTGATGTAATTTTGAAGATGGTGACAAAATTTTGTAGGAATTCTATTTTTAATCTTTCTTATGAATTTTGCCTGAACAGCAGCTTTCCAGCCTGCTCTTCTCATCCTGGCTTCATGAGGGAACGACGTGAGTACCTTAGCTTATGACATAACTAGAATAAATTACATGTACATTACATCAAGCTTTGTTTTCTACTGATTATTTATTGTTCATTTGAGGATCATTTTCATCACACATGTTCATAATTTCTCTGATCTCCTCCTAAGCATATATATCTCTCTCTCATGCATTGTTAACCTGGATTGGGGCATAGGCCCTCAAACAATTCATGCCAAGTCTTCCTATCTCCAGCTATCTCCTGCAGCTCCCTCCAGCTCTTCTTTATCTCTGCTTTCAAATCTCATCTCCATGTATTTCTCTGTCTCACCTTCTTTTGCTGTCCATGAGGGTTCCAGGAAAGGACCCTTCTTGTTATATTCCCTTCAGTTTTTCGCAGAATGTGTCATATCCAGCGCCAGCATCTTTTTTTAACCTCTTAGTTCACTGGAATCTGTCTTGTTCTCTCCATAGGTTCCTCATTTATGACCCTATCATACTATCTTAGTCCCTCTATTCTGGACAGACACCAATTGATGAGTGTTTGCAATTCATTCATTAATATTTGAGTTGTTCTCCATATGTCTGGCCCATACAGCAGAACTGCTTTAACATAGAGTTAAATATCAAAATTTTTGTTCTAGATTTGATTTCTTTAGACTTCCATAAGTTTCCCAGTGCAATGAAAGCTCCTCTTGATGTTTATCAATACACTAGTTAATATGTTAAGACAGCGGTGAAGATTCATTTTGAAGTATCTTCTGATAGACATGTTTGAATGAATCTGTTTGCAGACGATTGACAAGTCAGAGTCACCAGTCCCAGATATGATCTGTTTGTGCGGACGTATCTACAAAGACAAGTTTGTTGACTCGGACTACACAAACCAAGATGACCTGAACAATGCTATTAGTTGGTCAGTGACATTTTGTATAGAATAGATTGTTTGGTATACCTTTTTATGCATTTAATACGGCTTGAGAAGTGTCTGGCTGAATGGATTGGAACCTGGACTCCCATTCGGGAGACCCGGTTTCAATCCCCGGTAATGTCAAGGAGTTTTGTCCTGTTTTACATAGAGAAAAATTTCCTAACTTGAACATTTTCGTTTTGTCGTCACTAGCCATGCAACCATTAAATTCCTGCGGTTCATGTCCTCCCTGTCCTACACTGTCTTAAAATGCGGTAACACCGGCAGGAAAGACACTTTTAAAAAAATAGGCTCTTGGTTTTTTCCTCTGTGTGGTTTCTGGGGTAGTAACGAATGAAACCGCTGTATATTTTTACATGTCATAAAGGGTGACTAGGATGGGTCGGGCATGGGATTAGATGACCCCCACACTATAAAAAAGCAAATGGTTCAAGTACAGAAGTAGGTCGAATTCAGAAGAGTTGATGAAATCAGAGAAATGTCTGGTCAACTACTAATAACAACTGCTATAAAAAAGAGATGGAGGTATGTTGTGTATACTCTGTGAAGGAACGATGAAATAAAATCAAAACAGGCATTATAGGGAGAGACAAATGGTTCAAGAAAGAAAGGATAGGCTAAGGAAACCCTAAAAGAAACTTTACTGAGAGAGTTAAGAAACATCAGACTAATTTCCATAGAAGAGATTGAGCTGCCCAGGTAATGAGCGGTATGGAGAAATTGCTATTTGATATATAATCATCATCATCAAGGTGCATATCCTTTATAGGACGTTGCTCTCTTTGCAGTGCATCTGAAATTCACTCTGTCTCTAGCCAGTTCACCCATTTCGTTGATGGTCATGTACATGGTTTCTTTAATATCTTGTAGCCATCTTCTTCTTGGTCTGCCTCTGCGAGTGAAATACAATACAGAAAATGACCAAACTGCTGATTGAGTCAAAATGTTTTTATCTCTCTGCCTTATGTGCCATTGGGCATGATAAGAACTAATGGATAGAGCTGACATTCTGAACGATCGCAAAGAGGGTGTACCTGTTTGCATACTTGTTAGACAATGATTTCTGAGAACACCTGAAGGTGATGTGATTAGTTGCACAGGTGTGTCTGGGGTTAGAGACATGCGCAGTTCATGGACTTTCACTGCTCAGGTCAAAGGGAGTATTGGGAACGAAGACAGTGGAAGTTTTGATGTGACTACAAATAGTTTTACTTTAGAGGTCATGGCAGTAACTAAAACCATGACCTGGCCAGAATCACAGACTTTTACCCATGCATGTTTTCTCAGGAACTCGACAAATTTTTTTTTCCCTTAATCCTCTTTTGCCTCATAGTGTCAGGATAAGAAGAGAGTTCTAGAATGGACATTTGTGTGTGATTCATAAATAGTGTTTTCACAGCCTCTGTTGTTTCTGAGGTCCACCTTTTGCGTGGGTGGCCTAACTCAATATGTATGTTCAGGAATAACAAGACATCTGAACGCAAAGAGTATGGTTGGAGTAAATGAGACAGCCGAGACTAACAAAAATCAGTTTTATGTTTGTGCCAAGGCATACAGGAGTAAATAACTGTGGCTCTATCAATAAGTCAATTGATCATGTCTCCCAAGTTCAATAAAAATACTCCTTGGGCAATCTGATCTATTACTCTCCCAGTCATTATTTACACTTATGATTCTGTCAGATGCGGAAACAGATCATCGTGGGCTTATTCAGCACAACGAAACGGTAGCACACTTCATGAGGATTGTTGCGCTTTCGAGACGACAACATCGAGCATGATTTTGGAGATCACCGCTGCCTCTAGAGCTCTCTCATGGGTGGCTGAACAGGTAATACATCTGATTTTCGTATCAGACTCGATGAAAATGCTTCAAATGATTGAATCTGGAAGTCTGCGCGTGGACAGCATTCGGAGATCACATCTCAAGAAAATGACTTGGCTGTACACACCTGGACATGCTGGAGTGCACGGTAACAATCATGCTGACTTTTTTGCCAACAATGCTCGATTCAAGCAGGCAGAAGTATGGACAGAGTCGGTGTCCTAAATCCAGTAGGCTCTCATTTATGTGATATGGGTGAGTCTCAGACACTGGAACGAGTCCGATAATTAGGCATTAACTCTGAATATGCCAGACGGTGGCGTCTTCATGGTAGAGAGAGAAGGTATACTAATCAACTTCTAATGGGTACGGTGAGCAAATGGACTTTAGGATGGCTGCTGCAGAGGAGGACAGAGCATGTATGGGAATGCCCAATGTGCCATAATGTTGATCGCATAACATAACATAACATTACTCTCCCAGATTGAATCGATGAAATTACCTTTTCATTAGAAAAACTCATCCTTTTTTTGATGTTGTTAGACCGCCCGAGTGGTTACCGGGGCCTATATTTGGGGTGTAAAGAATAGAACCATTGTTACCTGCCACGCTTATCGTAAGAGGCGACTAAGGAGGTTTGGCTGAAATCGGATGCATGTGTCCTAAACATGTAGAAGTCTATGAGTTTAGGGCCCTACCAAACCAATGTGTAATGTATACACGTTCTTGTCAAAGATCAAACATATCACAAAGAGTGATTAAAATTGGTCGTAAAGAACAAATGCAAAGAAGAAGAAGAGGAGATGTTGTTAGACTGGAATTTAGTCAAATCACAAGGATTTTTTCTGTTGTGGGCATAAATGAAAAATCCTAACCTAAACAGCTTTGGGGCGACTGCACTAGCCATGCTGCCATTAAATTCCTCATGCTCACGTCCCACCTGTCCAACACTGCCCTAAAAAACTATACTACAGGCAGTAACAACAGTTTTGTTTTGTTTTTTTACCTGAAATGTTTTGCTAGTATTTTGGTGTAACTACCATTCTTATGTAAACTTTTAAAATACACTTAAAATATAATTTTTTAAATGTATCTACGTCAGGTACCATAAAGGTTTTGAAGTTCAACCAAATGAATACGCTGGCATTAACTTGGCAACACTGCTTGTTATCTCTGGCCAGGATTTTTCCACTTGTTCCGAACTTCAAAGGATTGGTAAGTAAATGTGTTTTTTCAGTGTAGAAATTTATATATTAATTTGTGAGATGAGTTAGACAACCGTGTGGTTTTGTTATCTGATCTGGATTCTCTTAATTTATACTTTTTTTCAGTGTCACAATTTATATATTAGTACTACGTATATTTGTAGGTGTGTGGGACAAGGGTCAAGTTTCTCGGTAGGAGTGCAATTTTTAACTCTAAGGCTCTATCTAAATGCCTGCTTGTGTAGCTCTGATTGTTCTCTATATGTCTGCTTGTGTAGCTCTGACAGTTCTCTATACGTCTGCTTGTGTAGCTCTGACAGTTCTCTATATGTCTGCTTGTGTTGCTCTGATAGCTCTCTATATGTCTGCTTGTGTAGCTCTGACAGTTCTCTATATCTCTGTTTGTGTAGCTCTGACAGTTCTCTATATCTCTGCTTGTGTAGCTCTGATAGCTCTCTATATGTCTGCTTGTGTAGCTCTGACAGTTCTCTATATCTCTGTTTGTGTAGCTCTGACAGTTCTCTATATCTCTGCTTGTGTAGCTCTGACAACTCTCTATATGTCTGCTTGTGTAGCTCTGACAACTCTCTATATGTCTGCTTGTGTAGCTCTGATAGCTCTCTATATGCCTGCTTGTGTAGCTCTGACGACAACTCTCTATATGTCTGCTTGTGTAGCTCTGATAGCTCTCTATATGCCTGCTTGTGTAGCTCTGATAGTTCTCTATATCTCTGCTTGTGTAGCTCTGACAACTCTCTATATGTCTGCTTGTGTGGCTCTGACAGTTCTCTATATGTCTGCTTGTGTAGCTCTGACAGTTCTCTATATGTCTGCTTGTGTAGCTCTGACAGTTCTCTATATGTCTGCTTGTGTAGCTCTGACAACTCTTTATATGTCTGCTTGTGTAGCTCTGACAGTTCTCTATATGTCTGCTTGTGTAGTTCTGATAGTTCTCTATATGCCTGCTTGTGTAGCTCTGACAACTCTTTATATGTCTGCTTGTGTAGCTCTGACAGTTCTCTATATGTCTGCTTGTGTAGTTCTGATAGTTCTCTATATCTCTGCTTGTGTAGCTCTGACAACTCTCTATATGTCTGCTTGTGTAGCTCTGACAGTTCTCTATATGTCTGCTTGTGTAGCTCTGACAACTCTTTATATGTCTGCTTGTGTAGCTCTGACAGTTCTCTATATGTCTGCTTGTGTAGTTCTGATAGTTCTCTATATCTCTGCTTGTGTAGCTCTGACAACTCTCTATATGTCTGCTTGTGTAGCTCTGACAGTTCTCTATATGTCTGCTTGTGTAGTTCTGATAGTTCTCTATATGCCTGCTTGTGTAGCTCTGACAACTCTCTATATGTCTGCTTGTGTAGCTCTGACAGTTCTCTATATGTCTGCTTGTGTAGTTCTGATAGTTCTCTATATGCCTGCTTGTGTAGCTCTGATAGTTCTCTATATGTCTGCTTGTGCTTCTCTGATAGCTCTTTATATGTCAGTTTTTGTATGTAGACGTTGGTAACTACGTTCTAACTTTTCTCTCAGGGATAACATTAAACAACTTAATTGGCAAGAAAGGCAGCCTGTCGTCATTGACAAATTATTGGGACGTGGCTACATTTTTTGAGATCAGTGTTCTAGCTGAGGATTATAACAAGGCTGCTCAGGCTGCCGACTGCATGTACAGGCTGGAACCTCCTGATTGGTAGGTACCTCTGGTGTTTTCTGTGTTCCTTCAATCATTTTGAAACACCATCTTAATATGACATGTTATGTTATGCAATCAAGGTCATGACACATTAGGCATTCCAATTTGTGCTCTGTCCTCCGCTGCAGCAGCCATTCCACAGTCCATTTGCTCACCATACCCATGAGAAGTTGATTAGTATATCTTTTCTCTCTACCACAAAGACGGCACTGGCTGGCATGTCCAAACTTTACTCCTAATTCTTGAACTCGTTTCAGTGTCTGACATGCTATATGACATGTAATCGCCTGTGTGTTACCAGAGCCTGCAAGGTGAGCAAAGAATAGTAACACTGTGACTTACAAGTCATGTCGTAAGAGGCGACTGAGGTAGCGGCCTAGGGAAGCTACCATAGTAAATAACAGCGTCACAGAAATCGGATGTGCTGACCTATTTGTAAGGCGTGGAACTGGCACAATGTACAATCGTTCTTAGACTCAGATCACATACAAATCACAAAGAGTGGTTTTAACAAGTGATCGATATGGAGTGTTCAAAGAAGAAGAATATGACATGTACACAATATTCTCCAGGTATCTCTCTCTCTCTCGATCGTCTTTTTGGCAATTTTGATCATTATTATTGTGATATATAAACAGCCTTTGCCAAGAACATTTGTTTTACGTCACATCTTCAGTACCATATGGAGCTCTGGTGCTTGTCTTTCGGTGACGTGTCCGATTTTAACCAGTGTTTACTGGGTTCGCTCCCGTTAGCCTTTGACTGTCCCCAGCCGACCAGCAAGGCAGCAGGTTTCCAGGTATCTAATATCACTTAGAAAGCTTTTATCTTTAAATGTTGATTGATTGAAGGATAGGACCATCATCATCACACTTTGGTGAATAACCATGTGTGTTCTGATATCTTTCTTACACAAGAAGATCTCAGTGGCAGTACATGAACTCTGTAGCATTGGCGAGGGTCCCTAATGTAATTTTGAAGATGGTGAAATTTTTGTAAGAATCTTTCCTTTTATAAAAATGAATTTTGCCCAGTATTTGCAGCTATTGTTATCGATTCTCAACTGCTATTGATTCTATTACATGCTCAATTTGAACACAGAACCTCTGTTTTATTGTATATCTCAGATAGGACTAGGAACTTGATCTCACCTACATTGAGATCAGAGATCTCAGGAAAAATATCCAGATCGATCAGTGCGAGAGACGGAACAAGTAACTTTTAAACGAGAGGTGATCACCTTATTTTCCACACCCAGAGACCCCCTGGATATCTAATAGTATAACAAGGTACGTGAGCGTCTGTAGCTCAAGCGGTAGTGAGCTCGATCACAAACCCAAGCATACCTGGTTCAAACCACACTGTGGGAAAGTTTGGAAGCAAATTTGTTTCCGTGTTTTTTTTTACAAAAGGTAAAAATAGACCTCACCGCTCAGAAAGCAATGGCAAACTACTGAACGTATAAATGGTGCCTAGAAAATCAACGACTTGTTTACTGTGGTTGATGGCTTCGTTTTCATAACAAGGCACACAATATTTTCTAGGTAACCGATATCAACAGCTGATATCTATTTGAATAAATAGATCTATCCAGAAAGAACTCAAAATCAAAGAAAAGTGGCTGATGCTTATAAATAAGAATGTGAAAATTAAAGTATTTTGGACATATAAAGAGACACAAAGGGCTGGAGAAGACCATCCTGGAAGGAGGCATTCCGGCAAAGAGGAGAAGAGGACGACCACGGAGAAGATGGATTCAGGATGTAACTGATGGTTTGCACATGACGGCGGCTGAGGAAAGACATCTGGCATATGAGAGAAATTCTGAAGGCTGTTGGGGTGACGAAGTTCTGCTCAGGACAAGCTATTTGATGATGATGAGCTGATCATCACCCACAGATCTCCAATTGTATAACATCTGTCCTGTATGTTCTCCAGGTATCTGAAATCCACTGTAGGTAACATAGCACTTATCAGTAGATTCAAGAAGAACAAGAATAGAGATACAACCAGTAAGGACAGTCAGGTAGGTCATTGCAGTACTTTACTGGTATGTCATTGCAGTACTTTACTGGTATGTCATTGCAATACTTTACAGATAGGTTATTGCAGTACTTTACTGGTATGTCATTGCAGTACTTTACTGGTATGTCATTACTTTAATGGTATGTCATTGCAGTACTTTACTGGTATGTCATTGCAGTACTTTACTGGTATGTCAGTGCAGTACTTTACTGGTATGTCATTGCATTACTTTACTGGTATGTCATTGCAGTACTTTACTGGTATGTCATTGCGGTACTTTACATGTAGGTCATTGCAGTACTTTACAGGTTGGTCATTGCAGTACTTTACTGGTAGGTCATTGCAGTACTTTACAGGTAGGTCATTGCAGTACTTTACAGATAGGTCATTGCAATACTTTACTGATAGGTCATTGCAATACTTTACAGATAGGTCATTGCAGTACTTTACAGATAGGTCATTGCAGTACTTTACTGGTAGGTCATTGCAATACTTTACAGATAGGTCATTGCAATACTTTACTAGTAGGTCATTGCAGTACTTTACAGATAGGTCATTGCAGTACTTTACAGATAGGTCATTGCAATATTATGGATAGATTGACATCTCAGTGGATAAACTTGAATCTCATAGATGGACTTAATTCTTATTGAATAGAATTGAGTAGAGATGCTATATGAGAAGAATTGACTGTATATATTGAGATTCTATCTTGCAAGCATGTTATGTGAGCCAACATTCTGCCAAGTACATTTTACAAGAACAAAACAAAATATGTACAAACTTTTCATTTTCTAGTATATCATTATCAAGTAGTATATCCCTTGTGGAACATCACTTACATCAAGCATGCCTGAAAAACTCTCTGTCTCTAGCAAGTTCTCCCGCTTCGTCCAGCATCATGTTCAAGGTTTCTTTGATGTCCTGCTGCCACTTTTGTCTTGGTCATCCCCTGCCTCATAATCCAGGAACTATTCCTTCCATTACCGTTCTCCCTAAACCATTGTGATGTTTAACGTGGCCAAAATATTCCTAGTATATACCACATTATTGGCTGAAATCGGATGCACATGTCCTAAACGTGTAGAAGTCTATGCGTTTAGGGGCCTACCAAACCAATGTGCAACGTATACACGTCTTGGCAAAATCAAACATATCACAAAGAGTGATTAAAATTGGTCAGAAGAACGCAACGCAAGAAGAAGAAGAAGAAGATACCACATAAAAAAAAAATAGAAATGTGAAATAATTCTTGTCTTGATTATCGTTGCAATATTTGGTTATTGATTACTGAGCCAACATCACAGCACTCCAGGCAGACCCATAGGTGCTCAGTCTCTCCCAACAGATGTTGGAGGGTATGCTTACTGATCATTCCAGTGGCTTACTGGTTAAAAACACCCCCTCTCTACCCTCAAGCATCTATTTAGATTTGTACAATGTGTGATTGATTCTCTTTTCTTTTGTCTAATCATGTTTTGCCTCACAGCGTCAGGATAAAAGGAGATTTATAGAACAGACTTTTGTGTGCGCTTCACAAATAGTTATCAGAGGACTATCATCATAGCACTTCAGACATGTCCATAGGTGCTCCGATCTCTACCTCAACAAATCCAGCAGCGTCCAGAGGCTTAACACGCTAGCTCAATGTTGATTAATCAACCTCTTTGCATATTTGGTATGTCGTTTTTTTCAGATTGTACCAATATTGACAACCATCTCTCTCAAATCTAGTCAGCGAGTGGGACTCGAAACCCTGAAGCTCTTCTGTTCGAAAAGACTGTTTTCCATTGCCTCTGTTATTTCTTAAATCCACTTTTGCCGTGCAATTCCAAACTCCTTAAATTCCCAGATATCTTGATTACTGAGATGTAATTATGATTAATGAATTGTATGTATTTTAAATATGAGTAAATTCTTTCAAACTTTGGCATTTTTTTGTTTGTTTTAGTTATTCAGTTTTTGGATTGATTTCTTCATTGATGTCTCAAAACCCATGTCTGAGCTCACCAGCAGTCAGTTCCCAGTAAGTTGATATTTCTGTTAACTATGTATATCTGTTTCTGTTAACAATGTATACCTGTTTCTGTTAACAGTGTATACCTGTTTCTGTTAACAATGTATATATGTTTCTGTTAATAATGTATATCTGTTTCTGTTAACAATGTATACCTGTTTCTGTTAACAATGTATACCTGTTTCTGTTAACAATGTATACCTGTTTCTGTTAGCAGTGTATACCTGTTTCTGTTAGCAGTGTATATCTGTTTCTGTTAACAATGTTTATCTGTTTCTGTTAACAATGTATATCTGTTTCTGTTAACAGTGTATATCTGTTTCTGTTAACAGTGTATACCTGTTTCTGTTAAAAATGTATATCTGTTTCTGTTAACAATGTATACCTGTTTCTGTTAGCAGTGTATACCTGTTTCTATTAACAGTGTATATCTGTTTCTGTTAACACTGTTTATCTGTTTCTGTTAACATTCATCTGTATTACAGATAATGCTTCAGAATGATAATATATGTACCAGGCTTCATACTCCCCATGGTTCATACGCTCTTCCCCTCCCCACAGGCACCATACCCCCCCAAGGTTCATACCCCCAGGATTCATACTCACAGGGTTCATACTACCCCAGGGTTCATACTACCCCAGGGTTCATACTACCCAGGGTTCATACTCCCAGGTTCATACTACCCCAGGGTTCATACTACCCCAGGGTTCATACTACCCCAGGGTTCATACTCCCCAGGGCTCATACTCCGAGGGTTCATACCTTAAAGTCTCATACTCCCCAGAGTTCTAACCCATGCAGGGTTCATTCGTACACAATCAGGATTCATACTCCCCAAAGTTCATACCCACCAGGGTTCATACCCCCTAGAGTTCATTACCCCTCCCCAGTGAGCACATACTGAGGTAAATACATTTTTTCCTGCTGAAAAAGGACACACTGCAATAGATGAATTGGTGAAGATGAGATCGAAGAAGTTTGCATTCAAAGAAGGCAGGTAGGTAGGTAGGCACTCGCAGGCAATGATGAAATCAGCATACACACCCTACACCATTTGATGCAGGAGACTGAAACACATATGGGTCTGCCTGGAATGCAGTGATATCAGTTCTTAAACACTGAACTCACCTGTGTCTTGCTGGGACTCACAACGGGAGCAAAGAATAGTAACACTGCGATCTATAAGACATGTTGTAGGAGTAAGTAGGCGTAATAGTAAGTAGGAGTAAAATAGTAAATAAAAAGCATAGCAGAAATCAGATCTGCTGGCCTACTTGTAGGCTCATAGCTGGCACAATGTACAATCGCTCTTAGGCCCAGATCACATACAAATCACAAAGTGTGGTTTAACAAGTGGTCGATATGGAGCGTACGAAGAAGAAACACTGCACTCAACTAAACAGATTTATCATTGATACCTCAGGTGCTGCTACTGGAACCAACTAGAGAGTTCATCCCTAGTTATATTCAAGTTAATAATGAAATCCAGGAGAAGGTATTTCATAATATGTTATATACAGGGTGTTTGTAAAGTCTCACTACACTTTATATGTAGAACAAATATTAAAAAATAAGTCATCATCATCATCATCAAGTAGCTTGTCCCATGGGAACTTGGCTCCCATGACAGCAGTCCTGAAAAACTGTGTTCTGTGCAAGTTGACCGGCGTCAGCAGCAGCAGTCATTCTCAGATCGTCAATGACATCTTGCACCCATCGTCTTATATGTCTTTCTCTCATTCTTCTTCCAGGTACCATTCCCTCCAAAATTATCTTCTCCATGCACTCATCTCATTTGACGTGTCCAAAATATTTAATTTTCTTTGATTTTATGTTCTTTAATAGCCTACTGTCTTTAATATCACCCTGTTGCAGAACAGAAGCATTTGTTCTTTTCTCTGTCCATGGTATTCTAAGTACTCTTCTGTAGCATATTCAAAGGCATTAATGATCTTCTCTGCCGCTTTGTCAATGGTCCATGTCTCACAAGATATGTTGCCAAGGAAAAAACGCAGGTTCTTAAACACTTGATTTTTGTTCTCTTCCATAGGTTAGTTAGTTCTTTTAGTTTTTACAAAGTTGGAAAAACAAAATACATGACATAATAAAAAAATGTACTCCATAGTCAATTGTGACGCAACATGCAGTGAATGACTGTTGTCTGCTGAGTAATTTTTTTTCACACAAAACATAATGGTGTTTTCAACAGAAGAAAGAATCAATCAGAATTAACTTTCTAGAATATCAACAGACACGTTGCAGAAGGTATTTGACAATATGAAGAAACATGTACAGACATATCTTGAAATATCTTCAACATCTGTTATAAATAATATTCCAATGGTTTTTTCCAGTTTACCAAAAAACAATAGTAGACTGTAGCAGTAACAGTTGTAATTAATTTCACTTCTTTGTTTTAGCACATTTTTTGATGACATCGTGTACTTTGTTTTTCAATTTCTACTTATAAAGTGTCGTGAGACTTTAAAAACACCCTATACTTGTGTGTTTTGTGAAAGCTAGATGTATGAATGATTATTGAGATAAGAACATAGAGAAACACACTTTCTTTAACTGAGGCAGTGTCAGTATAACTATCATTGAAATGAAAATCGTGGCATATCCTTTACAGGACGTAGCCATCAACCACAGTAAACGAGTCATTGATTTTCTAGGCACCACCTATATGTTCAGTAGTTTGTCATTGCTTTCTGAACGATGAGATCTATTTTTACCTTTTGTAAAAATCCCACAGAAATGAATTTACTTCCAAACTCGCCCGCCGCTGAGTATGAACCAGGTACACTTGGGTTGTGATCGAACTCACTACTGCTTAAGCTACGGACACCCACATAACTATCATTAAATTTAGTAATATAATCACATCTTTGTTTGAAAGAAGAAGCATTGTAGAATTGTTATATAGTCTGGGTCCACAAGGGAAGCAAAGAATAGCAACACTGCGATCTACAAGGCATGTCGTAAGAGGCGACTTAGGTAGGGGCCTAGGGAAGCTACCTTAGTAAATAAAAAGCGTAGCAGAAATTAGATGTACTGGACTACTTGTAGGCACATAACTGGCACAATGTATAATCACTCTTAGGCTCAGATCATATAAAATCACAAAGAGTGGTTAACAAGTGGTCAATATGGAGCGTTTGAAGAAGTTATGTAGTCACTATTCCAACTTTACTGCAACGAGTTGCTCAATAATTTCTTTGTTACTGTACCAGCAAACACCACTCAAAATGCTCATAACGGGACACTGAAGTCTCAGAGCACACCTCCATAGAATGGGTCTTGGGGACTCGACTGCCTGCATGTGTGGATTACCAAAGCAGTCCCCATCCTTCAAGACTGCCCCAGTCTGTGCAGCATGAGAATGGAGATCTGGCCAACAGAATCAACCCTACAAAACAAACTATGGGGGACTGGTGAAGACCTCAAGCGCAGTGCCTGTTTATGACACATACCAGAGTAGTCGCATAGCAGAAGTTGATCGCAGAAGACAAAGAAGAAGAAGTCTCATGTGAACTCCTGAAGGAAACAGAAGTCTGGCACAAACTGGCTGATTGATTGATTGGACCATCATCATTGCACTTTGGTGAGTAACCATGTGTGCTCCGATCTCTTTCTTACACAGAAAGATCTCAGCGGCAGTTCACGAACTTCATAGCACCGGCAAGTTCACCCAATGTGATTTAGACTATAGTGAACATATTTTGTAGGAATTTAATTTATTTAATCTTTCTTATGAATTTTGCCAGGGCAGCGGCTTTCAAACCTGCTCTACTCGATTTTGAAATGCCAGGGGTTCTTTTTACATGCTGGACTTTAACATGAAACCTACGCTTTTTGATCCATCTCCGACAGGACTCCAATATTATCTCACCTACACTGAGATTAGGGATCTCTGGAGAAATATCTAGGCAGCTTACACATGCATTAAATGCATAAGACAGCTGCCAGAATGCTAACACCAACCATCCAACACTTGAATTAGCAATTCAAATTTAAGGAAACGGTCGTCATTACAAGAAAGTTGCAATTTGCACTACCATTACTGCTTAAGGCAGTCACTATATCGCCGGCAATTAGCCGTTGTCCACCGTTTTCTGAATGTGCAGTTTACAACACAACCACTGTGGACACACAAAATAAATAATTCCTAATGAAATTCACAGCTCACAGTGTCACTTCAGCGCGATATAATTGTATTTTAAAATAATTTAATGAGAATTGTATATTGACATTCTTGAAGTTGGGTAAGACCAGAATGGAAAGTAACCTATTCATTGTGATTTTTATTATATAGAATGTGAGACTGTGGCATGTATGGCAGGACCCAAAAGACCTCCGTCCGAATGACTGGACCTTTCCTGCAGACACTATAAAGAGAGTTAGGTAGGTTTATGTATGTTTTCCGTGATTTTTATAATCAAGATTTTTTCCATTTTCTCAAAGATCAGAACAACTCACTGAGCGAAGAACTAGCTCACAAATAAACCTGACAAGACCACGAAAAAATAATGTGACTAGAGCAGCTATAATAATAATAATAATAATTCCTCTCGTACTGTTATACGTTACATAGGGCCTGCAAGTAATTTCTCCATACTGCTCTATCCTGGGAAACTCGCTCAATCTCCTCCATGGAACTGAGACCGATATCTCTTGTCTCTCTCAGCAAAGTTTGTTTCAGGGTCTCCCTAGGTCTTTCTCTCTTTCTTGAACCCTTTGCATCCCACTTCAGTGCCTGCTTTGATATTCTTTGATCATTTCTTCTCAAAGCAGCTATACTTCCAGACAATTAGAAAAACAGTAGCAACAACACCTGTTAGATTCATTGATGGGCTCAAATGGTTTGGCCACTTTGTGAGGATGAACCCGAACACACCAGTTGCAAGAGCGTACAAACTGAAAATGGAATCATCAAGAGGAAGAGGTAGACCAAGAAAAAGATGTATTGATGGAGTTACAGAATCTTAAAACTCCACAATATCACAGCATATCAAGCAACTGTGTGTTTCAGAAACCGATCATCTGTTAAACTTGCCACGAGAGAGAGAGTTTGCCTCAGCATATCATATTCGGGTCAGTCTTAATTTATATGCTATGCAGTCTCTAGGGTGCCTGCTCACATGTACATTCAATCAATCAAGTGCCATGCCGGCAGGCATATCCGATTATGTATCCCCACAGCTCTCTCTCCTGGGTGTAGTTAATCAGTTCTGACATCGATCTTTTCTCAAGCCACGATTTCAGACCATCCAACATCTTTTCCCTCTGTCTTCCACGATCTCTCCTTCCCTGAATTTTACCAGTAGTCACCAAATGTTCTAAACCTTCTCTTCGCATTATATGCTAGAAGAACCTTGATAACCTGATTCTTATTCTTTTGATAAAGTTTCTTTGTATGCAAACCTGATTTAAAACGTTATTAGTTGTTTTCTTTACTGTCCATGGAATTTTCAGCATTCTTCTGTAAAACCATATCTCTGTGGCTTCCAATGATCTTATTGATTGTTTGTTTATTGTCCATAATAATCTGCCATGCATAAGTATTCGTTCAATATAGCACTGGAGTACTCATTTTCGTAGTGTAACTGGTAGTGAATTCATGCATAATGTGTTTTCATTTTCATAAAAGCTGCTTCGCTGAGCTATTTTGCTTCTAAATGTTAAAAAGAAATTATGATACGAATTGGCAAAGCAACATTAGCTTTTAAAAGTCTAAAAAAAAGTATGGAATGCAATTTATATAGTAAAAACAAAATTACAAATTTTAAATTCCAATGTTGTATCAATCCTAACATATGCCAGCGAGAGTTGGAAAATGACTACAAATATAGAAAGCAAGTTGAATGCATTTGAAAATAGATGTCTGTGGAAAATAATGAACATAAAATGGGACGAATTCAGAAGTGATGAAATCAGAGAAATGTCTGGTCAAGCACTAGTAACAACTGTTATAAGAAAGAGAAGATGGAGATATGTTGGACACACCTTGAAAAGAAATGATCAACGAATATCAAAGCAGGCATTAAAGTGGGATGCAAAGGGTTCAGGAAAGAGAATGACCTAAGGAGACCTTGAAATGAACTTTGCTGAGAGAGGTAGGAAATATCAGTCTCAGTTCCATGGAGGAGATTGAGCGAGTAGGCCAGGATAGGGCGGTGGGGAGAAATTGTTTGCTGGCCCTGTGTAACGTATAACGGTACGAGAGGAATTATTATTATTATTCTACTCCAAATCTCTATTTACATCTTCCATTTGATGTTAGAAATGTTCTCAGATAATCACATGACTTAATGACATTATACAACCGTCTATCTACAGTTTATACAAACGTGATGCCAGGGCTATATTCCTTTATGTACAAGATGTCTCGGACGATGATTTTCACATCTTCTTCTCTTCAGAAGATCAAGCTCAAAGGTCAGCTATACATATTAATAAATGCTATACATATATTGGGGAGCGTCTGGTCAAATAAATTAGAGCAAGGCTCCCATTTGGGGGTCCCGGATTCAATCCCTGTTAAGGTCAAGGAGTTTTTTCTGTTGTGGGCATAAAGAATAAATCCTAACCCAAACAGCTTCACTGTGACTGCACTAGCCATGCGGCCATTAAATGCCACTGGCTCATGTTCTCCTGTCCTACACCGCCCTAAAAAGCGGTATTACAGGCAGCAACGACAGTTTTTTTTAGTTCTACATATATTCTGTGGGGCGGATTAGCGTAATGCATAATGCATTCTCAGGGATGTGGTTTCAATTCCTTACTCCATGTTCCACACGGAGTGGAAAGGAATTGCCCTTCTTACCTCCTGCATACTGGAATCTAGAAATGTGAAGTGACAGGCACTTCATACCCTAAGATCTGAAAAGTCTATGGGAAATGTTATTTATTTATATTATACATATATTGGCAGACCAAGAAAAGGATTGGTTACAGGAGATCAGGGATCTCTAGAAAAATATCCAGATTGCTCCACAAGGAGCGAACCTGGTACCTTTGGCATGAGAGACAAGCACCTAACCTCAAGAGAGACCCCCTTGGTAAAGAAAGACCAAAAAGAACATGAAGATGTTCAATGGAAGACATAATTTATGGAATAACTCTATATAATGACATTGTAATACTGTGTTGAACATGAAGATGTTCAATGGAAGACATAATTTATGGAATAACTATATAATGACATTATAATACTGTGTTGAACATAAAGATGTTCAATGGAAGACATAATTTATGGAATACCTCTATATAATGACATTGTAATACTGTGTTGAACATAAAGATGTTCAATGGAAGACATAATTTATGTAATAGCTCTATATAATGACATTGTAATACTGTGTTGAAGACTGCAAAAGACATTGAAGTATGAAGAGTGCTTGCAGAACTTAGAATGTGCCCCAGATATGATTAGAATTATCTAATTATTGTTGAAACTTGCAGGTTCTACTCCATGATGGGTGAACTTGCACTCTCACCAGACTGCTTGATTGAAGATGATATTGAAGATGTTGTCGACGTAAGTAGACTGTCATTTGCCCATACTTCTTTCTGCTAAATATATTCTTCTTTGATTTGTTAACATCTTACTATCGCATTTAACACATTGACTGTGATCAAATTAATTCCGTTCACTTTTATTTACTCTGCAGGTGTATGTACAAATTAAGTTGTAATTTTCTGATTTTTAACTCTTTCCACTGCGGCACAGCGGAATTCCGTTGAACGCATCCGCGTACACTGCGCCACAGCGGAATTCCGTTAACCGCATTCGCCGTACACTGGGCCATTAAAGTTGTTTTGCTTATAAAAAGAAGTCTTTCTAGTTTTGCTTGTACTATTTTTACTTCTACTAATTTTTAACCTTGTTATTCTAATAGGTTGTCCAGTGTTTTTAAAATTGTTATATAATTCTTTCTTTCTTTCTCGAATCCTGTATGCCTCACAGCGTCAGGTCAGGAAGAGATTTCTAAAACGGGCCCTAGTATGCGCTTTGTAGATAGTCTCTTTCGTCCCCTCTGTTATCTCTGAGGTCCATCTTTTGCGTGGCCGGCCTTTTGCTTTGTACCCATTGTATCGGAGCAGCATTGCTCTTTGGGGTGCACTGTCTGATGGTAATCTGCTTACATGACCGAACCATTTAATTTGTTGTTTCTTGATGAAGTCTAGTACTGATGTTGTACCCACTTTTTCCTGATGTCTTCATTTCTCAACCGGTCTCTTCTTGTTACACCCAGCATTCTGCGTAGACACTTCATCTCTGTTGTGACTAGTTTTCTTCTATCGTTTGTTGTCAGCGTCCAGGTTTGGCACTGGTAACATAATGTGGGAGAAAGATTGTGTTGAACATTGCTCTTTTGTGTTCATGGTGACGTGTTTGCATCTTAAAATTGGCGCCATTTGCCCTATCATTTGATTTGCTTTGTTGCATCTGTGTTGAATTTCATTAGTTATTTCATTAGTATTATTCATTGTTATATAATAAGATATGTTTATTTATTGATGAGTAGTTAGGATTTTTTTGTGTTGAGATTGCTTATTTTTGCCTCCCTTGAATTAACTGAAATAACTGCTGGGAAAGAGTTAAAATGAAATTTGATGGTGCTTATTTTTCCTCCTTGAATTAACTGAAATAACTGCATGGGAAAGAGTTAAAATGAAATTTTATGGTTCTTTTTTGCCTCCCCTTGAATTAACTGAAATAACTGTGCATGGAAAGAGTTAAAATGAAATTTGATGGAAGCTTATTATTCTTGAATTCTAAATAATGAATGGAAAGTTAACATGAAATTTGATCGGAAGACAGTAATTTATTAGGAATAAATGTACAACCCTTACAATAAGAGCTGAGGCAAGGACACTCACTGAAATAAAGATGTCTGAAGGCCCAGAAACTTCTATAGGGAGCAATGAAAAACTAGCTGATGACAGAGTTGTGTGGAAAGCGATATTACACAATGGCGCAGTCTTTTGAGAAGAGACTTGTCTATGAGCTGAAAGACAAGAGAGAAAAGCAAAAACTCAGAAGTTGTCACAGTAAAACACTTGACAGCTGACTGTCTGTAAAGATGATAAACCGGTATATTTATATTTATATCTTTACAGATGGTATATATATATATATATATATATACATATAGTATATATAGTAATATTTATATTTAGTAAATAACTTCTTTGTTTTATTGTCAACATAAAACAAGTTTATTATTAAATATGTTCACAAAATAAACCGGTAAAGGGAATCTTGGAATGAGATTAACCTTCTATGGACAAAAGGAACATCATATTTGCTTTGAGATAAAAACATACTCTCTGAAAAGTTCAACAGAGAATATAAAGAATATTCTCTATCTCGGTTGTGCAAGTTATGCATACAGATTTATACGATCAGATGAGAAAACAATGAGAGAAACTCAATTAGATACATACTGAGGAGGATGAGATTGGAGCACTTAGGGACTATGATGTGCAGTGATGATGACCTGATGACTAAACTAAACTAGCCTTGTTATATCAGGGTTAATAGTTTGGTGTGCTTCTTACAGTTTAAGAACCACTGTTGAACATAATTATAAATATCTTGTCACGGTTAGTTTAGACAGCGCTGAGGAAGATAACTTTCTCTCTATATTATTTCTCTTTATCAGTATGTCTATGATTTGGATGAGAAAGGAAATCGTATGTTGCTTGGCCGAGGCTCGTTTGGTGTTGTGTACGCAGCACGGGACAAAAAGACTCAAGTTAAAGTTGCGGTTAAGGAAGTGCCAGAGAAATACCATCAGTAAGTGAGAAGTTGTTTGAAGAGACTGTGTAGAATTGGCTACTAAATTGACATCATTTCACTCCGAGCAGACCCATAGGTGCTCAGACACCCCCAACAGATATCGAAGAGTATGCATACTGATGGTTCCCGTGGCTTGCTGGTTAAACACACTCCTCACTTTGCCTTTCAGGCATCCAGTTCTACTTGTACAACGGGTAACCCCAAATTGTTTAAATCGCTGGATCAATTCAGCATCTATTTTAGTGTCCTCATCCAAAAGGCAGTTGTGAAGAGACTGAAGAACATCCCCCTTGTCCATCTTCAACTTCCCAACAATCAATGCTGTTGATGCAAGCCTGTCTGCTCTCTCATTGCCGCAAACACCTGCATCCCCAGGACAGTAGATTCACATAAGCATCTGGAGGTTAGAAACTTCTATAGATGGCATCCACTCATACCGAAACCTGTCCTTTTGGATCTTGTGAAACATCGACTGAGAGTCGGTATATACAACAACATCATCATCGCTTGCATTATCTTCTATCAACTGCTTAACTGCGATTTCAGCCTTCATGTTACCCCCTAAGTAGAAGAAAGATGTAAGACTGTTAGAACTAGTCCAGATTAAACAACAGTAATATATTTGTGAATGAAATCCTAGAGAAGTACCATCAGTAAGTGAGAAATTTGTTCGAAGTGACCAAGTAGAAGAAAGATGGAAAATTATGCTAGAACCAGACCACAGGAAAAATGGCAAAGAGTTGTTAAAGAAGTCCCAGAGTGGTGCTATCAGGAAGTAAACAGATCTTTCTTCTTCTTTCTTTTCACACTGTTACCGTGTTGTTTCCCAAGGGCGTGGTTTTTCTGTTTTTGTCTTGCACTACTCTAGTGGCTTGGGTGGTAGTTATTTTTGCTTTTTGACTACTATGCCATCTAACCATCTTTTTTGGGGGTCTTCCTGTAGCCTTCCTTCCTGATGTTCTGTTGTAGAAGACTGTATACTGTGGAGTTTGGTTGCATTCTTATTAAGTGACCAAACCACTTCATTCTTTGTTTCTCAATGCAATTCAAGCAGGGTTCTTTCCCAACTTTCTTTCTTATGATGATGTTGGTGACTCTGTCTTTACTTTTCTGGTGTTGTTGGTAACTTTTTGTAGGCATCTCATTTCACATGTTGTTATTTTTTTGGCAACTGTGCTTTGCTCATTGTCCATGTTTGGCTCTGGTAACACAAAGTAGGTATGAAAATGCTGTTGATCATCTGTTGTTTAGCTGTCAGTGAGATGTTTGGGTGCTTTAACAAGAGACTAAGTAAGAGAAAGATGGAAGACAATGCTAAACCCAGACCACAAATAAGACACATGGAGACTAACTCATATCATTAAAACTGCACAGAGATGGACACCAGATTATAAACAATAACGATGTATACCCAAAGCGACTTGCGGAGAACAAAACTGAAAGAAACAAATCGCCGCTAAAACACAGTACAGAGGACCGCCAAGAATAGAGAAGAATCATGTGCATTTGTTATTGCCCTAGTCGTATCCGAGCAGTGTTAAAATCCACTGCCATCTCCACGAAAACAAAGCTCATGATATTCAGCTCAAATGTGAAATTTGTGTTGCTGCATGGCTCAGAAACGTTGCGAGTCACCAAGTCTAATATAAATAAGACTCAGACCTTTGTCAACGGATATCTTCAGCGGATTCTCAGACTGAAATGGTATGACAGAGTTGCAAACACAGACCTGGGGATAAGAACAGGACAGAAGCCCATGATGACCCAGGTTAAGAGAAGAAAATGGCGATGGATCGGGCATACCCTACAAAAGACACAGTCGAGTGTTACTAGACAAGCACTTGAGTGGAACCCGCAAGGAAAATGAAAAAGAGGACACCATAAACAGACCTGGAGATGAAATCTTCTTGAGGAACTGAAGAGTGCTTGACTATCCTGGGAGACCATAAAGAGGACAGCCAGAGACCGAGAAGAGTGGCGAACAACTGTTGAGGCCCTATGCTCCACGAGGAGCGAAGAGGAATAAGTAAGTAAGTAGTCATCACAGGCTACAGAGAATGATAAATATATGGGGATGAATTTATCAAGATAACTTTCATATCATTGTACGAAATCATAGAGATATTATCTTGAGTGCTGTAAGGATTGTGCCTCAGTTGAAAACTTTTATATCTTGTTGCTTTCAGAGAGGTACAGCCACTTCATGAAGAAATCAAACTTCACATGCGACTGAGTCATAAGAATATCGTGAGATATCTAGGATCTGTTAGTGAGGATGGGTACTTTAAAATCTTCATGGAACAAGTTCCAGGAGGTATGTCTGACTTTATTAACTAATGCATCAATGGGAGGTGTAAGGATCTTCTTCTTTTGTCATCACACTGCTACCGGGTTGTTGCCTAGTGTCATGGTTTTTGTGTTTTTGTCTTGCACTACTTTAATGACTTGAGCGATAGTTATTTTTTAATTTTTGACAGAATTCTGCTATGCCATCTAACCATATTTTTCATGGTCTTTCTCTCACCTTCTTTCCTGATGTTGAAAGGTGAACCACAGAGATGATGAAAAACACTGTGTATGAAGCGCACACAAAAGCCAGTTCTAGAAATCTCTTCTTATCCTGATGCTTTGAGACAAAACAGGATTAGAAAAGAAGAAGAAGATTCAGAAAGGTACAGAAAATTTCATTTTAAAAGGTATAGCCGTCAATATCCTGGAACAGGATTGAATCAGTATCTGCCACGTATGGCTGGGCTGAGACTAAAAGTGATAAAGGTGTATCTTATTCATCTTTCTTTATTTCAAAGATGTTTGTAACAATTATTTTATATTTTTCTTGTACTACTTTGTGTTCCTACATTGTTTCATATACTTTTCTTCAGTTTCAGTTTGGAATATCTTTATTGCACTTCGGACATGTCCATAGGTGCTCCGATCTCCTTCACAATATCTCCAACAGCGTCCAGGGACTGTCCGTACCAGTACGATTTTGATTGATGAGCCTACTCATATACCTGTTACTTCAGGGCTGAGGTAGAGGCCCTCAGTGCAGCTGCCAAAATGACACTACAAAACATGAACCAAATACATGGAAAAATAGTGCCTTGACTGATACACTGTCTGCTATCTCAGTACTGAAATCTGAAAAGAACACAGAACTAAGTGTTCTCAGGTCAACCTTAGCCCAGTTATCCCATGATTCTGAGAGGGTAGTAATCCAGTGGATACCCTCACACTGCAAGATCAAGGGGAATGAAGAGGCTAAAGAGGGAGCAGGAATACCCCAAGATAACAACCTGATTAGCAATGAAGAAGCAAAAGCCATCGCCAAAGGGCACTACAAAGCAAAATGGGATAAAGAACACCCAAAACACAACAAGAACAATGGATATTACCAACTGTCTAGAAGGGACCAGACAGCCATACTTCGCCTCCGGATGGGTCACAACAGAATGAGACACCACCTGTACACTAAATTCAAGATAGGCACCAACGACCTGTGCCCCTGTGGCTTAGCGAGTATGACAACAGAACATATCCTACAGAACTGCCCCAGTATGCAGACCTGAGAAGAAAGAGGTGGCCCACTTACACCAGCTAGACAAACTGTATATATCTGATAATCTGAAGCAGACGGCTGCCTTTATTATAGAATCCAAAATCCCAATCTAGGGAGAATGCAGAAGAAGAAGAATATACCTGTTATGCTGTTCTTTTCTTGCTACGCCAATCTTCAAACTCAGCTCCTGCAATCTAGTAGTTGACGTGGATTGGTTTAACCCATTCAACCTTCTAAGCTGAAATACTGGCTTGGGGTATTTTTAAAGATGATGCAAAGCAAATATACTGGTTAATTTAGTATACACTGCAATATAAAAAGTCTCCTGATGTAAAAACAAATTACGGAGCGAAAGGGTTAAATGAAAATCTTCTTTGTTGCCATACTCTATGAGGACGTTCAAAATATCAGCTCTATCCATTGACTGACCCGCTGATATCGTGGCAGAACCAGCCAGCCTGTCTGCTCTCTCATTGCCAACGACACCCATGTGCTCTGGAACGAAGCTAAGTGTAATTCTGGAAATATTTGACGCTTGTAATGATTCAATCCATTGCCTGCGCACCGAACCAGCCTCCACCTTTCTGATCATACTCAATGAATCACTCAAAATGAATATTTGTCTTATATTACTGTATGTTCCTACATTGTTTTCTATTTTTCTTGTACTACTATTTGTTCCTTTTCACATTTAGGCAGTCTTTCTCAGCTGTTGAGATCAAAGTGGGGCCCATTGAAGGACAGTGAAGCCACCATTGCATTCTATACAAAACAGATTCTTGAAGGGCTTAAGTACCTGGTAAGAACCTACAGCAGAAATGTATTATTTAATAATGATAGTACCTGTAATTGATTGATTAAGTGATTGATTGATTGATTTGATAGGACCACCATCATTGCACTTTGGTGAGTAACCATGTGTGCTTTGATCTCTTTCTTGCACAGGAAGATCTCAGCTGCAGTGCATGAACTCTGTAGAACCGACGAGGGTCCCTGTAGTACCTGTAAAATCCACTGTAAACAGTCTTCTACAACAGAACATTAGGAAAGAAGGTGAAAGACCAAGAAAAAAATGGATAGATGGCATAGCAGAACCATGACAAAAAATCCAAATAACTATCACCCAAGCCACTAGATAAGCACAAGACAAAAAGCAGAAAACGACACGACACTGGGCAACAACCCGGTAACAGTGTGACGACAAAAGAAGAAGAAGAATAACTCTAAGGTTTCATTTTTCCAGAATTCATCACTTGAAGGTGTTTTAGGATCTAAGCTAGTTATTGATTGCTGGACTGATGTCACAGCACTTCGTGCCGACCCATAGGTGCTCAGTTTCCCCCAACAAACGTTGAAGGGTATGCATACTGATGGTTCTTGTGGCTTGCTGGTTAGACACACGCCTCTCTCTGCCCCTCAAGCATCCAGATCTAGTTGTACAACGTGTAATTCCAAACAACTTAAATCACTGGGTTGATTCAATGTCAATTTTAGTGTCCCCATCCAACAGTAGGTCACCAAGGAACATCCCCTTATCCATCCTAAAGTCCCTCAAAAATGGAGATTGGAAACCTATATAGATACCCACTCATATCACAACCTGCCATTCTGGATCTTCCAAACCATCAATTGAGAGTCAGAAACAACAACAGCCCAGTAAACAAAGTCCCAGAAAGCCAATGGAGGGCAACTGTAATGGCCACAACCTCTATCTTTATGTTATGTTATGTGATTAACTTCATAGCACATTGGGCATTCTCATGCATGCTTTGTCCTCCGCTGCAACAACCATTTCAAATTCCACTTGCTCACCGTACCCATGAGATGTTGATTAGTATGCATGTTCAAACTTAACTCATAATTCTCGCACTCGTTCCAGTGTCTGATATTCACCCATTTCAAATAAATGAGAGCGTATCTCATTGATGACATCGGCTCTGTTCATACTTCTGCCCCCTTGAGTCAGGGCATTGTTTACAAGAAAGTCAGCACATTCCTTGTCCTGCACTCCAGCATGTCCAGATGTGTACAGCCAAGTCAATGTCTTCTTCTATTCTTAATTCTGGAAGTAGTTGTCCTGTTTCAGTTTCAGTTTGGAATATCTTCACTGCACTCCAGTCATATTCATAGGTGCTCCTATCTCCTTTGCAATATCTCCAACAGCATTCAGCAACAGACCGTAACCATTTCGATTTTGATTAATGAGCATACTCAAATACCTGTTGTGCTGTTCTTTTCTGGCTTTTCCCAATCTTCAATCCCAGCTCTTGCAATTTAGCAGTTGACGTGGATTGGTTTAAATGAAAATCTTCTTTACAGCCACACTCTATGAGGGCATTCAAAATGTCTATATCCTTTGGCTGGCCCCTGATATGGTGGCAGAGTCTGCTCTCTCTTTGCAACAACACCCATGTGCCCGTAACGAAGATAAGTGTAATTCTGCAAATTGTTGACGCTTGTAGTGATGCAGTCCATTGCCTGCGCACCGAACCAGTCTCCACCTTTCGGATGTCCTGTATGCTGCTGTTAGCTAACTTTGAGTGTTCACACAATAGTAATATTATTCTCACTTTGAAATCATTAATATTACCACTTTCATTCTTGACAGCATGTCAACAAGATTGTTCACAGGGACATCAAGGGAGACAATGTGCTGGTGAATACATATAGCGGAGTGTTGAAGATATCAGACTTTGGAACTTCCAAGAGACTTTCCGGCATTAACCCATGTGCTGACACATTTGCTGGTAATTTATTCATTCCCTTTAAATATAATCAGATCTGACATCGTGGTTTGACAAAAATAGAGCGTCAGAACTGATTAAATGCACTTCTTCTTCTTCTTCTAACAACAGGAATTATGAATTTTCAATCTTTTTCCTATAGTGCAATGGGAGGGAGCACCCGAGCTTTCTTGAAAACCCAGAAACCTCTGACAGCTCCAAGCGTGTAGTGCTATGCTTAGTATTGCAGAGATTTCTACTCGGGAAGAGTTCAAGCACTGATTAACTGCACCAAGCAGAGAGAGTTGTGGAGAGACATGATCGCCTACGCGTGCAAGCATGACACTTGATTGATTAAATATAAACTCACAATTATAAATGTTATCAATACTCAACCAAGGAGTGTCTGGCTGAATGGATTAGAGCATTGACTCCCATTTGAGAGAACTGTGTTTGATCCCATGCAGTCAAGGAGTTGTTTTTCTGTCGGGGTCATAAAGAGAAAATTCAAACCTGAACAGTTTTGCTGTGTCTGCACTAGCCATACAGCCATTAAATTGGCAAAGATCTTGACAAAGATCAAGCTTATCACAAAGAGTGATTAAGATTGGTCGTAAAGAACGAACGCAAAGAACAAAGAAGAAGAATAGTCGCCACACACTGAGAGACGACATACTGAGGAGGGGGTCGAAGCACTTATGGACTAATTGTATGTATGTGCAGTGATGATGATCTGACGACTAAACTAAACTGAAACAGTAGTAGGACATTTCATATCTAATAATGTTATACCTTAGGCATTTATGGACTAATTGTATGTATGTGCAGTGATGATGATCTGATGACTAAACTAAACTGAAACAGTAGTAGGACATTTCATATCTAATAATGTTATACCTTAGGCATTTATGGACTAATTGTATGTATGTGCAGTGATGATGATCTGACGACTAAACTAAACTGAAACAGTTATAGGACATTCATATCTAATAATGTTGTACCTTAGACGTAAACCCCAGTCTCTGTGGCGTAGAGGTTAAGTTCTCATTACAAAGATACTCGGTTTGCTCCTTCGTGGAGCTCTTGGGATATTTTTCTAGAGATTCCTGATCTCAGTGTAGGTGAGATTGAGTTTCTAGTCCTATCGGAGACGTACATTAAAACATAGGTCTCATGTTAAAGTTAGGCACGTAACACAACTCTTGGCAGTTCAAAATCTAAAAGAGCAGGCTGGAAAGCTACTGCCTGGACAAAATTCATTAGAAAGATTACATAATAAGATTCATACAAAAAATGTTTCGCATCTTCTAAATTACATCAAGGACCCTCGCTGGTGCTACGGAGGATGTGCACAACCGCTGAGATCTTCCTGTGTAAGAAAGTGATCAGAACACATGGTTACTCACCGAAGTGCAATGATAATGGTTCTATCACTCAATTAAACACACAAAACACTAATTATGAACTATGTTTACAGATAGAGACTTGTACAGACCAAAAGTCAGACAAATTTATAATATTTATATTAATGATGTATTTTTATTCAGGAACAATACAGTATATGGCTCCAGAAGTCATTGACAAGGGCTTACGAGGATATGGACCACCGGTAAGAATATCATTATAAAATGTATAAGGAATATTCCATTATATCTCTATCACATCATTGTTGTTGTTGTTGTCAGGTGCTGTACCTGAAGTGCACACAAATGTGAGAAATTTGATTTTATTATTAAATTAATTTTTCAAACATGTATCTGCTGGTGTTTATTTTGTGGACAAGGGATTCATAGACTTCAACAGCTTTGAAAATCCTTAGATTAGATCAGTATTTCTGATCACTTTCTTTCTCTTCTTTTCTCTAATCTGTTTTTGTCTCATTGTGTCAGGATAAGAAGAGATTTATAGAATGGACTTTTGTGTTGTGCACTTCATAAATATTGTTTTTCACCACCTCTGTTATCTCTAAGGTTCACCTCTTGCATGGACTGCCTTTTGCTTTGTATGCACTGTATTGGAGTAGAATTGCTCTTTGAAGCGCACTGTCTGTTGGTAATCTGCTTATGTCTTCTTCTTCTTCACCCTTTGCCCCTACGGAGGCATAGGTCCGCAACCAAGCCCACCTATCCAAGGCCATCCCTTGCAGGGTCCTTCTTCTTTCCCGGGTGGTGGATTATGAATTTTCCTGGTTGGGGTTTCTGTAGCTATCTAGTGTTTTTACAGGGTGGGGTAGCTAGCCCCACGCCCGATCTCCTTTCGTCGCCTCTTACAAACATGCGTGGCAGGTAACAGTGGTTCTATTATTTACACCCCAACTTGGGCTCCGTAACTACTCGGCGAATCTGCTTATGTGTTATAATCTAATTTATGCTCATAGAATAATGAAGAGATCATATTGTATGTACTAAAATGTACTAAAATATAGTTCATGCTGACTGAAACAGTTCTTTTTATGAACATTATTCTATATACAGGCAGATATCTGGTCCTTGGGTTGTACAGTGATAGAGATGGCAACTGGAAAGCCTCCATTTATTGAGGTAAGTTGGAGAACATATGAGTTCAATCCTATGTGTAATGATTGGATCAGATTATCTGTTATTGAAGTGTTACTGTAATACCGCAACATGTAATTGATTGGGCCATCATCATCGCACTTAAGTGATTCCGCAGACCCCAGTTTGGGAAACGCTGCTCTAGAGAATCGTTTTATATCTTTATATGGTACCTTGCAACCTCATGCACTCAACGCGCTACATTCCTATACTTCTTGTCTCTTCTCATTCTCCATAATTTATGTGTATATGTTAAATGTATATATGCTACGTATATATTTCATACGGAAAATCATAACGACAGAGATGAGGTGTCTTAGAAGAGCTGCAGGTGTGACAATAAGAGACAAAATTAGAAATGAAGAAATCAGAAGGAGACTGGATGTGAAACCAGTCATGCAATTCATAAAAGAACAACAGATTAAATGGTTTGGACACCTGACCAGAATGCCCTGTTATCGCCTACCACAGAGAGCCACACAGAAATAGTATAATGAGTACAAGGCAAGAGAAAGACCACACAAAAGATGGAGCGACGGCATCAAGAACAGCCTTACGAACATGAATATCAGCTTACAAAGTGCCTTAAAACAAGCACACACAAGATCACTACGTTTCACCCGAACACTTCTATAAAGAAGTAAATGGCGGAAGAGAAGAAGAAGAAGATATATTTCATTATTATTGTTTATCTTCTTTTCTTTCCATTCCTAGTTTTTTGCATCTATTTCGTTTTTAGTCACATATTTTTAATTTTAGGGCCATTATGGATTTATTGTCTAATTGTATAATGTCTGCCGTATAAGAAGTAAATTTCTTCCCTTCTGGTGTATCCTTTGCTTGATAAAAGCCTTTTGGTCGAAACGTTGCCATGTATTGTTTTTTATTTTGTAAAACTACAGTGCTTTGTTTTTACCATGTTTTGCGATAACCTGAGGGAACAATAGGAAACAAATTGTACAGATTGGTTCCTGATACAATTTTATTAACATAAAACCCCATTCTATAGCACCACATCACCTGAGTTGTACTGTAGCATGGTGTCACATCTGATCGGTCAAAGAGAAGGTCCAAAGATTGCTATAATGATTAATAAATAAAAAGGGTTTTCTTCTTGAACGCTCCATATTGACCACTTGTTAAGCACTCTGTGTGATTTGTATGTGATCTAAGCCTAAGAGCGATTGTACATTGTGCCTGTTATGCGCCTACAAGTAGACCAACACATCTGATTTCTGTGATGCTTTTTTTTATTAGGGTAGCTTCCTAGGTCCTACATCAGTCGCCTCTTACGACATGCCTTATAGGTCGCAGTGGTACTATTCTGTGCCGGGGCCCTCAAGGATTGCAAAGAATAGTACCACTGCGACCTACAAGGCATGTCGTAGAAGGTTGATGTAGGACCTAGGGAAGCTACATTTATAAATAAAAAGCATCGCAGAAATTGGAAGTGCTGGCCTACTTGTAGGCACATAACAGGTACAACATAAAATCGCTCTTAGGCTCAGATCACATACAAATCACATAGAGTGGTTAACAAGTGGTCAATGGAGCGTTAAGAAGAAGAATAAAAAAGGGTCTTTCTTCTTTTTCTTTTTCCATATCAACCACTTGTTAAACCCCTCTTTGTGATTTGTATGTGATCTAGGCCTAAGAGGGATTTTATGTTGTGCCAGTTAGAGTCCTACAAGTAGGCCAGCACTTCCAATTTCTGCGATGCTTTTTATTTATTAGGGTAGCTTCCTTAGGTCCTGCATCAATAACCACTTACGACATGTCTTGTAGGTCGCAGTGGTAATATTCTTTGCTTCCTAGGCCCTACCTCAGTTGCCTCATGCGACATGCTTTGTAAGTCGCAGTGTTACTATTCTTTGCTCCCGTTGTGAGCCCCAGCAACACACATGTGAAAAAGGATCTAAAACTGAAGGATTTACTTCATTGCACCGGATTTTATCCTGTATATCTCTGTCCCTCTCAGCAGAAATGGCACACCACCTGCCGAGAGTATTGAACAAAACACAAACTCCATAGGTCCAGCAACAATTCTAGGTGTCTCTGGAAAAATATGCACTCAAGAACAAAACAGTGCTGTCCGGATTTGAACCTATGACCTTCGGAATCCAAGGCAAAGCTGTTGTAATATTAATTACATGACATTAATTCTCTTATATTTAATACTTGTACTCTCATCTTGGGTAAATATTTTTCAGCTTGGCTCTCCAGAGGCAGCCATGTTTAAGGTAGGCTTCTACAAAATGCACCCACAGATACCTGAATCATTATCACCCAAGGCAAAAGAGTTCCTTCTCAGGTAACTTGTTGTCTTCAGAGCATGTATTTGTTGTGTGCAGACATTCATGGCATCTAGTTAGGTCTTGAGAGACAATGGAGGTAATGTTCGTGGAAGAATTTTTGACGAAATATGGTCTATTGTAGTCCTACGTGTATCATAGATAGAAAAGAGAACAAATAGATCTATACAGAAAGAACTCAAAATCAAAGATAACTGGCTGATGCTACAAATAAGAAAAAACAATTGAGATATTTTGGACATATAAAAAGACATGAAGGGCTGGAGAAGACAATTATGGAAAGGAGGCATACTGGCAAAGAGAAGAAGAGGAAGATCACAGTGAAGATGGATTCAGGATGTAACTGATGGTTTGAATATGATGGCTGCAGAGGCAAGACATCTGGCCCATGAGAGAAATACCGGAGGTTTGTTGGGGTGGCAAAGTTCTGCTCAGGATAAGCTACTTGATGATGAGTCTTCAGAGCATGTATTTATAGTGTGTGGAAATTCATGGCATCCAGTTAGGTCTTAAGAGATAATGAGTGTAATGTCCGTGGAATAATTTTTGATGAAATATAGTTATTGTAGTCTTCAGAACGTGTATCATCCGTGTGGTGTCAGGGCCCACAGGAGAAGCAAAGAATAGCATCACATCTACCTATAAGACATGTCGTAAAAGGCGTTTGATGTAGGACCTAGGGAAGCTACCTTGTAAATAAAAAGTGTTGCAGAAATCGGATGTACTGGCCTACTTGTAGGTGCATAACTATCAAAACATATAATCGCTCTTAGACTCGGATTACATACAAATCACAAAGAGTGGATAACAAGTGGTTAACAAATAGTCGATATGGAGCGTTCGAAGAAGAAGAAGAATATCACGCCTGAACCTTCCTGTCCTGCACCACCCTAAAAAGCGGTATTACAGTTGAAGTTTTGTGTGTTTTTTCCCTACTATTTAAAAAAATAGAATTTTTTTTTTTTTCTCCAACAAACCATTAAACTAGTTATCTAATAATTGCCTTTATATTTCATACATTTTTTACGCTGTCCCTCACATTTTCTATCATTTTCTGCCTTTTCAGTTTTTGCTAATTTGATTGTTTCTATATATTTTCTTAGATGCTTTGAGCCAGATCCAGCCAATAGAGCTACAGCTACTGAATTGTTGGAGCATTCTTTTCTATATGAGTAAGCCATCATTAGTCACAAAGTGTACTCTTTAACAATGAAAGTTGATGAGAATCCCGCCCGTGTGGTACCAGGGCCCGCAAGGGAAGCAAATAATGGTACCACTGCGACCTACAATGCTTGTCATAGAGGCGACTAATGTAGGCACTAGGGATGCTACCCTAGTAAATAAAAAACAGCGCAAAAATCAGATGTGCTGGCTTACTTGTAGGCGCATAACTGACACAACTTACAATCGCTCTTAGGCTCAGATCACATACAAATCATACAGAGTGGTTGACAAGTGGTTGATATGGAACGTTCAAAGAAGAAGAAGAAAATCCATTGACCTGTAACCAATATCTTGTCATTAACATACATGGTAACTAAAAGGTATAGAGATATTATTGATTGATTGATAGGACCATCATCGTTGCACTTTGGTGAGTAACCATGTGTACTCCCAAAGTCTTTCTTGTACATGAAGATCTCAGCGGCACCAGAACTCCATAAGACCAGCGAGAGTCCCTGATGTAATTTAGAAAATGGTAAAGATATTTTGTAGGAATTTTATTTTTAATCTTTTTCTAATGAATTTTGTCCTGGGTAGTGGCTTTCCAGCTTGCTATTCTCAATTTTGAACTGCTAAGGGTTCTTTTACATGCTCAAATTGAACACGGGACGTACGTTTTATCGTCCGTCTCCGAAAGGACTAGGAACTTGATCTCACCTACACTGAGATCGGGATCTCGGAAAAATATCCAGATGGCTCACGGGAACAAACCTGGTACCTTTGGCATGAGAGACGAGCACCGACCTCTATGCCACAGAGACCCTCATCTTGTCATTAACATGGTAACTAAAAGGATTAAAGATATAAAGATTTAAAGGGTCTATAGATGGACAGTGAGCGTCTGTAGCTCAAGCGGTAGTGAGCTCGATCACGAACCCAAGCGTACCTGGTTCAAACCCCACACTGGGCAGTTTGGAAGCAAATTCGTTTCTGTGGGATTTTTACAAAGGTAAAAATAGACCTCATAAAAATAGATCAGAAAGCAGTGGCAAACTACTGAACGTATAAGTGGTGCCTAGAAAATCAACAACTCGTTTACTGTGGTTGATGTCTACGTTCTTTAGGATATGCCACGATTTTCATTTCATAGATGAACAACTGACTTCATTGCATCGGATTTTCCTTATATAGCTCTGTTCCTCTCTACAGAAATGTCATACCACCTGCTGAGATTACTGCACGAGCCACCTGTGTGTTGCCGGGGCTCTCAAATAGAGCAAAGTATAGTAACACTGCGACCTGCGAAGCATATCATAAGATGCTACTAAGATAGGGGCCTAGGGAAGCTACCCAAGTAAATAAAAAGCGTAGTAGAATTCCGATGTGCTGGCCTACTTATAGGCGCATAACTGGCACAATGTGCAATCGGCCTTAGGCTCAGATCACATACAAATCGCAAAGTGGTTTAACAAGTGGTCGCTATGGAGCTTAACTCTTTCCATGCCCAGTTATTTCCTCAATTTTATAACAGTTAATTCAAGGGAGGAAAAAAACCCCAATTTAAATAAACAAAACAATCATAACTACTCATCAATAAATAAACATATATATATATATCTTATTATATACTAATTTGAAAAAACTGGACAACCTATTAGAACAACAAGATTAAAAAATAGTAGAAGTAAAACTAGAAAGACTTCTTGTAAGGGAAGAAACTCTAATGACGCAGTGTATGGTGACAAGCGTGGAAAGAGTTAAGAAGAATGTCCAGTGGTTACCGGGCCCAAATTTGGGATGTAAAGAATAGAACCACTGTTACCTTCCACACATGTCATAAGAGGCGACAAAGAAGGTTTGGCTGAAATCGGATGCGCATGTCCTAAACGTGTAGAAGTCTATGCATTTAGGGGCCTACCAAACCAATGTGCAACGTATCACGTTCTTGGCAAAGATCAAACGTATCACAAAGTTTGATTAAAATTGGTCAGTAAGAGCAAAAGCAAAGAAGAAGAAAGAAGATACAATAAACTTTTTTTGTTTTACTTTATTGTTATTTATATTCTAACATTTGTCCAAATTTGTTTCAGAAATCTGGGCACGAGAAGAAAGAGAACTAGAAAAATGAAAGATGAACAACAGACAGAAGTACACCCAGATTACGTGAGAAGTGTTTCTGGTTAGTGATTTTCTTTTCTTTCATATTTTTACTACGGTAAGAATTGATTGATAGGATCATCATCATTGCACTTTGGTGAGTAATCATGTGTACTCTGATCTCTTTTTACACAAGAAGATCTCTCCGGCAGGCACAAACTACATAGCACTGATAAGAGTCCCTGGTGTAATTTTAAAGATGGTGAAGATATTTTTGTAGGAATTTTATTTTAATCTTTTTAATGAAATATGCCCAGACAGCGGCTTTCCAGCTTGCTCTTCTCGATTTTGAACTGCCAATGGCTCTTTTACTCGCTTAAATTGAATACAGGAACTATGTTCTATCGTTCGTCTCCGATAGGACTAGAAACTCGATCTCACCTACACTGAGATCAGAAAAAATATTCAGATAGCTTCATGAGGGAGTGAACCTGGTACCTTTGGCATGAGAAATGAGCACCTAACCTCTACGCTACAGAGACCCTTTACAAAGATGAGATCTAAGAATGAGAACTTACAGCAATAGAACCAAAAGTAACAGATTCACTGCCCGTGTGTTACCGGGGTCCGCAAGTGAAGCAAAGAATAGTAACACTGCAACCTACAAGTCATGTCGTAAGAGGCGACTGAGGTAGGGGACTAGGAAAGATATCCTAGTAAATATAAAGCAGCACAGAAATCAAATGTGCTGGCCTACTTGTAGGTACATAACTGGAACAAGGCACAACCGCTCTTAGGCTTGGATCACATACAAATCACAAAGATTGGTTAACAAGTGGTCGATATGGAGCATTCGAAGAAGAAGAAGAACTAGTGACAGAACTGAAGATAACTTGTAAAGAAATGCAGAAAAATAGATAACACTTATTGTCTGCATAATTTCTTTCCTTTCCCTTTCATCAGATCCTAGTGGTAAAATTAAAAGCAATGATGAACTCAAGCTACGAATTCCAAGAATTAGAAAGTAAGTTACTTTATTTTTGTTTCTTTTCGAACGCTCCATATCAACCACTTGTTAAACAACTCTTTGAGATTTGTATGTGATCTGAGCCTATGAGTCATTGTATGTTGTGCCAGTTATGCACCTAGAAGTAGGGTAGCTTCCTCGCCCTAACTCAGTCACCTCTTACAACATGCCTTGTAGGTCGCAGTGTTACTATTCTTTGCTCCCCTTGCGGCCTCCTGCAACACACTGGCTTTTTTTTTGAAGCAGCAATACTGTTGAGACCAGACTAACTTTACCTGTTATGTTATGTTTGTTATGTTATTCGATCAACGTCATGGCACATTGGACATTCCTTGCTGCTCTGTCCTCTGCTGTAGCAGCCATCCCAAAGTCTACTTGCTCACTGTACCCATGAGAAGTTGATTAGTATATCTTCTCTCTCTACCACGAAGACGACACTTTCTGGCATGTCCAAACTTGACTCCTAATTCGGCCGTGTGTTGCCGGGGTCCGCAAGGAAGCAAAGAATAGTACCACTGCGACCTACAAGGCATGTCATAAGAGGCGACTGATGTAGGACCTAGGAAAGCTACCCAGCAAATAAAAAGCATCGCAGAAATCGGACTGCTTTGATTCTCCACAGGTCCAGGCAGCCGAGTCCCTGAGAACCATCTATGGAGATATGCTCTGAGACCAAAGTGTCCCGTTCTACGTCTGAAAACTGTTGTCTGCGCTTTTCTATTTAATGTTATCAGTTATATGAAGACTATCATCATAGCACTTCTAACACCACATCCATAGGTGCTCCGATCTCCACCTCAACAAATCCAACAGCATCCAGCTGCTCAACACACCAGTTCAATGCTGATTAATAAATCTCTTTGCATATTTGGTATATTTGCATATATGGTATATTTGGTTCTTTTCTAGCTTAATTTAATGTATTTATGTTGTCGTGTTCTGGGTTGTATCCTCTATTTGTTTTTCTCCATATACTCTTTGGTGTAATTCCTCGAAGTCAGATAATGTGTAGATCAACAGTTCCCAAACTTTGCATTACCGCAGACCCCCTTTTAAATACATTTTGCTGCCACGGACCCCCAGCAGTTTCTGTATATGAAAATGAACAGGAATGAATTATCTCTGTGTTACAATAGTAAACAATGCCTGCAATTTAACATTTCAATAAACAGGAAGAGGTTTCCTTTTGCTTTGAACAAGATGCGCTATCAGTGCATTTGCATTTCAATCTCAGCGATTCATCCTGAAGTTCAGCCAAAATGTTCAGCCAAAATAGCAAAATCCAATGCGCTAACGTTATTTATCGTATCTTTCCCAAGATCGTTTCAGCCAATTACTTACTTAAATGTCATTCCTCTAGCGATGGAGTTATTTTTAGACCACACCAGCAGTCAAGCTCTCCAATTTTTCAAACTGAAAACTTCAAATGATCTTTCATTTTGTCCTGTCAGACATTTAGACTCCGGTCTGGTCTGGATCTTTTGATTTTGCAGTGAAACTAGTTTACCACTGTTTTTAAAATGTATTTTTCTGTTTGAAATGTCAAAGATCATAATATTTCTTTAAGCGCTTGAGGACCCCCTGTTAGTACCTCGGGGACCCCGGGGGTCCTTGGACCCCAGTTTGGAAAACACTAGTGTAGACAATTACTTGTAGTCTTAGTTTAGTCCCCAACCAATATGTATTATTAACAACTACTGTTGTAACCGTTACAGACTTCGATCAGAAGTGTTTGGTAGCCACGAAAACTTGACGGATGACCTCGACACAATTGATGAGGGTCGGTAAGTAATACAGGCCAGCACATAGTTACATACATATAACCTTTCAAATGTTGCATTTGTATTCCACATGCACTTATGTGTGATGCATGTTAGATTTGTGTTAGATTTATGTTTGATTGCATTGAGCTGTGTTTAGCAAGCATGTATTGCTTGTCTCTAGATATATCACCAATATATTCTCAACTATTTGAAATATGTGGTATTGCTGGTTTTTTTAAATTGATTTGATTGATTGATTGATTGATTGTTAAGATCATCATCTTTGAACTTTGGAGAGTAACCATGTGTGCTCCTATCTCTTTCTTATACAGGAAGATCTCAGCTGCAGTACATGAACTCCGTAGCACCGGCAAGGGTCCCGATGTAATTTTGAAGATGGTGAAGATATTTTTGTAGAAGTTTTATTTTTAATCTTTTCTAATGAATTTTGCCCGGACAGCGGCTATCCAGCCTGCTCTTATTGATTTTGAACTGCCAAGGTTGCTTTTATGTGCTCAAAATAAACACGGAACGTACTTTTTATCGTCCATCTTCGATAAGACTAGGAACTTGATCTCTGGAAAAATATCCAGATGGTTCCAAGAGGAGGAACCTGGTACCTTTGGCACGAGAGACGAGCACCTAACCTCTACACCACAGAGACTACCTGCTTATTTTTTACTGAATTTAAATCATTGCACTGTTCAATCATTGAACGTAGACCCATAGGTGCTTAGTCTTGCCCAGCAGATGTTGAATGGTATGTATACTGTTAGTTCTTGTGAATTGCTGGCTGGTTTCTGTGGCTAAGTTGTTATGTCCTTGTCTTGTCTTCCAAAAGTCATGGATTCAAATTCGGACTTAGGGTAGGGCCTAGGAAAGCTAACCTAGTATATAAAAAGCATCACAGAAATAGGATGTGCTGGCCTACTTGTAGGCTCATAACTGGGACAATGCACAATTATTATTAGGCTCAGATCACATACAAATCACAAAGAGTGGTTTAACAAGTGGTTGATAGCGAGTGTTCAGACTAGTTCATAAATTAACTATATCCAAGTGATGTTGGTTGGTTTGATCATTTCTCCCTATGTTGTAGACAACATCGTTAACTTTGTTTCATCATCATCAAATAGCTTGTCCTGAGCAGAACTTTGCCACTCCAACAGTCCTCAGAATTTCTTTCTCTCATAGGCCAGATTTCCTGCCTCTGCAGCCGTCATGTTCAAGCCATCAGTTACATCCTGAATCCATCTTCTCAGTGGTCTTCCTCTTCTTCTCTTTGTCAGTATGCCTACTTCCATGATGATCTTCTCCAGTCCTTCATGTCTTTTTATATGTCCAAAATATCTCAATTTTCTCTTTCTTATTTGTAGTATCAGCCAGTTTTATTTGTTTTTGAGGTTCTTCTAGATAGATCTATTTGTTCTCTGTCCATGATATACAGAGGACTCTTCTGTAACACTTATATTCAAAAACATATATACGTTTTCCCACTGCCTTATTAAATGTCCATGCTTCACACCCATACGTTGCACTGGCAATATGCATGCTCTTAGTATTCTGATCTTTCTTTTCAGTTCCATTTCATACTGTTTTGAGTTGTTTAATTTTTGTAAAGCCATGTTTGTTCTTCTTTTAATTTAAGTATGTTTAGTTAAGTTTAATGTAGTCATAGCAGACTGGCCAGTTTTGCATGTACGAGCTGAACGACAAGAGAGAAGCGAAAACTCAGAAGTTGTCACAGTAAAACACTTGCCTACTGACCGTCTGTAAAGATGAAAAGGGCCATATATTGAACAGTATACGGGCAGGGTACAGGAACCTTTTATAATAATAATAATAATTCCTCCCTGACCGTTATACGTTACATAGGGCCTGCAAGTAATTTCTCCATACCGCTCTATCCTGGGCAACTCGCTCAATCTCCTCCATGGAACTGAGACCGATATTTCCTGCCTCTCTCAGCAAAGTTTGCTTCAGGGTCTCCTTAGGTCGACCTCTCTTTCTTGAACCATTTGTATCCCACTTCAATGCCTGCTTTGATATTCGTTGATCATTTCTCCTCAAGGTGTGTCCAACATATCTCCATCTTCTCTTTCTTATAACAGTTGTCACTAGTGGTTGACCAGACATGTCTCTGATTTCATCACTTCTCCTGAATTCGTTCCATTTTATATTCATTATTTTTGAACATCTATTTTCAAATGCATTCAACTTGCTTTCTATATCTTTAGTCATTTTCCAACTCTCGCTGGCATATGTTAGGATTGATACAACATTTGAATTGAAAATTCGTAATTTAGTTTTAATACTATATAACTTGCAGTTCCATATTTTATTTAGACTTTTAAAAGCTGATGTTGCTTTGCCAATTCGTATCATAATTTCTTTTTTATACCATGTAGTATATAGAATAATACGGTGTTAGGCCCGTATTTGTAATTGACCATTGGTACACGATGGTGATGTAGTCAACATCTTGTAGGCTGCCTTTACATCCGGTGTTTTCCTGGTACCCAATTGAGGCCGGGTCGACCTGAGAGCCGTTATGGTCGGAAAAAAATCCATGCCTACTTGTGGAATTGAACCCGGACCACTAGCCTGAGAAGCGAGTTCACTAACAACTATGCTACTGCTGCTCTCATTGAACAGTATAGGACAACATTTACTTGATCATATTTACTATTCCTGATGATGGTTAATTGTAACATTTGGTTACTATTTGTTTCGTTATTTGTTTCAGCAATCGTTTGAGAATACCTATGACACTGTGAGCATCATTTTATTTGCTTGAGAATTCAGAAATTTTGCGATTTTTAAAATTTTTTCCATATATTTTGCTTATACAGCTGATCTCTGTTATAACAAATAGTCTTCTCCTTCTTCTTTGAACGCTTCATATCAACCACTTTTTAACCACTCTTTGTGATTTGTATGTGATCTCAGCTTAAGAGCGATTGTACTTTGCGCCAGTTATGCGACTACAAGTAGGTCAGCACATCCGATTTCTGCAACGCTTTTTATTACTAGGGTAAATTCCCTAGGCCTCTACCTCAGTCACCTCTTAGGACATGGTCTCAGGTCAGTGTTACTATTCTTTGCTCCCTTGTGAGCCTCAGCAACACGGCGGAACAAATAGTAGTAAGTAGGAAAATAACTTCCTAGTATATAATAATAGTAATTGCCATTCATTGCAACCGATGATGACAATAGTCTCAGACATGTGTTGCTGCACCTCTCTGGTGTGTGTGCGGAGGTGACTGTAGAGTCCAATCCGTGAACACAATCCTTTACCACAGGTGGGGCATATATGATTGATATTAGACATGTGGGCGTTGTTTATTTTGTCTTTTTCGCGCACTTGCTTTCTCTGCCTCCCTCAACAGTACAATGATTTTCAGCTATGCAAGTTCCTCTTGTGTTGTTATACCTCCATATTTGGCGACCTTGCGCCAGGGATTCCCAGCACATGCACAAGAAAAAGATCAAATGCGGTGTACACAGTGTCATAGTAACAGATTCTTAGTCAATGCTTTGAAAAGTCAGATAACTTTTGGATGGATGAAGGACATGTGTAAAGATTTCAGTCTTTCAAGAACTTAGATAGATCTGCTGGGGGATCTTGTGGTCTTAAGTAAAGTGCTCGTTGCTGGCCTCTATTTTCAAAGGTACTCGGTTCGTACCCCCAAATGAAGCGATCTGGATATTTTCTCAGAGATATCTGATCTGAATGTAGTAAGAGAATAAGAAGTTTTAACTCCTTGTGGATCAAGTGCCACACTGTGTGGCTTTGGACTAGATGCCTTTTTACCAGGAGCCACACTAAAGGGCATTTTTATTCTAAAAACAAATGGCTTGTAAAAACATGGCTTTTGTCCTGGTCCACTAAGAGTTAAGAACCCCAGGGGAAGCTCCAGAGTCAATGAATATGATTAATAAATAGACAGTGTATAAATAATGACAACTCAGATGCAACAAAGCATCAAATTTTAAAGCAAAAATGAAAACTGTAATAGAGAAAACTAAAATGCTCATAAATTGCAATGCCACAAGCAGCGGTCAAGTTATTCTCAATGGTGAAAACCCTTTAGGAGAGGGAGGGATGTGGTCAACTGGTCATTGATTCTATATCACTTAGTTATTACTGTAACAATTGGTAATGGTCAACTGGTCATCGATTTGATATCACTTAATTATTAGTCTTAACAATTGGTAATGGTCAGCAGGTCATTAGTTCTATATCACTTAGTTATCACTGTAACAATTGGTGGTGGTCAACTGGTCATTAGTTCTATATCACTTAATTATCAGTCTAACAATGAGTGATGATCAACTGGTCATTAGTTCTATATCACTTAGTTATCACTGTAACAATTGGTGGTCAACTGGTCATTAGTTCTATATCACTAATTATCAGTCTAACAATTGATGGTCACGGTCATTAGTTCTATATCACTTAGTTATCACTGTAACAATTGGTGGTGGTCAACTGGTCATTAGTTCTATATCACTATTATCACTAACAATGAGTGATGGTCAACTGGTCATTAGTTCTATATCACTTAGTTATCATTGTAACAATTGGTAATGGTCAACTGGTCATTAGTTCGATATCACTTAGTTATCACTGTAACAATTGGCAATGGTCAACTGGTCATTAGTTCGATATCACTTAGTTATCACTGTAACAATTGGTGGTGGTCAACTGGTCATTAGTTCTATATCACTTAGTTATCAGTCTAACAATGGGTGATGGTCAACTGGTCATTAGTTCTATATCACTTAGTTATCACTGTAACAATTGGTAATGGTCAACTGGTCATTAGTTCAATATTACTTAGTTATCACTGTAACAATTGGTAATGGTCAACTGGTCATTAGTTCTATATCACTTAGTTATCACTGTAACAATTGGTGGTGGTCAACTGGTCATTAGTTCTATATCACTTTATTATCAGTCTAGCAATGAGTGATGGTCAACTGGTCATTAGTTCTATATCACTTAGTTATCAGTCTAACAATGAGTGATGGTCAACTGGTCATTAGTTCTATATCACTTAGTTATCTGTCTAACAATGAGTGATGGTCAACTGGTCATTATTTCTATAACATAGTTATCACTGTAACAATTGGTGGTGGTCAACTGGCCAGTGATTCTATAATATAGCACTTGAATGATGACCATCTCTTGTAGTTTATCTCATGTTCTGTAGTTAATTATTTTAAAATGACCACTTTCAGTGCCATGTTTATAATTACAATAATGTATGTAAAATCAGTCATTTCTTTTTTTAAAATAAATTTGAAACCAAAAATATTTATCAACTTTGTATGAGTATTCTAATTGTGTTTCTAAATTAACCTTTTCCAACATGACTTGCTCATATTGTTTTTCTTAATATTATCATTATAATCTATCTCAGTACTGGTTTATTCTGACGTATTTGTTAGTAATTATATTTTCCAGTATTATTGCATTCTGACGTATTTGTTAGTAATGATATTTTCCAGTATTATTGCATTCTGACGTATTTGTTAGTAATTATATTTTCCAGTATTATTGCATTCTGACGTATTTGTTAGTAATTATATTTTCCAGTATTATTGCATTCTGACGTATTTGTTAGTAATTATATTTTCCAGTATTATTGTATTCTGACGTATTTGTTAGTAATGATATTTTCCAGTATTATTGTATTCTGACACATTTGTTAGTAATTATATTTTCCAGTATTACTGTATTCTGACATTTGTTAGTAATTATATTTTCCAGTATTATTGTATTCTGACATATTTGTTAGTAATGATATTTTCCAGTATTATTGAATTCTGACGTATTTGTTAGTAATGATATTTTCCAGTATTATTGTATTCTGATGTATATGTTAGTAATTATATTTTCCAGTATTATTTTATTCTGACATATTTGTTACAGTTTTCCTTCTCCAATATTATTTGTACTTACTAATTTGTTAAAATTAATACTTTCCAAAATTGTATGGTTTGTATTCGTTTTTTGCCTGTTTGCAAATTTGACTGTGCATGACTGATAAAAAATAATTATTTCTTCACCTAACAATATGCAAAAATTAGTTCTTCACCTGGCAGGCAGGAAAAATTAGTTCTTCATCTGTCATTTTGCAAAAAATTAGTTCTCCACCTGTCTGTTTGCAAAAATTAGTTCTCCGCCTATCTGTTTGCAAAAATTAGTTCTTCACCTGTCCGTTTTCAAAAATTGGTTCTTCACCCGTCAGTTTGCAAAAAATATTCTCTGTCTGTTTACAAAATTAATTCTTTGTCTGTCTTTTTGCAAAATTATTTATATTCCTGCCTTCTTAGAAAATTCCCTGCCTAACTATAAAATTATTTCTGTTCCTGACTGTTTGTAAAGTTAGTTCTATACCTGACTGTTACCAAATTTGTTCTGTGCATGATTGTCTGCAAATGTTATTGTACTCTGACACTGTGTGTCCAACTGTTTACAATGTTAGTTCTGTCTGTGATTGCTACCCTGTTTGAGATATACTTTCTAACAATGCACATTGTTTCAGCCTGACACCTGCAGTTAGTGCCACAGATCTTAGCTCAATGGATGATCATCCTAGGTAAGGCCATACATTCTGTTGTGCATAGCTTCTTTGTTTTGATTGGTTTTTCCCCATAATTATTTTAATGTCTTGGATTTTCCCCATAATTTTTGTAATGTCTTATTCTTGCGATCGCTATTTTGATGGTTATACCGTTTGACGCGTTCTTATAATGAAGTCTACTGTTGTTTGGAGCTCATCCCTGGTGTCATGTAGTGTTATGTTGTAGGGCCAGCATCCTTTTCTATGGAGTACATACAGCAGGCAGTCTTGCAGAACATGTTTTGTAGTTTTATCAGTGGTGCCACATGGACACAGAGGGGATGGAGACAACCATAGCCTGTGCAAATGTTTATTCAGTCTGTTATGCCCTGTCCTGAGACGCAAGATGATGGTCTGTCCTTGTCTGTCGAGTGTGTGATAGTCATTGTTCGATAGTTCATTCCTCTGATGTGATATGCTGTTTACAGCATGCTACTCCATCAATCTTGTTCTGATTTCCTAAGATGAAGGAAAAATTTATTAAAATAGGGACAGTAATCACATACATATAATGGCATAGGTGTGTGAAGTATTAGAGATCTTACAGTTCATTGTTCATTTGAGAATCATCTTCATCGGACATGTTCATAATTGCTACAATCTCATCCTAAACATATATTTCAGTGTGTTTTGACTAACAACTCCCGCTCTGTGTTGGTTGATGTATCCACTGGGATTTCTCTCATGGCATTCCCGTCTTGTCGCACCAAACGGTATGCATACCTTGCGCAACCGAGGTAGAGTATACCCTTTATCTTCTTAGTTGAAATCTTCAGAGCGTATATTTTCTCTTAGAGCGTTGATGATGTCGCTTTTGTCCATAGAAGACTTATTCTCGATCGTAGCATTGCTTCCCATTGCATCCATTCTTTCATTGCATTTCAATCAAGAATGACCTGGGACAAAGATGAAGGTAAGTGTCTAGATTGTTGCTTTTTTTTATTAATTGCATCTCGTAGTACTTGACTTTAACATTTGTAAATAAGGTAGTGAATGCTTGTTCTTGCTGACATAAAAGTAAATTAAGTTCATAGAATATAATGCCATAGGAATATAAAAAAAAAGTAAAGGGCCCTTTTTATACCAATTTTATATAGGTATATACTTTGTTAGCTCAGTATTTTTATAGACCGTCAGCATACGATGGGTGATGCGGTAAAAATCACACTGACTGCCTTTACACCTGAGCGCTTTTTTCTTGGTACCCAATTTAGTCTGGGATTGACCTGAGAGACGTTAACGGTCAGAAAAAATTCCACGCCACTGTAGAATTGAACCCGGACCAATAGCCTAAGAAGCGAGTTCATTAACAACTATGTTACTTCTGCTCTCTCATAGGAATGCGAAATATTTGAAAACTCACAGATTATGCCTGAGTTTATAGCATGTGAAAAAAATGAAGTTTCAATTTGAAATATCTTCATTGCACTCCGGACATGTCCATATGTGATCCAATCTCCTACGTAGTATCTCCAACGACTGACTGTATCAGTTCGATTTTGATTGATGAGTCTACTCATATATCTGTTATGCTGTTCTTTTCTTGCTACTCCAATCTTCAAACCCAGCCCCAGCAATCTAGTAGTTGACGTGGATTGGTTTAAATGAAAATCTTTTTTGCGGCCGTACTCTATGAGGACGTTCAAAATATCAGCTCTATCCATTGGCTGGCTTGCTGATATGGTGGCAGAGCCAGCCAGCCTGTCTGCCCTCTCATTGCCAACGACACCCATGTGCCCCGGAACGAAGATAAGTGTAATTCTGCAAATTGTTGATGCTTGTAGTGATTCAGTCCATTGCCTGCGCACCGAACCAGCCTCCACCTTTCGGATCATACTCAATGAATCACTCAGAATGCATACATGAGTGTAGTTTTGTGACTCCAGCCAGAGTAGTGCATTAGTCAATGTCTGTATTAAAATTAGTAAAAGAGAAGTATCAATGTGTGATGTAATCAGTCTTAATTTGTATTATCCTTAGCCCGGAACCCATGATGTCAACAGACTCCAGCCCAGTACAGACATATCTACTCTCACCTGACATCGATGTCCATGATTCATCATTCAACAGGGATGGCGGTTTCTACCTACTAAGAAAGGATTCTGAGAGACGGCAGACATTAGTACATATCTTGGAACAAGACTCACAGAAGGTAGGAGTTTCTGTCTTCATGTCTTCTAAGAGACTAGACTTCATTTCACTCCAGACAGACACATAAGTGCATTGGTTTTTTTTTAGTAGTGGGCGAACGTTAATGTGCTGTATGTCCCAAAATTTCCTTGTATGACTCGGTCATTTTCCACAAAAATGGCAGACCAACTGCTATTGTTAAACCCACTGCATTGTGGAGGAAATATCAGTCTCAATTCCATGGAAGAGATTGAGCGAGTTGCCCATGATAAAGAGGTATGAAGAAATTACTTGCAGGCCCTATGTAACGTATAACGGTACAAGAGGAATTATTATTATTGTGGAGGGGCACTTGGGGAGTAAACCCTGTCCAGATATATTTTGATATATCTGATATTTGATTTATCTTATATATCTGATATCCATAGAGCTGATATTTTGAACACACTCTTAGAGTGTGACAGCAAAGAAGATTTTCATTTAAACCAATTCACGTCAACTACTAGATTGCAGGAGCTGGGTTTGAAGATTGGAATAGCAAGAAAAGAACAGCATAACAGGTACGTGAGTAGACTCATCAATCAAAATCGAACTGGTACGGTCAGTCGCTGGGCGCTGTTGGAGATATTGCGAAGGAGATCGGAGCACCTATGGACATGTCCGGAGTGCAATGAAGATATTCCAAACTGAAACTGAAAACCTGTCCAGACAAAATGCCCCCCAAAAACCCCAGTTCTTCAGTTGTATGTCTACATGGCATTGAGCTAAAGAACAATAGTTCAAACATTATCATTGAAGAAAATGAAGAACTTTTGTTTCTATATTTGTCAGATCTGTACTATCTGGTTGGATATGCTTCACCGGGATGCCACCATGTCTAATCCTAAACTAACATGTGTAAGTAATTAGAACTTCTTCTGTTTTATATGTATATATATATATGTGTGTGTATATATATGTGTAGACACTTCCTTCAAGCAACAATCTAGACACTTACCTTCATCTTTGTCCCAGGTCATTCTTGATTGAAATGCAATGAAAGAATGGATGCAATGGGAAGCAATGCTACGATCGAGAATAAGTCTTCTATGGACAAAAGCAACATTAAACACCAGCGTCTCCAGTCAACGGACAACTTTGCTTATCTTGGCAGCCTCCTATCCAGATCGGCAAACATAGATTCTGAGGTCCACAATAGGATATCCAAAGCCAGTGCTGCGTTCGGAAGGTTACGTGTCACTGTGTGGGAACGGAAGGGGATAAGCATAGTCACAAAGCTGAAAGTTTACCAGGCCATAGTGCTAACAACGCTGCTGTACGCAAGCGAGACATGGACAGTGTATAGCAGACACGCAAGAAAATTAAACCATTTCCACACAAGCTGTCTACGCAGAATACTAAAAATAAACTGGCAGGACAAAATTCCAGACAGCGAAGTCCTCACAAGAGCAAAGATCCCAAGCGTCAACACCCTGTTGCAGAAGGCTCAACTGAGATGGGTCGGTCACGTTGCTCAAATGCCTGATAAACGCATCCCAAAACAGTTGATTATGGCGAGCTTGAAGGGGGCAGACGTTTAGCTGGTGGACAGAAAAACGCTTTAAAGACACTCTTAAAGTGTCTCTGAAATGCTCGATATAGACAATACGTGCTGGGAATCCTTGCGCAAGATCGCCAAATGTGGCGCTGTAACAACAAAGAGGAACCCGAATAGCTGAGAATCATCGTATTGTTGAGTCACAGAGAAAACGAGCAGCGCGAAAAGACAGAGCACACAACACGCACATGTCTAACCTTGATCATGTATGCCCCACCTGTGGTCGGGGATTCTGTTCTAGGATTGGACTCTACAGTCACCTTCGCACACACCAGAGAGGTGCAACAGTACACGTCTGAGATTGTTGTCATCATCGCTTGCGATGGACGGCTATTATCCGTATGTCTATATCTGTCTGTTAGACATGTAACAAGAAGAAGAACTTTTGAAGTGTTAATATTTACATGACAATCTTGTTAGTATTTTGATGATGAATCCGTTAACACTGTGAGGATGATTCTGTTAACATTGAGATGGTGATTCTGTTAACACTGAGAGGATGATTCTGTTAACATTGAGATGGTGATTCTGTTAACACTGAGAGGATGATTCTGTTAACACTGTGAGGATGATTCTGTTAACATTGAGATAGTGATTCTGTTAACATTGAGATGATGATTCTGTAACTTGAGAAGATGATTCTTTAATATTGAGATGATGATCTGTTAACATTGGGTGATTCTGTTAACAGGGAGAGGATGATTCTCTAACATTGGGTGATAAGATGATGATCTTTAACTGTTATATGATGATTTTGTTAACGTTGAGATGATAATCTTGTTAATTGATGGTGGTGGTGTGATGGTCTAACATTTCTGAGAGATCATAGAGCTATGCTCTGGATAGTACTGTGGGCGGAGTGGCGTCTCTGTACAATTCTAACACCTAAATGGTGAGACAGGTCTCCTGAGATGGAGTTGTAACCCATTTTCTTCTTGTTTTATCAGACTTATCAAATAACAAATCTTGCTTACAGACATTTTTAAAATTATGTTTGTGGTCTTCCAGTTGATCTTTTCTCATAGATAGCTCTTTATAATGGAGATTCTTGGACATTTGACCACCTTCCATATATGAAATGTGACCCAGTCATCAGAACTTACATGGTGGGAATTTATGATATCTTAATTAAGCACCCATTTGATGTTTATAAAGTCATATGAGGCTAGGAATAAGTTAAACAGGTTTTTGCCAATGTCAGCAGGCGGAACAAACACTGAAGTATGTCCTGCAAGACTGTTCTTTCCTGGATGAGCTGAGAAGCAACATGTGACCACACCCAGTCAACCTAAACTAAAGTACCCAAAAGGATCCATAGGCAAGGATTGACTTCATTGCAGGTTTCCATATGACTCGTCCTGTTGGCAGAGATGGCATGCCATCTGCCGAGAGCATTGCACAAACTCTGTAGCTCCAGCAACAATCATCTCATGAAGTAATTGAACATATGTCTCAGGCCAGATTCGAACCTACAACCTTCAGTACGACAGGCAAACTATTTCACCATTCCTACCTAAACTAAGTTTTAGGAAACCTGACAGACCTGAAGCTGACTGCTCAGTCTGTTGTCCACAGTAAACTAAGCGCATGCCCAGAGATCACTGAAGAAGGAAACCTGACAGAGTTGAAGCTGACTGCCCAGTCTGTTGTCCACAGTAAACTAAGTGCATGCCCAGAGATCGCTGAAGAAGGAAACCTGACAGAGTTGAAGCTGACTGCCCAGTCTGTTGTCCACAGTAAACTAAGTGCATGCCCAGAGATCGCTGAAGGTAGAAATGTGAACTTTCTTTCATGTTAAAGTGAAGATTCAGGATTTTTACCCATAGTGTGCTACGACATCATGTGACTTGCATTTCTGTACGTCCATTTAGTTTTTATTTCTGTTAACTGGTTTCATAATAAAGTAATGAGTCATGTTAACGTCACAGTGGTTTGGAGAGATAGTAATAAAGGCATGGTTCCTTGGGTAGAGGCAGGAGAAGACCAAGATGAAGGTGGCCAGGACATCAAGAAACCTGAACATGATATTAGAATAGGTCGAGAACTTGCTAGAGACAGTTTTTCAGGCAGGCTGTGATGAAAGCCACATTCTGCAAGATACATGCTACTTGATGATGATGATGAAGGATTGTCAGAAAGATATATTTACATCTCCACTTCTCTCTCTAACTCTCTCTCTGTCTGCTGTGCACACACACACAGACACACATGCTCATGTGAAACTTGTAAACTGACATGATATTCTCCTTCAGGAAACTCTCAGAGCCTCCTTGGAATAAGGGTTAATACTAGACCAGTCCACTGTGGCAGTTCAGGAAGCTTAAGGTAAAAGCAGCATCTTCTTTTTTTTCCATTTCTAGTTTTTCATATTTATTTAGTTCTTTGCTTTTAGTACTATTTTCATTTAGGCTGTTAGAAATATATTGTCGACTGTGATGTTATGTCTGCCATATTCTTCTTCTTCTTGACGCTCCATATCAATCACTTGTTAACCACTCTGTATGATTTGTATATGATCTGAGCCTAAGAGCAATCATACATTTTCTGCTTTGATTTTTATTTACTAGGTAGCTTCCTAGGTCTACATCAGTGCCTCTACGACATGCCTTGTAGCTCGAGCAGTACTATTCTTTGCTTCCCATGCGGACCCAGCACCACCGGACATGTCTGTCGTATAGAAGTCTGAATTTCTTCGCTTCTGTGTATATTTGCTTGATAAAGGCCTTTTGGTCAAAACGTTGCTGTATATTGTTTTTATACTTGATAAAACTATAGTACTTTTTCCTAGTTTGCATTGGAACAGCACTTTGTTAGTTTATTTTAGCTTTACTAATAACCTTTTTGTTCCAATGGAACATAGGGTTGAATGTTCCTCTATGAGTTTTATTTTAGTTTTTAGCCTTTTCAGACCTTAGGTGGAAGTCACTTCACATCTCTAGGGCCTAGTATGCAGAAGGTAGGAGGGCCAATTCATTTCCTCACATATAATTGAATCCACACCACCTCTTGTGTCCGAGTGGACAGGCCGCATGCTAATCCATCCCCTTCTTTCTCTACGCTACTAAAACTTCTTGTTCCCAAGGACATAGGGCCCAACTGTGATCCTCTCCTTCTATTAGTCCTTCTTGTTGCCAGTAAAACATAGAGTTGCAACTGTTCCTCTCCTACTACTAACAATTCTTCTTGTTCCAATGTAACTTGAAGCAGCAACAGTCCCATTTATTTACTTTTCATATTCTTCTTCACCTTTCAACTCCCAACAGAGCACAGGTCTTTAACAAACTTCTTCCAGCTCTTCCTCTCTCTCTTGCCATCCCTTCCAATTCTTTCCATGTTTTACCTATCCTTTTAATATTAGTCTCCAGCTCTCTTCTCCGGGTATGTCTAGGCCTTCCTCTACTCCTCTTTCCCTACAAGTTCCAAAACAGTGTCTGTCTTGCAATGCTTCTGGTCGGTCTTCTCAATGTGTGTCCTATCCATCGCCAGCATCTCTACTTTTAAATTCAACATTCTCAATTAGTCGATGCGGACCTCCGTTATAATTTTGAAGATTGTAAACATTTTATAGGGATTGTATTTAAATATTTTTAATGAATCTCATTTAATTTCCATTCATCATTTCATGATTGTCGTCTATTTACTGCTAAGCTCGTCTACATCGATGTTTCTTTTGAAATACTGGGACTTGTGTTTTTATACTACAGATAATCTGCGGGAAGGTGTCCAGTTTGATGCTGCTGCTCTGATGGAGATACAGCTGGCGTTATATGTCTTTCAGGATGCTGTGAGTTTGTTACGTTGGGTTCTTTATGTTTGGGGCCAGATGCTCTGTGCCCTTTGGTGGGCTACAGACAAGCTGCATGGGCTTGCAGCAGTCAGCAACTCATATCTGACTGCTAGCACCAAGGTCAGTGTAAGAGCAATGCTGACCAAGACACCACTCTGCCTCCTGCGCGACCCTACAGACAACTACCAAGAAGTCTGGCTAAGTTTGTGGAGACCTAAGAAGGAGACGTACTATACCCGGTACTATAAAAAAGGCTATGCTGAAGTTGGATCTGTTGCACGAAGGTGCAGGTACTACAGCTCATGTTGAAAAATGCGACACAACACATTTCATTCTCCAGACTGCATCCTGCTATAACCAGCGGGAGTATAAGAACGATCGAGGAAGAAGAAGATTTATTAGTGGGGTTACCAATAGCAAAATTGATAACACTTTGTGCTAGTGGTCATATATTATGCTAATTTCAGAATTCTAGGTCAACTTTGATTTTTTTTTAAATTACAATTCTCGGTGCGCACATGGTTGGACTATATGAGACCCTAATCCTTTGCTTGAGAATCTAAATTACAAGTACGTCTGAAGTCTGGAGTAAGACTTGCCTAAGTGACAAGGGACACTAGTAATAAGGAAAGAAATGCACAGCAATGGTTTAACCACTTGGCAACAAACAAACAAAACTAACTACTGCTGCCCTCTGTGTTATTTATCAAATCTATTGTTGGCCCCCCTTTCCCCTGACATGATAATCTGTTCAGCTTATTCATTCTTTATCACTTTGTATGTATGATCTATAATTGAACATAGGTAATGAGACTGCTTGTCAATCATCTGTAACTGATCTTCTTCACAGGTCAGCATCAGTCTGAAAGAACATGGCATTAAACCACACTGGATGTTTGCCTTAGATAATTTATTGAGAGGTGCTGTTCAGGTGGTCATTACCATACTTTCTCCAGGTATGTAATGTGTTTAATTTGGAAGTTTATTAAAATCATTGTAACAGCCAGTAAAATCGAGGGGAGACAGAAGAAAACAGAGAAAGAAAATTTTGAAAAGCCTGACTTCATGGCACGGAAGATCATCAACATCTGAGATGATAGCAAACACCAGAGACAGATTTGTGGAGATCAATTATCGCCTATGCCAGCCGTCACGGCACCTGATGATGACTTTATTAAAATTGTATATTTTACTAGAAAGTTTATTACAATTGCATATTTAATTAGAAAGTTTACTGGATTAAAATTGTATATTTAACTAGAAAGTTTACTTGATTGAAATTGTTTATTTAACTAGAAAGTTTACTTGATTACAATTGTTTATTCAACTAGAAAGTTTACTTGATTAAAATTGTATGTTTTACTATAAAGTTTACTTGATTAAAATTGTTTATTTAACTAGAAAGTTTACTTGATTAAAATTGTTTATTTAACTAGAAAGTTTACTTGGTTACAAATTGTGTATTTTATTAGAAAGTAAGTTATAATGAAATTCTATTTTAGTTTAACCCTAAATTTGATTGAAAAATATGCTTGTGTTTTCTAGCTCATTATGTTATTGAAATTGTGTGTGAGTTTTTACTGGCTGATCAGTTTTGTTAAAGTTCAGTGTGTGTGTGGATATATTGTCCACCATGGTGATTGTTCTTGATGGTTGTCGTGATGATGCTGAAGTTAGTGGTTATGGTAGTGGTGAAGACAAATTGCTTGTTGTAGCACTGTGATTCACAAGCGACTTGATAATTGTATCTCTTCTTCTTCCTCTTCTTCGAACTCTCCATATCGACCACTTGTTAAACCATTCTTTGTGATTTGTATGTGATCTGAGCCTAAGTGCAATTGTACATTGTGCCAGTTATGCGTCTACAAGTAAGTAGGCCAGCACATCTGATTTCTGCGACACTTTTATTTACTAGGGTAACTTTCCTAGGCCCCTACTTCATTCGCCTCTTTCTTGTAAGTTGCAGTGTAACTATTCTTTGGTCAGTTGATGTAGGGCGAACATGAAGTGGCAGACGTTCTGCTGGTGGACAGAAAAAACGCTTTTAAAGACACTCTTAAAGTGTCTCTGAAATGCTTCGATATAGACACCACGTGCTGGGTATCCCTTGTGCAAGATCACCAAATGGGGCACTGTAACAACACAAGAGGAACCTGCATAGTTGAGAATCATAGTGCCGTTGAGGCACAGAAAAAACGAACTACGCGAAATGACAGAACACACAACACGCGCATGTCTAACCTTGATGATCATCACCTCTGGTAGAGGATTGTGTTCTAGGTTTAGACTCTACAGTCACCTCCACAAACACCAAATATGTGCAGCAGCAAAAGTCTGAGACTGTTGTCATCATCTCTTGCGATGGACGACTATTATTATTATTATTATTCTCTGGTCTCCTTGCGAGCCCGGCACCACACGGGTGGATTATTGTATCAACTATTTGATTAACATTTTACACACATTTCATTATCTCCTCCAACAGAACTTGGTGCTAACCTGGCAGGTGAGGGCACGGGTGATGATGAAGCTGTTACTTCAGGTGTGTCATCAGCCAACTCAGTCAGAGCTCAGACATATCGCAATCAAGCATGCCAAGAGTTGGAGATGAATGTTTCACAAGTACAGGAAGAAAATATGAGGTGATTGTATATTCTCATTTGTAAAGAAGAAACTATTCCAACTGTCATCTATCTATTCTCTAATCCGGTTTTGCCTTTCAGCATCAGGTCGAGAAAGGAGACACCCGGAACAAGCCTCGCTTGGCACCTTGTCTTTCTTTATCTTCTCCAATCCTGATTTGCCTCACAGCTTCAGAATAAGAAGAGATTTCTAGCACAGGCCCTTGTGTGTGCTTCATAAAGTGTCTTTTGTCACCTCTGTTATCTCTGAGGTCCACTTTTTGCGTGGCCAGCCTTTTGCTTTGTATCCACCGTATCAGAGTAACATTGCTCTCTGTAGTGCACTGCCTGTCGGTAATCTGCTTTTGTGGTTGAACCATTTAATTGTTGCTTTATTTGATAAAGCTCAGTACTGATGTTGCACCCACCTTCTTCCCGATGTCATTTCTAAACCGGTCTCTTTTTGTTACTCCCAGCATTCTGCGTAGACACTTCATCTCTTATATATCCATGCTTATTTAGTGTAGTCTTGACATTGTCTATCCAATTTTTTCTGTCTTCTCTTGGCTCTATTACCTGATCTATATTTTATTGTATGCTTTTATTGGTGGTTGGTTGTATTCCATTCTCATGTTGTCTTTCAATGTATTTAGTGCATGAAGATGTGATCATTCTGCCTCTCTCTCCCTCTCTGTTTCTCTCTCTCTTTCTCTCTATCTCTGTCTCTCTCTATCTCTCTCTGTCTCTCTCTATCTCTCTCTCTCTCTATATATATCTCTCTCTCTCGTTCACCAGCTATGAATTCAGACATAGTAAAGGCACCTAATATGCTTGATTTTTACTTGAAGGCTTGCTTTCAGACAATATAACTTGAGACAATAAAACCTCATGTAAGGGCTACTTGTAACTTTCTTTCTTTCTCGAATCCTGTATGCCTCACAGCGTCAGGTCAGAAAGAGATTTCTAAAACGGGCCCTAGTATGCGCTCGTAGATAGTCTCTTTCGTCACCTCTGTTATCTCTGAGGTCCATCTTTTGTGTGGCCGGCCTTTTGCTTTGTACCCATTGTATCGAGCAGCATTGCTCTTTGGGGTGCACTGTCTGATGGTAATCTGCTTACGTGGCGAACCATTTAATTTGTTGTTTCTTGATGAAGTCTAGTACTGATGTTGTACCCACTTTTTCCTGATGTCTTCATTTCTCAACCGGTCTCTTCTTGTTACACCCTGAAGGCTTGCTTTCAGACAATATAACTGAGACAATAAAACCTCATGTAAGAGCTACTTGTAACTGAGACAGTAAAACCTCATGTAAGAGCTACTTGTAACTGAAACAGTAAAACCTCATGTAAGAGCTACTTGTAACTGAGACATTAAAACCTCATGTAAGAGCTACTTGTAACTGAGACAATAAAACCTCATGTAAGAGTTACTTGTAACTGAGACAATAAAACCTCATGTAAGAGCTACTTGTAACTGAGACAATAAAACCTCATGTAAGAGCTACTTGTAACTGAGACAATAAAACCTCATGTAAGAGCTACTTGTAACTGAGACAATAAAACCTCATGTAAGAGCTACTTGTAACTGAGACAGTAAAACCTCATGTAAGAGCTACTTGTAACTGAGACAATAAAACCTCATGTAAGAGCTACTTGTAACTGAGACAGTAAAACCTCATGTAAGAGCTACTTGTAACTGAGACAATAAAACCTCATGTAAGAGCTACTTGTAACTGAGACAATAAAACCTCATGTAAGAGCTACTTGTAACTGAGATAGTAAAACCTCATGTAAGAGCTACTTGTAACTGAGACAATAAAACCTCATGTAAGAGCTACTTGTAACTGAGACAATAAAACCTCATGTAAGAGCTACTTGTAGCTGAGACAATAAAACCTCATGTAAGAGCTACTTGTAACTGAGACAGTAAAACCTCATGTAAGAGCTACTTGTAACTGATACAATAAAACCTCATGTAAGAGCTACTTGTAACTGAGACAATAAAACCTCATGTAAGAGCTACTTGTAACTGAGACAATAAAACCTCATGTAAGAGCTACTTGTAACTGAGACAAGTAAAACCTCTGTAAGAGCTACTTGTAACTGAGACAATAAAACCTCATGTAAGAGCTACTTGTAACTGAGACAGTAAAACCTCATGTAAGAGTTACTTGTAACTGAGACAATAAAACCTCATGTAAGAGCTACTTGTAACTGAGACAATAAAACCTCATGTAAGAGCTACTTGTAACTAGATTTAGTAGGCAGAATGGACAGTAAAACCTCATGTAAGAGTTACTTGTGAATTCTTCAACAGGTTGTTACAAGATTTATTGGAAGCACAGAGACAGTATCAGATACTACTGCAGCAAACACTTGAAGAGAAGAAAATTTCAATACTCCAGCTCAGGTATAGTGTTTCAGAGATTTATATTTAGTTTAATGAGGAGCGTCTGACCGAATGGATTAGAGTGTGACTCCCATACCGGAGACCCAGGTTCAATTCATGGTAAGTCCAAGGAGTTATTTCTGTCGAGGGCATAAAGATAAGAGGGCCTAACCTGAATAGTTTCACAGCGACTGCACTAGCCATGCGGCCATTAAATTCCACAGACTCGTGTCCCTTCTGTCCTACACCGCCCAAAAAGCGGTATTACAGGCAGTAGCGACAGTTTATGTTTAGTTTACTCGTCAGATTATCATCACTGCACATTGAACAAGTTAGTTCATAAATTCTCCGATTTCCTCCTCACTCCTCAGTATGTCTCTCAGCATGTGCAGCTAACAACACCGGTTCTTTGTTGGTTTACTATTCTTCATTGGCTACCAGTATAGGGCTCTTGTCTAGCTACACCACATTTGACTTGGTATTCTTGCAGTCTGCTTAGGGTTGTAGATTCACCACTATTACTTGAATCATTTACACAACCTCTCTTCCTCAGGGAATTTAGAATATCAGCCTGGTCCATTGCTCACCATTGCACCTGGTCCATTGCTCAGCCTGGTCCATTTTTTTTACAGCAGCCATACCTGCAAGCCTATCAGCGCATTCATTTTCCCTTACACCTGCATGCCCTGGCACAAAAATCAAACTGATTTTTGACAGCCTAGACCTCCTCAGCTACTCCAACCATTGTCTCCTAGCTCAGTCTGTTTCAATCTTCATGAGCATACTCATTGAGTAACAGAAAGAGAGAGAGAGATTAATATTGGTGTTAAAGAAGACTGTAGTACAATTATTTAATGATTGTAGTATCTATCATCTGATATTATCAAGGTTCAAAGGTAATTAAAATTGATGAACTTTTCTTAGCTGTGTCGCATTTACTTTGATGGTGCATTTTGATGGAGTCTTGACTTTATTAAAGATGATTATAACTTCTGTCTTCTTCTTTCTGCTTACAGGATCATCAATCATCACATAGCTTGACCTGAGCAGAATTTTGCCACCTTAACTGTCCTTCAGAATTTCTCTCTCTCATAGGCCAGATGTCCAGCCTCTGCAGTGGTCATGCTCATACCATCAGTTACATCCAGAATCTATCTTCTCTGTAGTCTTCCTCTTCTCCTCTTTGCTGGGTCAGCCTCCTTCCGTGATGATCTTGTCCAGCCCTTCGTGTCTTTTTATATGTCCAAAATACCTCAATTCTCTCTTTCTTATTTGTAGCATCAACCAGTTTTATTTGATTTTGAGTTCTTTCTAGATAGATCTATTTGTTCTCTTCTCTGTCCATGATATACGGAGGACTCTTCTGTAACATTTATATTCAAAAGCACATATGTTTTTCTACCGCCTTGTTAAATGTCCATGCTTCACACCCATACATTGCCACTGCGAATGTGCATGCTCTTAGTATTCTTAACTTTGTTTTTTCCTGTCAGTCCCATTTCATACTGTTTTTAGTAGTTTAATTTTTTGGTAAAGCCATGTTTGTTCATCTTTTAATTTCCTTGATCCCATTTCCTTCTGTACAGGGTGATACTAACAGGAAAAGGAGGTCAAGACAGCTCAAGAGAAACATCCCTCTCCCGTGAAGGTGAGTTGTATAGGTTATTTTAGTTGTAATTTAGTTATCAGATCATCATCATCATTGCACATTGAAGCAATTAGTTAATAAGTGCTCCAATCTTCTCATTAGTATGCTTCTCAGCGTGTGGCAACTAATGACTGCATTAAACTAGTTCTATGTTTGATTTACTATTCTTCTTTGGCTTCCAGTATAGTTGTCTTGTCTAGCTACACCACATTTCTTCTTTCTTCTCTCGAACGTTCTTTACGGCTGTTTTTATCAATTCTAGTGTGATATATAAACAGCCAGACACCAAGAATGGGTGTACGTGCACAACCTTCAATACCAATTGGAGCTCAGGTGCTTATCCTTCGGTGGTGTGTTCGGTTTCAACCAGCTGTTTATTTACTAGGGCAGCTCGCCTTAGGGTACGGTCCATTCTGCCGTATATTTGGGCCCGGATCTACACCTTTACAATCATCTCTGATCTGAGCCATGGTGCTTGGACGTCATCTCACACTGCGTAGGATGATGGCGTCCAAAAAGTATTGCCCTTAGTCAGTGTTTGGGTCAAGCCTTTGCATTATCGGCTTTACTTTTCTATCCACGATGAGTTTATCCTCAGTAGGAGTATTCTCAGCTGTTTCAGGGCGCGTGTCGGCACTTGGCAATTTGCAAGTGTTTACCCTGCATTTTCCTTGTCCCTGGGAAACACTAGACTAGGACTGTGCACAGATATTCTAAAAGATAGTTTCAATCGACACTAGCAACGCAACTGAAATTTGGCACTCGCCAATGTCGCCCACCTCAGTTCTTCCAGGGATGTTTGTTGTAAATGTAACAGTACCTTGCAGGTTGTACCAGGAGGGCAGTTTCGTTAGGCACTAAAACGCAACTTTAGAGTTTGCGCTCGGCCAACTGTACCCAGTAGATTTATCTGTGCTTGGTCTCATGTACGGAGTTTACAGCAATCTTCCCATGTATTGACACGATGAGTTGCAGTGTGTTCCAGAACACTTACCGAGACCTTTGTTGTTTTACTGTTCAAGCCACTGCTGTGCCTTCCACACCACATTTGATTTGGTATTCTTACAATCTGGTTAGGGTTGCAGGTTCATCTACATTCCTTGAATCATTTATATGGCCTCTCTTCCTTAGGGAATTCATAATACCAGCCTAGCCCATTGCTTGTCTGCTTCCTGCAATAGCCACACCCACATGCCTTTGACACTTGCATTCCTCTTTATACCCGCATGCCCTGGCGCAGGAATAAAATAGATTTTGATTGGCCTAGACTTACTCAGAGACTTCAACAATTGTCTTTGAACCCAGCCCACATCAATCTTCATAAGCATACTAAATGAGTCGGTGAGAAAACATGCAAAGATAAACGTCAAATGTCAGCCTTATGTCGGCTACATCACCTTTACTGTACGTTGGTCAAAGAAACATGCAGTTCTAACACATTATAATCATAATGCATAAGAATTTGCTTATCAGCTCCGACATAAGAGGATTGTAGGTTCAGTCTCATTATCAACATTTCACACAAGAGGAAAGGTATTGACATTCCTATCTCCTGCACACTAGGATCTAGAAATGGGAAGTAAGGTATTGACATTCCTACCTCCTGCATACTAGGGTCTAGAAATGGGAAGTAACAGACACTTCATACCCACAGGTCTAAAATGTGTACAGGAAATGTTATAATTTTTTTGTTATATAACACCTTATTCCCTATTATACCAGATGGTATGAAAATATATTTTTTATTGTGTTGTGTCATCATCATTAGGTGCAGACTGGTGTAGGCGATCATGGATATCCACAAATCTCTTGTCTCTGTTGTTTACTATCATCTCAGATGTTGACGCTATTCCATGCCATAAAGTCATACTGTCCAAAATTTTCTCTTTTTGTCTTCCTCTGTCTCATCTCCCTCGATTTTACCGGTTGTTACAATGTGTTCTAAACCTCCCTTTCTCATAACATGCCCGAAAAATGATGACTGCTTCTTTCTTATATTGATAATAAACTTTCTCTGTGTCTTGACCTCATTCAACACCTCAACATTAGTCATTTTAGCAGTCCATGGGATTCATTCTTTCATTCTGGTCCATCATTCTTCTGTAAAACCACATCTCTGTGGCATCCAGAGATTTTTTATTATGCTTACACAAAAATGAGCAACTGATGTAAAAGCAAAAATAAAACATGAGGAACTCCAACTGACATGCAGCTTCTTAGAGGCAACTCATCTCATCGTTTAGATGAGTTTCCGAAGCTTACAGAGCTTCTATGAGGAACTCCAACTGACTGACAGCTTCATAGAGGCAACCCATCTCGTGGTTTAGAAAAGCATACAAAACCAAATGCAAAGAAGAAGAATAGGTACTTACGAAGCTTACAGAGCAAGTTCTGGAAAACTCCCAACTGACATGCAGCTTCATAGAGGCAGCTCATCTCATGGTTTAGACAAGCATACAAAACTAAATGCAAACAAGAAGAAAAACAATAGGTACTTACAAAAAAACTTACAGGCCCAGTGTGTTTGTAGCTCGTTGGACGACGGGTGACAAGCTTCCTGTGAGTGCGGGTTCAATTCCGCGGGCTGGCAGAAAAACCACAGATTCACCAGATTTACGGTGTTCATGGCACCGAACCAAAGGGTTACGATCTGCATGGCACCGAGCCGAAGAGATGAAAGTTCAAGTGCTTCTGGAACAGGAAAAGAAAAAAAAAGAAAGCTTACAGAGTAAGTTATGGGTAACTGACATGCAACTTCAGAGAGGCAACCCATCTCTTGGTTTAGACAAGCATACTAAACTGATCGCAAAGATGAAGAAGAAGAAACACACAAGCAACAAAATTAATATATTAACCACACACACACAAATTCAGTTTGAGAGGCATGACAAGTAAATGAACACCAAAATATAACATTTTAAAATCAAAACAGACCTAGTAGATTGAAATCAACATCTTAATATTGGTTTGTTTCCCTGGTTAGAAGAACCTGTTCAGACAACAAGAAGTAGTGACACAGATTCAACATATGATCAGAAACTTATCTTATGGTTGCAAAAGTTACAGTTTGATCAAGAAACCATCAACACAGTGAGTTGGTTATGTTTTATTGTATATATATATATAGTGGGTGTCTAGCTCAAGCGGTAGTGAGCTTGATCACAACGCAAGCGTACCTGGTTCAAACTCCGCGCCAGGCAAGTTTGGAAACATTCGTTTCCGTGGGATTTTTACAAAAGGTAAAATTTACCTCACCGTTTAGAAGGCAATGGCAAATTACTGAAAGTATAAGTGGTGCCTAGAAAATCAACGACTTGTTTACTGTGGTTGATGACTACATCCTGTAAAGGATATGCCACGATTTTCATTTCATATATATGTATTCGTTTATATATATATATATATATATACTTTTTTCGCATTCACTGTTGTGGTTAAGAAACAACAGGTCAAATGATTTGGACATGCATCAAGGTTACCACAAGACAGTCTTTCACAAAGAGCACTAGCATTTAGATACAATGGCAACAGACCCAAAGGACGACCACGTAAATGATGGAAAGAATTTCAGAGGCACTAACTTCCACCTTGTACAAAGCGCATAAGGAGGCTCACTTCAGATGTCTCTTTTTTTCGACCTGACGCTGATAGGTAAAACAGGGATAGAGAATAGATAGATAGATGTATGGACATACTATTGGGGTCTCGGTGGGATAGAGGTTAGGTGTTCACCTCAAGTTCCAAAGGTACTCGGTTAACTCCCGATGAAACAATCAAGATATTTTTCTAGAGATTCCTGATCTCAATGTATGTGAGATCGAGTTCCTAGTCCTATTGGATACGGACAATAATATGTATGCCCTGTGTTCAAGTTGAACATGTAAAAAACCCCTTGGCAGTTCAAAATTGAAAATTTCAGATTGGAAAGCCGTTGCCCGGGCAAAATTCATTAGAAAGACTCCAAATGTATTTTCACCATCTTCTAAATTTCATTGGAGGCCTTCGTCTGTGCTACAGAGTTAGTGCACTACCTCTGAGATCTTCCAATGTAAGAAAGAGATCGGAGCACACATGGTTATTCACTGATATGCAGTCATGATGGTCGTATCAATCAATCTGATAAGCGAGTGACAACTAACAACCCCGGTTCTTTGTTGGTTTACTATTATTCTTTGGCTACCAGCATAGTGTTCTTGTCTAGCTACACCACATTTGACTTGGAACTCTTGCAGTCTGGTTAGTGTTGTAAATTCACCACTATTACTTGAATCATGTACACCTCCTCTCTCCCTTAGGAAATTTATAACATTAGCCTGGTCCATTGCTTGTCCGCATTTTGCAGCAGTCATACCTGAAAACCTATCGCCGAGTTCATTTCCCTTACACCTGCATGCAATTCTCAGCGACTCCATCCACTTTCTCCGAGCCCAGCCTGTTTCAATCTTCCTGAGCATACTCTTTGAGTCACTGAGAAAACATGCATGGATGAAAGTCTGTAATTCCAGCCAGACCATCGCTTTAGTTACTGCCATGATTTCCATAGTCTTCTTCTTTGCGTTTGTTCTTTACGACCAATTTTAATCACTCTTTGTGATATGTTTGATCTTTGCCAAGAACGTGTGTATGTTGCACATTTGTTTGGTAGGCCCCCAAACACATAGACTTCTACACGTTTAGGACACATGCATCTGATTTCAACCAATACTTAGTCGCCTCTTACGACATGCATGGCAGGTAACAGTGGTTCTATTCTTTACACCCAAATTTGGGCTCCGGTAACCACTCAGGCGATTTCCATAATGAGACTTGCTCATAGTCACGGCAAAACCACCACTGTCTTCCTTCACAACATCCCCTCCTACTTGAGCAGTGAAAGCCGAGCTCCGCACATGCCAAATGGTTCGGTAACCATCTGTATAAATGGTTACAAAATTTTCAGATGAGTTCTCAGAAATTAATACCTAAACTTCTGCCTCCATGACCAGTGGGTTGTCTTGTCTGCATTCTTTATCAAGTTTGATACATACCAAAAATATCAAGTATAACAGTTTAATGTGTTCCTGTATAGTTCATATTGAATAGACTGTTGTTGATTGATGTTGATTGATTGATAGGACCATCATCATTGCACTTCGTTGAGCAACCATGTGTGCTCCAATCTCTTTCTTACACAGGAAGATCTCAGCGGCAGTGCATGAACTCCGTAGCACCGACGAGGGTCCCCGATGTAATTTTGAAGATGGTGAAATTTGTAGGAATTTTTGAATCCTTTGCTAATGAATTTTGCCAGGGCAGCAGCTTTTCAGCCTGCTCTTCAAGATTTTGAACTGCCAAGGGTTCTTTTACGTGTTCAAATTTAACACAGGATCTACGTTTTATCATCCGTTTCTGTTGTGTACGTGTGTATGATGGTATTTGTTTATATTTCTTATTATTAATTAGACTATTTTTTTGTATGTGTGTGTTGTCAGGTGTGTCAGGAAGAGTACACACTAAAGGATATGCTTGAGCTGGTCACATGGAATGATGTAAAACAGCTGCAAATACGGTATGTTCATTTATCTTCTCTAATTTAAGCAAAATTTTGTAATGTTCCATAGTTTTTCAGGCCTTAGAGTATTTCCTTCTTTTTCTTCTTCCAACCTTTTGTGACATCAACCTATGTACTTCTAAAGTAGTTAGTAGTCAACTGGAGTCTTTGTGTATCTGCATATAGTTTGCCATGGACTGATGGGGTTGACCATATGTATTTCCTCTGTGTTCTTTTTTTTCTCTCTTTTCTCTAATCCTGTTTGTACCTCACAGTGTCAGGATAAGAAGAAATTTCTAGAATGAGCCCTTGTGTGCGCTTCATAAATAGGGTCTTTCGTCGCCTCTGTTTTCTCTGAGTTCTACCTTTTATTTGGTCTGCCTTTTGCTTTGTATCCGTTGTTATCGAATCAACATTGCTCTTTGAGGTGCCACTCTGTTCTTCTCGGTTTCCTCTGTTCCTTTTATGTTAAACACTCTTTTTCAATGTGGGTCTTTGTCCTCTTGCTGGTGCCACATGTGCATATGTCAGTAGGTCTATTTTGTACTTGTTAAACAGATGGTATTTCAGCCTATTCTGCCTTGTTTGAAGCCGAAAAATAACAACCTGTTCTTCTCTATTGAGTTGGTAGTATGCACCATCTTTTTCCTGATCTGAGTGATCTCTCGTCCATTTGTTCTTGTAGGTAATTTATATGATTTACTATTAACTTCAAGTTCTATCGTTTGAGTTGTTCTGGAAAGTGTTTATATTTTCTTTGAGCATTCTTGTATCGACTAGTCAAAAGACTAATATTGTCAGCATAATCCAAATCTTCAAGTACTGATGTAAGTATCCATCAAATGTCTCTGCTGTTATCCTGCAGGATTTCTCTCATTAGCCAGTCTATGGCAAGGTTCAACAAGAGTGAAAAAGAATACATCCCTGTCTAACTTATGTTTGTAACCTTGATGCACTCTGTCAGAGTGCTATTGCAAACTACTTGACACAAAAAGTGCTTACATTGTGAAACTATTTTATTTATGGATGGATCGGTAGTTCATCACAAAAGTCTGCAGGGCCTTCTCTGCAAGCTCATGTGACAGAATGGTCAAGGAAGCCAGTGGTGCATTTAGTATGACAACAAGCAGCATGACAATGGAGGTACCGGCGGTGACCAATTCACTACTCTGGCTAGAGTCACAAAACTACTCTCATGTGTGGATTCTGAGTGACTCATTTAGTATGATCCGAAAGATGGAGGCCGGTTCGGTGCACAGGCAATGGACTGAATCACTGCAGTCGTCAGCAATTTGCAGAATTACACTTGTCTTCGTTCTGGGGCACATGGGTGTCGTTGGTAATGAGAGAGCAGACAGACTGGCTGACTCTGCCGATATATCAGAGGGCCAGCCAATGGACAGAGTTGACATCTTGAACGCCCTCATAGAGTGTGGCCGCAGAGAAGATCTTCATCTAAACCAATCCACGTTAACTACTAGATTGCAGGTGCTGGGTTTAAAGATTGGAGTAGCAAGAAAAGAACAGTACGACAGGTATACGAGTAGGCTCATCAATCAAAATCGAAGTGGTATGGTCAGTCGCTGGACGCTGTTGGAGATATTGCGAAGGAGATCGGAGCACCTATAGACATGTCTGGAGTGCAATGAAAATATTCCAACTGAAACTAAAACTATTTTATTTACAGAATTACAGTTTTGGCTTGTCTTATCCACATGTTGCCATGAAGCATCGTGGGGAGTTTCAGTTTTCTGTCAGGTGTGTTTATTTAAAAAATTTATTTTTCTATTTTAAATGATGGAGAAATATTTCACTTTATCCCTTCAGAGGTGGACTTAGATGCCGCTTGTGGAGAGCTGTTTTGGAGCATCGAACAAAAGATCTTGACAATGGTTAGAGCTTTCATTAAAAGCCTATATTCTCATTACATAATCAATATTTGCCTTCACTGAACATGCTAAATGTGTCAGTTTTCAGAGCCAGTGATCCATATATGAAGATTCATGTGTTGTACCATGCAATATAATACAGATTTTGTCTATATGACCTTGCCATCTATTGATTGATTCCATTGTCTCAGATGTTTCAATCATTTATTTATTGAATGAAGATTTTATGAAATATCAATCGGATCTCATTTCACATGTAAGTTATAGAGAGAACAGTAAATCATGCTTAATAATTGAAGAGATATTGAAATAGTTCTGTTGTTACAGACTCATGAAGTTGGATAACAGAAGGCAGGGTTAGGCGTGGCCCCGCAACATAAGGCAGAATAGCTTAGACGGAAAATTGAAAATTCCTGTTTAATGGTAGTCTGGTTTCTGTATATGTTTAATAGAACACTGTAAGCTTTTTTGCAGTTGTACTTAATTCTATGAGTCAATGGTTATTATTTTATGAAAAATATTAATAATTCTGATTTTCCTTAGTGTTAACTCTTTCCATACGCAGTTATTTTCTCAGTTGTACATGGTTAATTCAAGGGAGGCCAAAAAAAAGCATTTAAAAAAAAAATTATCGTAATTACTCATTAATAAATAAATATATATATCTTATTGTGTACTAATTTGAAGAAAACTGGACAACCTATTAGAATAACAAGGTTAAAAAGTAGTAGAAGTAAAAATAATAGAAGTAAAACTAGAAAGACTTGAATAAATGACAAGTTGACTACACTCATGTTTCTAGCAAAATGGAATAAATGGATCATGGTAGATAGTAGCATGACCACCTTCCACAATCTTATCATGACTCTTGGAAGTGAATGTAGAGATTAGAACAACATGAAGACGGAAGTTACAATTTAGCGGCTGATAGCAGATAATGCAGTTGAGGGTCTGTGTGTCGTGGTGAGAAGTCAAGCTTGATTTTCCTTGTTAGAGTGTACAGTAGAGTTGCTGCAGAGCAAAGTGGAGCACACAGGACAACTACTTCCAGTATGAGGGTGAAGGTTGAGGCAGTTACTACTACCCTCCAGTGTTTCTCTGGGACTCTGTGTGCTCTGCAGTTAAGGATGATAATGTTGCTTATACTGATGGGTCCGTGCATTATGGTGAGAAGTCAGGTTGGGATTTTCTTGCTAGCACACATAGTGGAGTTGCTGCAGAGCAAAGTGGAGCAGACAGGACAACTACTTCCAGTATGAGGATGAAGGTTGAGGCAGTTACTACTACCCTCCAGTGTTTCTCTGGGACTCTGTATGCTCTGCAGTTAAGGATGATAATGTTGCTTATACTGATGGGTCTGTGCATTATAGTGAGAAGTCAGGTTGGGATTTTCTTGCTAGCACACATAGTGGAGTTGCTGCAGAGCAAAGTGGAGCACACAGGACAACTACTTCCAGTATGAGGGTGAAGGTTGAGGCAGTTACTACTACCCTCCAGTGTTTCTCTGGGACTCTGTGTGCTCTGCAGTTAAGGATGATAATGTTGCTTATACTGATGGGTCTGTGCATTATAGTGAGAAGTCAGGTTGGGATTTTCTTGCTAGCACACATAGTGGAGTTGCTGCAGAGCAAAGTGGAGCAGACAGGACAACTACTTCCAGTATGAGGATGAAGGTCAGAGGCCATTACTGCTGTCCTACATTGGCTCTGTAGGACTTTGTTTACTGGGGCCATTGTTGTATCTGACTCTTGGTCAATGCTTAGGAAGTTCATAATGGCAGGCTGTAGTATGAGTCGATTTCACCTATTGAGGTTTCCAACCTCTAGAAGCTTATATGTATCTACTCAGGTGTTTGAGGATTGGACTTTAAAGTCACATCCGCACACACCAGATGTACAGAAGGATATGTCTGACTGTTGTCATCATTGCTTGCGACGGTCAGCTATTATGAGTGTTAATGACAATGAGTGAGCGGTCAGACTTGCAGGAAGTTAGATCTCATTTAAACCATTTTATTTACATGACTATTTTCTTTAAATATTACTTTTAATTTGTATTTATTTTCATTTCATTTATTTTAATTACTTGACATTTGTGGCTAGTCAAAATATGTTTATTTTATCACATTTTATTTTATTTATGAATTTTGTTACGATTCTTATGATCTGCAAATAAATAGATCTTTTAATTTTTCTTCAATTTTTTATTTTAAACTATTATGTATGTGTGGTTTTTTTTGCCTGATTAAGTCCTGTTGATTGGTTATCTTGATAGTGTTTTGTTTTAAAGAAAACTGGAGTTTATATTTTTTCAGTCATTCAATTTTTGATGCTTTTCCTCAAGCTCTTTAAATTTGAGGAATCTGTGGTTTTTCATTTGATAAATTTTAAAAAACGAGATACTGCTAAAAACTAAGGCAAGTCTTATAAGAACGGTTTTCTGGCCAACACTATGTTACCAGTGTTAAATATTGCCAATAACAGCAGCTAATTAGGGGAAAATCATAACAACGACGGAGATGAGGTGCCTTAGAAGAGCTTAGGAGTGACAATTAGAGACAAAATTAGAAATTGAGAAATCAGAAGAAGACTGGATGTGAAACCAGTCATGCAATTCATAAAAGAACAACAAATTAAATGTTTTGGACACCTGATAAGAATGCCCTGGTATCAACTACCACAGAGAGCCACACTGAAAAAGTATAATGAGTACAGAGCAAGAGGAAGACCACATGTGACAGTCGACCTTGCGATCGAGCCGGTACATGGGTCCTGGGAGACTTTCATCTCTAATAATAATTATGTGAATCTCTAGCTATTTCTCTCTCACGCAAACCACTCAGTTATCCATGAAGGTTCAACTGAGCTTCCGAGAAAGTGTTTTAATTTACCTAATCTTCCAGTTTTATGGTTCGTCCCTTCTTTCGATTATTTTGATCAACGACAATGCGCAAAACCATCTTCCCTTCCTTTTCAACCCGGATTGGGACATGGACCTCAACCAACTCATGCCAAGTCTTTCTATCTCTAGCTATCTCCTGCAGCTTCCTCCAGCTTTTCTTTATATTGTTGATCTCTGCCTCCAAGTCTCGTCTTCATGTATTTCTAGGCCTTCCTTTCTTTCGCTATCCCTGTGGGTTCCAGGAAAGGACCCTTCTTGTTATATTCCCTCTGGTTTTCTCAAAATGTGGCCAATCCAACACCTTTGGTTTTTCTTAACCTCTTGGTTCACTGGAACCTGTCTTTGTGCCCTTATCATACCATGTAGCCTATCATACCATTTAGCCCTATCATACCATCATAGCCCCTATCATACCATCGTAGCCCCTATCATACCATCGTAGCCCCTATCTTACCATCGTAGCCCTATCATACCATCGTAGCCTATCCTACCTCGTAGCCCTATCATACCATCGTAGCCCCTATCATACCATCGCAGTCCCTCTATTCTGCAATTTATGCTTTATTCTTTTAGTAGTTCTCCATGTTTCTGACCCTTACAGCAGAATTGCTTTAACATTGGAGTTAAATATCCGAATTTTTGTTCTAGATTCATTTCTTTAAACTTCCATATGTTTACCAGTGCGATGAAAGCTCCTCTGCCGCAGAAGCATGGTTCACTAAAAAATGTGGAAAAACAGTAACTTGGACAGTGAGCTTGTCTTAGCTAGCTGTCCCTCCATCTAGCTCAGTGGTACATTTAACCTTGGTCCTAACCTAAATAGTAGTGATGGCTGTTATTCTGTCACACACTGAAAAGATCGAGCGACGGCATGAAGAACAGCCTTAAGAAAATTAATAACATTTTATAAAGTGCCTTAGAACAAGCACACAAAAGTTCACTACATTCCCCCACCAACCCGCCTCTCTTTCCCCGAACACTTCTATAAAGAAATAAGTGGTGGGAGAGAAGAAGAAGAATTTGTGTTTGTATTTTTTCATCAAGTGTTCTTCAAACTAGTTAAAATAGCTTATTTTTCACACTAGTGTTAGGAAATAGTTTTTATTCTTCAACTCATTCCATACTAACTGCTGCAGTGTGTGCCAAGATTGTCTATTAAAATAACCAATTACATAGTACTGAGTTTTACAAATTACAAAAACAATGACAAAATACAGCAACGTCGACCAACAAGGCCTTTATCAAGCAAACGAACAAGGCCTTGTTGGTCGAAACGTTGCTGTATTTTGTCATTGTTTTTGTAATTTGTAAAACTACAGTACTTTGTAATTACGTGTTTTGCCAATCAAATAGTTTTACTACAGTTCCATATATATATATATTAAAATAACCCAACTGCCACACACTGGGTCAAGCATTGTTTCATGTAAATTTAGTGCTAAATGTACATAAACGCAATCTGATCAAATTTCCAGTTTTTAATCTACAGCAAAACTATCTATTTCTAAATTCTGTTCGGTCTGAGTTCAAAATTCATTGGGAAAAAAAAAATTCCTACAAAAATATCTTCCCATCATCTTCAAAATTACATCATGGACCCTCATCATTTTACGGAACTAGTGCACTGCAGCTGAGATCTTCCTGTGTAAGAAATTGATCGGAGCACACATGGTTACTCACCGAAGTGCAATGATAATGGTCCAATCAATCAATTCTCTAGTGGGACGAATCAGTGTAATGTGTAAGCATTCACCAAATAATCTTGTTGACACAAGAGGGTTGCTGGTTCAATACCACACTCAACATTCTACACATGAGGAAAGGATTTGACCCTCCTATTCCTGAATATTATAGTCTAGAATTGTGAAGTGACAGGTGCTTCATACACTAAGGTCTGAAAAGACTACAGGACAATTTATTTATTTTACACGATTCTCTAAGTCCACGGTTATTTATTGATGAAAAGTGTTAATAATACTGATATTTCTTAGCGTTAAACTTAATTTGTGACATAATATAACCTTGTTTTCACATGTTGTGCTTTTTTTTTTTAAAAAAGAATTTTTCTTCATTTAACAATGCTGAAATGCAAGTGTCATGGGATATAAGAAGAAAGATTTATGGGAATTTCCACTTGTGCTCGTCGACATCCTATGCTACAAGGCACTGTGTTTTGGCTATACATGTAAATGTACGTAACAGATCTTGTATGTATTAGGATGATTCATTCTTATGTAACATGTTCAAGATAATTTATCTTCTTTTTCTTCCTCTATGTTCGTTCTTTACAACCAATTTTAATCACTCTTTGTGATATGTTTGATCTTTACCAAGAAAGTGTATACGTTGCACATTGGTTTGATAGGCCCCTAAACGCATAGACTTCTACACGTTTAGGACCGGTGCATCCAATTTCAGTCAAAGATAATTTATGATTCTAGATCAGTTGTTCCCAACATTTTTCCGCTTGTGTACTCATTTTTAAACCCTTTTCTATTGCCCGCCTACTCAGCGTGTTCATAGCGCGTTGGACGACGGGTGACAAGCTTCCTTTGGGTGCTGTTCAATTCTGCGGGCTGGCAGAAAAGCCACAGGTTCTCCAGATTTTCGGTGTTCGTCGCACTGAACCAAAGGGTTACGATGTCCATGGCATTCAGCCGAAGAGCTGAAAGCTCAAGCGCTTCTGGATCGGGAAAAACACCTTTCTATAAATTGTACCCTCGCTTTTAAAGTAGCGGTTCTTAATTACTGATACTTCTGTTCAATGCACATCTTCATGTCTTCTTTGATCGCTCCACATCGATCACTTGTTAATCACTCTTTGGGACCTGTAAGTGATTTGAGCCTAAGAGCAATTGTATGTTGTGCCAGTTATGCACCTACATGTACGCCAGCACATCCGATTTCTGCTGCGCTTTTTATTTACTAGGTAGCTTCCTAGGCGCCTAAATCATTCGCCTCTTACGACATATCTTGTAGGCTGCACTGTTACTATTCTTTGCTCTCCTTTGAAGCCCCGGCAACACAGGGTGAATCTTCATATCTAAAATGGGTCTAAACCGGAAGGTTTGACTACATTGTACTGGGTTTTACCCTATTTTTTTTTTTGGGGTCCAAAAGCACTTCAGCTTTCAGCTTTTCGGCTCAGTGCCATGGACATTGTAACCCTTCGGTTCGGTGCCACAAACATCATAAATCTGGAGAACCTGTGGCTTTTCTGCCAGCTAGCGGAATTGAACCGCACTCACAAGGGGCTTGTCACTCGTCATCCAATGTGCTACGAACACGATGGGCAGATGGGCATGGTTTTACCCAATATAGCTAGTCCCTCTCCACAGAATTAGCATGCCAATGCCGAGAAAATTTCACACAGCAAGAACTTCATATCTCTGGCAACAATCCTAGTGGTCTCTGGTAAAAACGCACTTCTCAACAGAAAATGATTACACTAAAAGTACAATCCACAGATTTATTTGTAAAACAGAACGTCAATTCATAAAACAGATCACTAGCTGAGTCAAAACTTATTAATGAAATTGTTGAGTTTGCTTTGATGCAATTTGTTTATTTAAATCAAGATCACCAGTTTTGCATTTTTGTTTAAACGTTACTTTTTTCTCTGCCAATACTGATTATTTTTTTTTTACCGCTGAATGGCATCTCTCTCTCTCTCTCTCTCTCTCTCTCTCTCTCTGTCTCGATCACTGCTTAGACTGATGTACCAGATTTCCCCATAAATTCTTATTCATGGGGAAATCTGATTCATGCAGCCTTAGCAAGGGTGTGTTTCATCACATCTTTAGCGCCATTTGGTGCTTTGGTGCTTATCCTTTGGCGATGTGTCCGGTTTTAGCCAGCTTTTACTGGGTTCGCTCTCCATCAGCCTTGGGCTGTTCCGGCCGACCTGCAAGACAGCAGGCTGCTATTTTCTTTTAGGGTAGCTACCCTTAGACAACATTTCCCTCCTGGATTGTTGAGCGTCATCTGTCCAGGTTACCAGTCTTTTTTTTGACTACTTGGTTTGTCTACCGTCCAATTCTGATTGTCCCCAATCGAACTACAAGGCAGTAGTAGGAACAGCATATGGGTACCACCAGTTGGGAACAAATGTTCTTGATGAATGACTGTAAGAAATATTTGAGTGTCTCATTAATATGATCTATGTGAATTAAACTGATTCAATATTTTATAATTGTCATTCTGTTTGTCATGCTTTGATTTATTTCAATGAATTATTTCACTACTACTGTTTACCTGTGTTACTTTAGGGGTTTCCTGTGAACGTAAACTTATGTTATTTTAGTTGTTCTGTACACATAAACTGCTGTTACTTTAGTTGTTCTGTTCACATAAACTTCTGTTACTTTAGTTTTTCTGTACACATAAACTGCTGTTACTTTAGTTTTTCTGTACACATAAACTGCTATTACTTTAGTTGTTCTGTACACATAAACTTCTGTTACTTTAGTTGTTCTGTACACATAAACTGCTATTACTTTAGTTGTTCTGTACACATAAACTGCTATTACTTTAGTTGTTCTGTACACATAAACTTCTGTCACTTTAGTTTTTCTGTACACATAAACTTATGTTCATTTAGTTCTGTACACATAAACTTATGTTCATTTAGTTATGTACACATAAACTTATGTTCATTTAGTTCTGTACACATAAATATTTGCTACTCAAGTCAGAAATATAATCTGTTTGATAACTGTCTGACTTAACATGGCAAATATGTGATAGAGAGATAAACTGTGGTTAAATGTGACAGATTTGTATGAGAAATAAATATTTTCTGCTGGAAAAGTGAACAAATTATACATGATTGTTTAAATCAAATTGTACGTTCAAAAATGTAACTGTCTATGTTGTGTCTTACGTTCAAAAATATAACTGTCTATGTTGTGTCTATGTTCTAAAATATAACTGTCTATGTTGTGTCTTACGTAAAATGTAACTGTCTATGTTTCTTACTCAAAAATATAACTGTCTATGTTGTGTCTATGTTCTAAAATATAACTGTCTATGTTGTGTCAATGTTCTAAAATATAAATGTCTATGTTATGTCTTACGTTCAAAAATGTAACTGTGTATGTTGTGTCAATGTTCAAAAATATAACTGTTTATGTTGTGTCTTGTTCTAAAATATAACTGTCTATGTTGTGTCTTACGTTCAAAAATATAACTGTCTTTGTTGTGTCAATGTTCAAATATATAACTGTCTATGTTGTTTCAATATTCAAAAATATAACTGTCTATGTTGTGTCTTATGTTCAAAATATAACTGTCTATGTTGTGTTTCGTTCAAAATATAACTGTCTATGTTGTGTTTACGTTCAAAATATAACTGTCTATGTTGTGTCTTATGTTCAAAAATATAACTGTCTATGTTGTTTTACGTTCAAAATATAACTGTCTATGTTCTAAAATGTAACTGTCTATGTTGTGTCAATGTTCTAAAATATAACTGTCTATGTTGTGTCAATGTTCTAAAATATAACTGTCAATATTGTGTCTTCTGCAATCTTGCAGTTGACGGGGATTGGTTTAAACGAAAATCTTCTTTGCGGCCACACTCTATAAGGGCGTTCAGAATTTCAGCTCTATCCATTGGCTGACCCTCTGGTATGGTGACAGCACCAACCAACCATTCCATTGCCATCGACACACATGTGCCCCGGAACAAAGATGAGTGTAATTGTTGACTCTTGTAGTGATTCAGTCCATTGCCTGCACACCAAACCAGACTCCACCTTTCGGATCATACTCAATGAATCACTCAGAATGCAAGCATTAGTGTAGTTTTGTGACACCAGCCAGAGTAGTGCAATAGTCGCCGCCAGTACCTCCATTGTCATGGTGCTTGTTGTCATACTAAATGCACCACTGGCTTCCTTGGTCTTTCTGCCGTATAAGCTTGCAGAGAAGGCCCATACGGACTTTTCGTGGCTAACTACCGATCCATCTGTGTAAATCACGTCCCCTTCATTGCAATTTTCATTAATGATGACCTTGACGTCTGCATCCAACTCCACCGTTTCCTCTCTCTGCAACCTTTTGTGGAATTTAATGATGGTCGAAAAGATGTTCCCGTGTATCGAAGACACTGGTATCCATTCTTCCCCATGGTCGATATGTGTGAACCCGCACACTAGCTGAACAGTGTCTGCAGCACGGTCAATCCACGACTTGCCCGCTTTAGCTGATTTCCACTACTCATACTGAGAATCTCGTGCAATGAGTGACCCTGTTTAGCATTTATTTTGAGATATGCCCGTTCTATATCTATCTTGAGTCTATATACTCCATTGTCGGGAAATCAAGGAGAAACCTCATCGCCACGCAAGATGATACACATGCTTCATTCTGTATTCTCTCCAGCCGTTCAATTTGCGTCTGACTAACAGTGATGATGGCTATTGTATATTTGATGATTGAAAGAACCAGCGTTCGATACAGGATAACTAGCGATCGTTGCTCGATATTAACAGCCGTCAATATATGTTATCACAATTTAAACGTTAGAGCGCGTCTCCCATGAAGGAGACCCGCTTTGAATTCATAGTAAGGCTAAGGAATTTTTTTCTGTTGTGGGTATAAATGAAAAATCCTAACCTCAACAGCTTTGCAACGACTGCACTAGCCAAGCGGCCATTAAATTCCTCAGAATTTCGTCCCACCAGTTATACACCACCGTAAAAAGTGGTACTACAGGAAGTAACGACAATATTTTTTGTTTTCTTTTACTTTAATCATTTACACGTCCTTTTCCTTCAGAGAATTCAGAATAACAGTCTGTTCGCCCACTTTTTTTTTTTTATAGCAGTCATATCTTCAAGCATATCGGCACGTTCACTTCCTGTATGCCCTGGCACAAAAATAAAACTGATTTTTGTTAGCCTAAACCATTTAGTTAACTCCGCCAATGCCGGTAAGAGAGAAAACGACCTAAGAAGACCATGAAACAAACTTTGCTGAGAGAGGCAAGAAATATCGGTCTCAGTTCCTTGGGGGAAATTGCGTGATTTGCCCAGAATAGAGCGGTATGGAGAAATTGCTTGCAGGCCCTATGTAACGTATAACGGTACGAGAGGACCTATTATTATTCACCCTTTAGTTCTCAATGAAGATATTTGATTCCCTACTGCTTGATATCAAAATATGCAGTATTAACAAACATTTAGAAAACATTAGTGGTCTCTGTGGCATAGAGGTTAAGTACTCGTCTCTCGTGCCAAATGTACCAGGTTCGCTCCCTCGTGGAGCAGTCTGGATATTTTTCTAGAGATCCCTGATCTCAGTGTAGGTAAGATCGAGTTCCTAGTAATATCGGAGATGGACGATAAAACGTAGGTCCCGTGTTCAATTTAAGCACTAAAAGAGCCCTTGGAGGCAAAAAATCGAGAAAAGCTGGCTGGAAACCCGCTGCCTGGGTAAAATTCACTAGAAAAGATTTTAAAAAATAAAATTTCAACAAAGATATCTTCACCATCTTCAAATTATATTGGGGATCCTCGCCGGTGCTGAGATCTTCCTGTGTATGAAAGAGATCGGAGCACACATGGTTAGTCACCGAAGTGCAGTGACGATGGTCATACTCCTATCAATCAATCAATTAATATTTAGAAAACATTAGCGGTATCCAAATGAAGAGCACACACAAAGTATACCTGATATCATCTATTCGAGTAGAGTTGCGAATCTATAATGTATACTGTAAGCCTACTAGCAGATGCACACGTATATAGATATCCGTTATTTAGTAACGTCATTGTTCATTTGAGGAGCATCTTCATCGGATATGTTCATATTTGCTTCGATCTCCTCCCAAGCATGTATTTCAGTAGTTATCTAGAGTTGACTGTGGTTTAGACTAACATCTCCCTTTTTGTGTTGATTGATGTATCTACTGAGGTTTATCTCGTCATTTTCCCGTCTTGCCGCACCTATCGCGTATGCATTACTTGCGCAACCTAGATAGAGAATATCATTTATCTTCTTGAAATCTTCAGAGCGTATGCTTTCTCTTAGAACGTTGATAATGTCGCTTTTGTTCATAGAAGACCCATTCTCGATCGCAGCACTGCCTTCCCGTGCATCTGCTCTTTCAATGACCTGGGACAAAGATGTAGGTAAGTGTCTGGATTGTCGCATTTTGTATTAATTGCACCCCCTGCCTTCGTACATAACCGGTCTTGATCTTCAGCATCATACTCATAGAATCGTTGAGCATGCCTGTATGGGTGAATGTTTGTTTCTGTAGCCACTCCAGGGATTTAGTAACTTGCTGTTGGCAATGAGAGAGCAGACAGACTGACTGGATCTGCCCATCATATCAGAGGGTCAGTCAATTGATTGCACCCCTTGTCTTCGTACATAACCGATCTTGATCTTCAGCATCATACTCATAGAGTCGTTGAGCATGCCTGTATGGGTGAATGTTTGTTTCTGTAGCCACTCCAGGGATTTAGTAACTTGCTGTTGGCAATGAGAGAGCAAACAGGCTGACTGGATCTTCCCATCATATCAGAGGGTCAGTCAATTGATAGAGCTGACATTCTGAATGCCCTCACAGAGTGTGACCGCAAAGATGATTTTCATTGAAACCAATCCATGTCAACTTCTAGATTACAAGAGCTTGGATTGTAGTAAAATTGGAGTGGTCAAAAAAGAACAGCACAAAATTTATATGAGTAGGCTCATCAATCAACATCGAACTGGTACGGTCAGACGCTGTTGGAGATATTACTAAATAGATGAGACTGCAGTAAAACTATTTGATTGGCAAAACACGTAATCACAAAGTACTGTAGTTTTACAAATTACAAAAACAATGACAAAATACAGCAACGTTTTCAACCAACAAGGCCTTTATCAAGCAAACGAACAACAGGAGTGACGAATTTTAAAAAACGTATGGACGACCACAGACAAACGTTTCTGATGAAAATCTGGGAATAAAAACGAATAACGAAATAAATGTAACACAAAAACACACATAAAAACTAGAAATAGAAAAGAAGAGAAACAATGAAACATCTAGTAAATATATAACTTTAGTACATGCAACATATGCCCATATAGATTACAAGGCATGGGAAGAGAAATTACTAAGAAGCATAGGAATGTAATACGTTGAGCCCACGTGGTCGCAAGGTACCATACAATGAAATCAACTTATTCTCCAGAGCAAATCGACTGCGATCATCCGAGGAACATGATCGGATGGCTGTGACCTGGATATCGTGAGCTCCTAAATGGCAAGTATCATTGAAATGGGTGGTTACAGTGGTCACATAGCATTGGCGTATGTCGCACAAGTGTTGGGAGAATCGGTCACTGAACCTCTTGCCTGTCTCGCTGATATAAGCCTTGTTACACCGCTTACAGATAATGGCATAGATAAAATTACGGGACTCGCATGTGAAACCATCGTCAATAACAAACGTGGCTAAGGAAAAGATACAGTACGCGTCTGTATTACATAAGCACACGTGTTGCAACGCCGATGGCCACACTGAACAGTGCCAAAATGAGTCTGGATATTGGACTTAAGGCGACTGTGTAGTAAATGGTGGAAGAGAAGAAGAACTAATTTGCTCACTTGACGATATTACGAAAGAGGTCGGAGCACCTATGGACATGTCTGGAGTACAATGAAAATACTGCAAACTGAAACTATTTAGTAACAATATTATTCGACATCAGTTATCGATTCGCAATTACTTGTTATCATGGGCAGAGAAGAGAATGTAAATCTATCCAGAAAGAACTCAAGATCAAAGAAAACTGGCTGATGCTACAAATAAGAAAATTTAGATATTTTGAACATATAAAGAGACTCGAAGGGTTGGAGAAGACCATAATGGAAGGAGGCATACCGGCAAAGAGAAGAAGAGGAAGACCATGGAGAATATGAATTCAGGATGTAACTGATGGTTTGAACATGACGGCTGCAGAGACATGACATCTGGCCTATGAGAGAAAGAAATTCAGAAGGACTGTTGAGGTGGCAAAGTTCTACCCAGGACAAGTTATTTGATGATGATGAATTCCTTGTTATATTGTTTAAGGGACTCAATAAATGAGCTCAAGAAGCTTGAGGCGTACTGGGTTCGCTGGTAATGCTTGTAGTCTCTGAGAAGGTCAACACAAACAACAATCTGTTATATTTTTATTGTCAGAAATGCAGACTTAGGAGGAACTTAACGGGCGAATGTCTACTGTAGAATTTGCGAGCCTGGCTACTGTGGAAAGCGGACGAGAAATGGATCATGCTTTTATTCTGAATACTCTTCTTCTTCTTTCTTTCTTTCTCGAATCCTGTATGCCTCACAGCGTCAGGTCAGGAAGAGATTTCAAAACGGGCCCTAGTATGCGCTTCGTAGATCCTTTCGTCGCCTCTGTTATCTCTGAGGTCCATCTTTTGCGTGGCCGGCCTTTTGCTTTGTACCATTGTATCGGAGCAGCATTGCTCTTTGGGGTGCACTGTCTGATGGTAATCTGCTTACGTGACCGAACCATTTAATTTGTTGTTTCTTGATGAAGTCTAGTACCCACTTTTTCCTGATGTCTTCATTTCTCAACCGGTCTCTTCTTGTTACACCCAGCATTCTGCGTAGACACTTCATCTCTGTTGTGACTAGTTTTTTTTCTATCGTTTGTTGTCAGCGTCCAGGTTTGGCACTGGTAACATAATGTTACTCTAAATACTCTAAATACTGAATACTCTAAAGGCGTGTAAATGATTCAAGGAATGAGAATGAATCTGCGACGCTAACCAGACTGCTACAATATTAAATCAAACTGGGTGTAGAAAGACGAGCGCTATGCTGGAAGCCAAAGAAGAATAGTAAACCAATACAGAACTGATGCCGTCAGTTGTCACACGCAGAGAGACAAGCTGTGGAGGAGACCGGAGCAATTATGGACTAATTAGCTCATTGTGCAGTGATGATCTATCTAATAAGGTTCCGTGACATTTGCGTATGCAACCGTCAAGTGAGCAAATGTCTAGTTCTTTTTCTTCCACCATTTACTTCTTTATAGAAATGTTGGGGGATTGGGAGGGTGGGAGGCGGGGGAGAGAGATAGCGTAGTGATCTTGTGTGTGCTTGTTTTAAGGCACGTTGTAAGTTGATATTCATTAATGTAAAACTGTTCTTGATGCCGTCGCTCCATCTTTTGCGGTCTTCCTCTTGCTTTGTACTCATTATACTTTTTCTGTGCGGCTCTCTGTGGTAGGCAATACCAAGACATTCTTGTCAGGTGTCCAAACCATTTAATCTGTTGTTCACATCCAGTCTTAATCTGATTACTTCATTTCTAATTGTGTCTCTTATTGTCACACCTGTAGCTTTTCTAAGGCACCTCATCTCTGTCGTTATGATTTTCCGCTCATTAGCTGCTGTTATTGGTCATGTTTGACACTGGTAACATAGTGTTGGCCAGAAAATTGTTCTTATGAGATTTGCTTTAGTTTTTAACGGTATCTCTTTATGTGACAACAGTAGTGTTAACTGTCCCAATACCTGGCTAAAGGGTTTAAAGGGTTTTAAAGCCGAAGGATTGACTTCATTGCACCAGGGTTTCCCCCATATGCTCGTCCTCTCCGCAGAAATGGCACGCCACCTGCCGAGATTATTGCACAAGCTTACGAACTCCGTAAGCTCCGGCAACAATCCTGGGGTCTCTGGAAAAACTACACTCGTGAACAGAAGCCGCGTCCGGATTCGAACCTACGACCTTCAACTCGCAAGGCAAAGGGCTTAACCACTCAGCCATAGAGACCACCTGGTTAGCTTTTGTGCAACGATTGCTGATTTCGCTATCGATACTTCCATCTGCTGTGAAAATTGTTCCTAAGTATTTGGCCTCAATTGTTTGTTTTATTTCTACGTTCTGGAGTTTTATTGTAAGGTTTTCTGGTTGTCTACTTAATGTCTAGTTCATCATCACCAGGTGCCGTGCCGGCTGGCGTAGGCGATCATGGATCTCCACAAATCTCTGTCGTTGGTGTTTGCTATCAACTCAGGTGTTGAAGCTCTACCGTGCCATGAAGTCAGGCTATCCAAATATTTTTCCATCTGTCTCGTCTACCCTCGATTTTACAGGTTGTTACAATGTGTTCTAAACCTCCCTCCTCATCACATGCCCGAAAATGATGACTGCCTCTTTCTTATATTGATGATAAGCTTTCTCTGTGACTTGATCTCATTCAACACCTCAACATTAGTCATTTTAGCAGTTCATGGAATTCTCATCATTCTTCTGTAAAACCACATTTCTGTGGCCCTCAGAGATTTTTCGAACTGTGTGTTCATTGTCCATGACTCGCATCCGTATGTCAGTTTTTGGTTCTATGTAGCACTGAATAACTCGCATTCTGATCGGGTTTGACAAGGACTTTGCAGATGCTTCTCATTTTCAGGAACGATGTTTTCGCTTGTTCTATTCTGCTCTTTATTTCTGATCGGCATCTGCCATCTGATGTTACAGGACTCCGAGGTATTTAAATTGCTGCACTTGTCTTAGATCAGTTCCATTTACTGTGATGGTGCATTTTGACAAAATCTGCTTTTTTTTACGATCATAGCTTTTGTCTTCTTAATATTCAAACTGGGTCCTTTGTTGTTACTTTCTGTCACAACCTTATCAATTAATGTCTGGTTACCATCTAATAAATAACTAGCTACCTAACTTAACTAACTATAAGTATAGTAAACATTTATAGTATAGTCAATATTTATTATCCACGTCATTGCATGCATGAATTTTTGCGATGATTATCGTCTTGTCCGTTACCTTGACTATACAGTAGAAGTACAAGTTAATTAATAGTTCACAGCTAGTCCCTAGCAGTAGACTGCGTCACGAAACACGCATGTGTAGCTATAAAACTAACGAATAGTAGTTGTCATCTACAGTGGACATTATGCGTGAGAGAAATCAAAATTTAATGCTTGCGTAAGATTATAGTTGTTGGTGTATTGTTTATTTGAATGGAAATTTGGGCCATATAGAACGATTCTTTATGTTGATCGCTAAAGTTTCTTAGCTCATTGCACTAATACGCATTATATCTGGCACACAAGAATATGTATAACCCATGCTGAAATAACGATTGAACAGCTGACCACAGCTGCGATACTCTCGAAAAGGTAGACTGTGTCCCGATAAGTAGGATCATGGCACACTCCGCGTCATCATTACTATTGGAAGCGAAGGTGGTTGTGGATGTTTTTATCAAGGCTTCCAAAATACAGATTGACATGAAACCTGCTGCTTTGCAGGTCGGCTGGGGACAGTCAAAGGCTGACGGAGAACGAACCCAGTAAACGCTGGTTGAAATCGGACACTTCGCCGAAGGACAATCACCAGAGCTCCAAATGGTACTGAAGATTGTGACGCAAAACTACGTTCTTTGCGAAGGCTGTCTATATATCACAATAAGAATGATAAAAATAGCCAAAAGAACGATCGCGAGAGAGATTGACATGTGGATTAATGCCCTAGACATGCACGTGTTCGTGGTAATGAGAGAGCAGGCAGACTTGTATCAATATCACCGGGGCGTTGAAGATGGACAAATGGGAAATTTCTTCAACTGATCAGCGATCGCCTGTTGAATGAGGACACATTAATTGATATGGGATGGTGCGTCTTTTAGTTGTTTGGAACCCCACGTTGTACTAGCAGAAATGGATGAATGACGGACATACTGAGTTTAATCAGCGAGCCACGTGAACCATCCGCATGCATACTCTTCAACAACTGTTTGGGAAGAATGAGCAACTATTTGTCTTCTCGAATTGCTAGGGTCTCTCCAGTAAGCAATAATAATAATTCCTCTCGTACCGTTATACGTTACATGGGGCCTGCAAGTAACTTCTCCATACCGCTCTATCCTGGGAACTCGCTCAATCTCATCCATGGAACTGAGACCGATAAACAATAACTGATAAACAAAGCCGTTTTGGTTACAAAACATTTTGAGGGTGCATATAAAAGTCGTTTCATTCTCCGAAATACATTTTTTCACATTTATGACAGATAATTGTTTATAATTTTCATCGATACAACTATTTTAAAATATATATTTTTGTGAACTAATCATAAACATATTGCATGCCAAAGATTATTATGCCACTAAAGTTGGATGCCCGGCCCAACTTGTGCTGGTATTTCCGGGTCCGCTTTTAACTTCGTGAAGTAATTGTTAAGCATTTTTATCATTTCGTAGTTTGTCCTATGTTATTTTGTGTGTTTCACTGCCTCGAAATAATTTTACGATTAGCTTTCATGTATATTTAATTTCTAGCAGCGCAGTTGTTTTCAAGTTACTTAATTTAAACTGAATTTCATAAGTTACCGAGAATAGACTAATAATAAACTTCCGCTCGAGTCTCACTTCAGTCTCAGAGTCTGCTAGTCAAATTTAGTTAACTTCAAGTTCTTAGTAGTCAAGCAAGTGCTATATACTATAGACTACTACTAAATTACTACTATTAGTAGTCATTGAACATTGTGAAGTGAAAGTACTGTAAGAGTAAGTTGTTAGTTACTTAACTACTAATTACAACATTCCGAAGTGTATTATTACTATTATTGATATGGTACTTTCGGCTTACTAGTTAGTAACTTTAGTTATTAATAATTATAGTATACTTATAGTTATACTATTAGTTTAGTTAGTTATAGTAGCTAAAGCTAAGTATTACTAGCTAATATACGATATTTTTATGACTACAGAAACTGAATCAAACCGTTAATATAACTCACTAATAAAATAGAATAATAATGAATGTATGATGATGAATTATTTATGATCAGTCAGATGTAGTATCATTTAAGTATCTTATTGCCAGCCTAATCCATCCGATAGTCGGATAGTAATCGTGTTGTAAGTTACAATGTCGTTACAATGTAACGAAAGCGAACTACTGAGACTGTAAACTAGACATTGAGAGTACTGAGATAATGATTTACTATTACAACACATTATTGATTGAATTAACCTTGAGCAGTTTATCTCAAGTTTTAACAAAGTAGCAAATGTCCGCAAAGTTAAAGTAAGTATTAAAGTAGTATACTAAATTATTTGTTATACACAACAAAAATTAGAAGTTGGTACGAGTATATTCAATAGAATATTAATATATTTTTATATTATATTACATATATTTCATTTATTATTGATGTTAGGGCATTGTGTTAGTTAGTCTTCTTTTAGTGCTACTAAAAGCTGTTGTTAGAATTAACAACTAATTAATTAAAGTGAGTACACTAACTAACTAACAGAGTGTTAGTGTAGCTGTAGAGAAGACTGGTTCACAAGACAACGAATTTAGTTGGGATTGTTGACTATTGATCTCAGGAGACACAATTCTTTACACCGGACAAAAAAATAATTAAATTAAAGTTACATATACTCATATAGATATACTAATATTATTCTTTGGACCATCATCATTGCGCATCAAATCAATTAGTGGTTCTAGTCTCTTATACAACCCCAAACAAGCGGATGTGGCTATTTTTAGATCTGTCGTGATGCGTCGGAGGAGGTCGTTGGATGGTCCATTTTAGGGCAGGTAAACCAGTTACAAATTTGGTAGCAATTAGGGCTATTTTTAGATATGTCGTAGAGTTACGGGACATATTGTATTCGACATTACTATTCGCAGTTATTGAGTCATCTGGTCAAGCAAAAAAGTACAAAATGATTTGCATTCTTTTCTTGAGGGTGGAAAATAAAGTGACAAAATGAATCTTCCATTTATTCAAGTCAAGCATGACCAAATCTAGTATTGGTAACCCAAGTATTTGCGCCAGTTAACTCGGGCACATCCAGACGGACGGTAAATCAATTTGGTAAGTGTATTTGACATTACTATTCGCCGTTATAAGCGTCTTCCGGTCGGCATTATCCATCCTAGTATTTCTGCAGTTTCAATTGTTCAAGGCAAGCACTATCAATCCATATTTTATTCAAATTGTACCAGAATATTATTGCAAGCACTGTCAATTATTTGCACTATTTGAATTTAACAATTTATTAACAATTTAACATATTATTTATTAACAATTTAACATATTGTATATCATGAATTTCATTGCACTATCAGCCCTGACTGAAGACAAAGCAAGTGCGTTGCTTTTCTTTCAGACATGTGAGTGTTGCATACTGGTAGGGTGTGTTCAAATAACCATGATATGAGCGTTATCTTTAGGCAAGAAGAATGGCTGTGTTGATGGCTGTGGTGCGAGGAACCACTTGTCGGCAAGATATACCTCTTCAGGACGGAACTTTACAAGTTCCCGTCTAACATATAGGCAGATAATTCTGTTTATATATTGTTGGTCTAACAAATTGGCAAATATAAAATATTGTCAGAAGGAGTTAGACATGTCAAACGTTCTACTATTGATTGGTCTATACCTCCGGAGGTATGCGCCAATAAACTCCTTCTAAACCCTGCTGTAATAGGAGGGCCAAATACCATTGTTGAGATTGATGAGAGCCTATTCACTAGGCGAAAAATCACATAGGAGAACTTTTTCCCCTGGTGGGTATTTGGTGGTATAGTCGTGAGACTAGAGAATGCTTCATGTTCTGTGTTGCAGATAGAACAGCAGCAACTCTGCTCAATCATTGAGGCACACATTAGTCCATGGTAACTATTCCTATCCGACCAATGGCGTGCTCTATAACGAGTGGCAAATATTGTTGGATATGATCATCTGACAGTTAACCACTCCAGGAACTTTGTTGATCCAATCACGGGTGCACATACACAGCACATTGAACGTCTGTGGAGATCAGCAAAGGAGGAAAACAAGAGGCGCAATGGGACTCTGCAGGCATCTGCTAGAGTCCTACTTGTGTGAATTATGTGGCACGCCGGTATTTATCCGCAGGTATTGACGCCTTCAACACCATTCTTGACGACATTGTTGCTTTTTGGCCTCCAGAATGAACACATGCCACATATGCAAGCTGCAGTTAACTCATATCCATAATGAACACACGCCTTCTCGACTCACACCACCCAGGTCCTTTTCAGGGCCATCGTCACTCACCAGGTCCTTTCAGGGCCATCGCACACCACCCAGGTCCTTTCAGGGCTATCCTCACACCACCAAGGTCCTTTTCAGGGCCATCCTCACACCACCCAGGTCCTTTTCAGGGCCATCGTCACACCACCCAGGTCCTTTCAGAGCCATCCTCACACCACCCAGGTCCTTTTCAGGGCCATCCTCACACCACCCAGGTCCTTTTCAGGGCCATCGTCAAATATCTCAATTAACATCCTACGTGCACAAGAGTTAATTAGTTGCACTTATTAATTTACTAACCATTCTGTTTACTCCAATTTCATTAACTACACTTTCCTGCAGTAACGATCTCCTTACGATTGGACATTTGCTTACTTGATGATGGCAAACTTGTGGCGTGAAGATTTCCTAGAGCGTCATTTGCAAACAGAAGTGTTCAACCTGGGCCTTGCTAAGAGCATTCATCAGGCTAGTGTTCTGATCAAACATAGGTTTGAGTGTTTTTATTACAGCCCGCACCTCTAAAGAGAAATTTTGAGAATCCAGGTTTGGATTCTTTTCTCTCTGTCTTTTAACCCGGATTGGGGCATAGGACAACCAACTCATGCCAAGTTTTCTTCAACTGTGCATAAATTCTGCCTGTTCATCTCTTAGTACTTCATTTGTAGCTTTCTTGAGTCTTTCTAGGATGTTGTGATTTGTGAAAGTACTAGCTAACCCTGTTTTGCTCGTGATATAAGTTGCAGCTTTGCCTTGTTTCTGCAAGATCCATGTCCCTGGAATGAAAAGGTATGCAGCATTGAGCACCAGCGTCTGCTTTCCAAAATCATTTCCTGCTCTGATAGTGGCAATTCCGTTAACTATAGGTGCATTATAAGTCCACTACCCGTGCTAATTTCTTACGATTTGTTTGTATTTATGTAGCTTTTCCCAGCATCCGGGAGAGGCCTGCGAAGGTATTTACTCTGGGATTCTGCTAGTCTGTTTTACGGTTAGATCTTGTATAATGTAACTACTCTTGACTACTACTTAACAGTCAGGATCCTCTGTCTGTTTCCAGGGTCACATGTACTTCTTCAATGATCCAGCTACCCAAGATCCAACAATTATTGTAAATCTGCAGTAGTTTTATTTTTGCTGCAGTTCCCAAGTTCTTGATCATCTCATTGGATACACCATCAGCTCCTGGTGATTTTCTCCATTTTTATTTGGATATCGCCAGTTCCAGTTCTTTAAATGTGATTGGGGTCTTCATAACTTCAGGTATGGTTTCATCTTGCTCTACACTTTGCTTTTTCTCACGAATTTCTCACTGTTTCATTGAGCTAATTTCAATATTACTGTCTTTAGCAAAGGAGTCTGCAAAATGGTCAGCTGCCTGTTTCCTGTTAGATGTTTCCATCTTTGTTCAATGCAATCTTTGGATTTCTCCCTGTACCTTCATCATTAAGTTGTTTTACTAGCTTCCACAGTTTCCTAGTATCTCTTTCAAAGTTTAAGGACTCTTTAAGTTTTTCCTTCCAGCTCCTCTGCCTGGCCTGAAGCTTGCCCTTTGAAATATAGCCTTGGCATGCTATTTGTTGTGGTGTTCTTGGCACGGAGTGGTCTCTGCCTGCTTTCGTGAAATTTCTACATTATTGTGCAGTAGTTCCAATTCACTGCTCCAGTAAGGTGCACAGGGCGAGCACCATATCTTTTCAAATACATAGACATATTCATTATGCGTTGTGTGTGCAACCTGATTGCTATAGTGCGCCTCTTGTCTGGTTGCCTCCGACTTCAGCACTCTTATTGCTAGAGAAGACTGTAGTCTAACTCGAGGAATAGAAAAGTTGTAAAAGAAGTAGGAGATAAGACAAGAAAAAGAGCTGCCATTTAACCCATAGTTAGAGTTGGGTTGGTTGCAGCCAGAGCATTTACCACTCGGCGGTGGGTTCTGCGATGTCACCTTATGAGGCCCCATCCTGCTCTCCACCTTTTGGTCTGGCCTTTCACCTTTAGTCTCTTCTGCTTGGTTAGACTTGCCAGGAGTTAGACTCCGCCGACATAGCCTGAAGGATCACCAAGGCACGAAACCCTCAACCACGGTAAGTAGGGCTAATCTGGAGGAGGTTCGAGTCTAAAATGGTGCTCTGATCTATTCTTGTAAGGTGGTTGATGTTATCATTAAGGTTAGGGCTGGCCATATGGCTGTACACTCTCTTCCGTGTCTCCCATGGCCATCTTCAGCCAAATCTCTTTATTTGTTGCCATTAGAATTTGCTTTGCTGTATGGAGAGTTGTTGCTGTGATTGGTTGTTCCTGTGTTGATCCTTTCTTGGCTAGCCTATCTGCTTTATCATTTCAGATGCGTTTGAATGTCCAGGGATCCACTGCATAGTTATTTTGATGTAATGTCTGTCAATATCTAGGGCTATCTGGGATATAGTTCAGATTTACAATGTCCACCTTCTTCTAGAGCTTGAAAGGCAGACATTGAATCTGTGAAAATAATTGTTTGTGCCTTGATGGAAAGGCATTGAAAACAGTCTTCATGTGGTAGAAAGCAGCTTCTATCACAAGAATTTTTCAGCCTCATAATTGGAGCATATCTCCCACATGCACTAAACAGCTCTTCAGATGATCGGTCTGGGTATTGTATATATACCTATCATAAGGCTGAATGGGTCGGAGCGTTTTGTTGCTTCATCTATCAATTTTGTTCTAATTTCAGGTGTATTCAAGAGTGTATGTGGTGGTAAGTTTGCTATTACTCTCTGCAGCTGCTGTCTTGTTTCTGGAAGGTGGTATCTGTCTTTGATTTCCCTGATGTGGTGGAGGATTGACTTTTGTTTAATTCTGTTTCTCTGTTGCCACTTCTCAACAAGTAGTTTATTGGGGTGATCTTGATTCATTCTTTGCTCCTTCATAAGCTCAATAGCAGCTTTGTCCCTACGCAACCAAGAGGTTCCACATTTGTGTAGTTTCCATGCAGCAGTTGGTGTTGACCTCATTGCTGTAATCTTCTTAATACTTTTTCTTTACATTCACAGCATGCTTCTTCAGGTTGAGTTGGCAGTCAAGTGTTACTCCAAGATATGTGGGGTGTTGTTCTCTTAGCAGTTTGTGTGGTACTGTCAAATTAATATACTTGGTACTGACAGCCCATGTCTCGTATTCCAGAAATACCACAGGTTGTTCCTGCGCACCATACTTGGGATTGTTTGTTCTTTGAATTTTGAGTAACAAATACTAGTTCCGCCAGTCTACTTAATTTGATGTATACTTTTATAGGCATCATCAAGGTGCGTATCCTTTATAGGACGTTGCTCTCTTTGCAGAACATCTGAAATTCACTCTGTCTCTTGCCAGTTCACCCACTTCGTCGATGGTCATGTTCATGGTTTCTTTAATATCTTTGTAGCCATCTTCTTCTTGGTGGCTCTCGTCCTGGGACCCTGCCTTCTAGTATTGTTCTTTCCAGGCCATCGTGACGCTTGATGTGACCAAAGTATGTAATTTTTCTGTATAGTATGTTGTTTATCAGCCAATTCTCTTTAACATTTAGTTCTTTCAGGACATCAGTGTTCTTTCTTTTTTCTGTCCATGGTATTTGTAGGATCTTTATGTAGCATTTAGTTTTGAAGGAGTGGATTTTCAGTTCTTAATTTTTGTGTAATAGTCCATGATTCACAACCATAAGTAGCCACTGGGAAAATGCATGCTCTCAATATTTTTAATTTTAGTATTTTGCAGGTGGTTTGCCACATGTTCTTCATTGTGTTTAACTTTTGATTACTATTGCCAATCTTTCTTGAGATCTCTTTGGAGGAGTCACAGTATTAGTTAATTATTGAGCCAGATATTCGTAGCTCTCTACACATTGGAGTTCTTCATTGTTTATTTGAATGTTAGGTGAGCCTTTGCTTTGTCAGTTGGCATGATTTTTGTTTTTATGTGTTCAAATATAGATGTTAGTCTTCACTATGTTTCTTGGTCGTCATGATTAGGTTTTCCAAACCTTCTTTGCTGTTGGATAATACTATATGGTCTGCGTATCTAAGCTCTGGTATGCATTTGCCGCCTATAGTGAGAGGGTCGTAATTCACATAGCTGGCATCGTCTTTTACATTCATCATGATGCTCCTTGTAAATTTGTATAGAATTCGTCGATCTGCATCAGTAGCTGTGATTGTTGGAGCTATTGTTGTAATCTTTCTATATTTTGTCTGTAATCTCATCATGATGAGTCGTTCGTTGATAGGATTGTAACGAGTAGTGTTGTGATATTTTCTTTGCCAAAATGAAACCGACTCCACTCTATCCACTTTTTGCCTTCATGAGTATATTACTGTGTCACCTGTTGTCTTTTAAAGTGCCCTGAGCTCCATCTGTATTCGGTTATTCCAAGTATAGGTGTTTTCGTTCTCTCCATCTCATTGCAAATCATGTGGAGTTTGCCATGGTAAAGACTCCTTACATTTCATTGTAAAGGCGGCCAATGTGATGCTGACCACATCACCCATCGTGTGCCGACGGTCAATGAAAATACAGGCCTAACACTGTGTTGACCATATACCACGAGGTGAAGGGGTTCCTTATTCTCAATTTCTTCCATAGTCAATGGCAGATCTTTCCGCAGTAAACAGTCGGGCTTTGGCGTCATCACATTTCACTTGTACTTGATCTGCCATCTTTCTCTTCCCAGTTTGCAGAATTCGTCTGACTGGCCTGAGGACACACCATCAGATCTTTGAGTTTCTGGTTAATTTCTTGTTCTGCATCAAGTTCTTGGTAACATACAATGAGTAGTTTGCCATTGCTTTCTGATTAGTTCTGGCCACTTAACCATGAGGATCTCTGGTGGGCTGAGCCCGATACCAGGCTGTTCAAGCTCCCACCTTCAAAGCCGTTGTGTACATTATCAATCTTCCGCCTTTTCTGCCGGCAGCCTTGTGTACTGTAGAAGAGAGACTTCCTTCGACTTTTATAGGCATCACTGGTTATTACAATTTGTGGTTAGAAATTGATAGTCAATAACATTGATTAGACAGAATTGCAATATTTTTTTCTCATCAGGTTGTGTCAAGAGGAAGAATGCCAAGAAGGGCCATGATGAAGATTCAGAGGACTAAACATCAAATAGCTTGTCCTGAAATTTTGTTTTCTCACTTTTCTCTTGACTAAACATTGACTGCAATTCTCCATTAAAAATGTATTCCTGAGCTATATATTGTGTTATGTCATTGTAAATGTCGGTTGCTTGTATTTAAGAGTTTGATTGAATACATTTGTATAACTTATCTGCGTTAATCTGATATTTTTCAATATCTCAATTGAAATCTACATGTCTGGTGACACCGATGTTCTATGCGCTACCAATACCAAAACATCTTCATGTCAGCAGCTCAGCAAACTAATACCACAGAAGAAGAAACATAAGAAGATATCGCCTTCTCGTTCACTGATGTTCAATATCTACACAATGAGTCCGATTCTATGGATGTATGTTAAACCAAACAATACCTAACAGATACACCCACCTTCTCTGGAATTACCCTTGACAGCAGACTTATCTGAAGGCCAAACATAGATAAGATTCAAAGAAAAGCCATACAAAGACTTTCTGTATTGAAGAAACTAGCTGAAGGCGTCCTGGGCATAGCTCAAAAATATTAAAACAAGTCTAAACTGGAGCAGTCAGGTCCATCATGGAATATGGCTCCAGCTCTTGGACAACAACAGCCAAAACATACACAGACACTAGACAAAGTGTAAAACATGGGCCTAAGAATAACTCTGGGAGCAATGAAAAGCAGTCCTATCATAGCAATGGAAAAATCACTAGACATTGAGCTTCAAGAACTCCAAAGAAAATATAAACACTCACCCAGTTTGAAAAACTAAAGAACACCTCTCACAAAATTGCAGAGAAAACAAATAAAGACTGCAAGATAAAGTCCCAGCCTATAATTTCCATGTAACATTCAGATATCTAGAAACTGACCCAGAAATGTGGGAACCCATAATACCAGAGCTATGGACATGCTACAAATACACCTAGAAGTCCCAGGAATATTCTCCAAAATAATACAAACAGAGCAAAGAGCCAGGTCACTCTAAATGCAAGAGAGCAATATCCCACCAGCACATGGACACGCGTGTTCACAGATGCAGCAGAATCTACATCACTCACTCCAAGGAAAAACAGAAACACACTCTGGCAGCAGGAGAAACATGCACCAACTTTAGAGCACCTAAGCAGTCCCCAGAGCACATCCTGCAAGACTGCCCTAATCTGAGAGTAGTGTGTGAATGAAGGAGGAGAGCAGAGTGCAAAGTCTATCATGCACTTTGCAAAAGATGTATTACAGAGGAATGTCCAAAGAAATGGAAAAGAACTATATTTATCCCAATACCCGCCGAGTGATTACGGGCCCAAATTTGGGGTGGAAAGAATAGAACCACTGTTACCTGCCACGCATGTCGTAAAGGCGACTAAGAAGGTTTGCTGAAATTGGATGCACGTGTCCTAACGTGTAGAACTCATGTGTTTAGGGCCTACAAACCAATGTGCAACGTATAAATGTTCTTGGCAAAGATCAAACTTATCACAAAGAGTGATTAAAATGGACTGACAGAGCAACTAGATGATCTGGACTGATGATGATATAGCCTCTGTTCACATACCGAAATCAGATGCAGGATAAGCTAAACACATTGAATCAAATGTCCCAACAAATAGGGCTGAACATTCATAAGGGAAAGACAAAGATATTGAGAATTAACCAAGCAACGACAACTCGATCTCCCTGGGGGAAATCCCACTTCAAGAGGTAGAATCATAGACATATTTGGGCAGCAACGTAGACAAAGAAGGTGGAACAGATAGAGATGTTAAAATAAGAATACAGAAGCAGAGTAGCTTTCATTCACTGAAACATTTGGAAGTCAAAGAAATCAAATCTAGAACAAAAATTCGGATATTTAACCCTAATGTTAAAGCAGTTCTACTGTATGGGTCAGAAACATGGAAAACAACTAAAACAATAGTGCATAAATTGCAAACATTCATTAACTGGTGTCTCAGAATAGAGAATAAGATGATATGATAGGGTCACAAATGAGGAACTTATGGAGAGAACAAGACAGATTCAGTGTACAAACAGGTTAAAAAGGCGCTGGATAGGACACACTTTGCAAAACCGAAGGGAATATAACAAGAAGGGTCCTTGCCTGGAACCAGTAGGACAGCGAAGAAGGAAGGCCAGAAATACTTGGAGCGGAGATCAGCAATATAAAGAAGAGCTGGAGGGCTGCAGGAGATAGCTAGAGATAGGAAGACTTGGATGAGGTTGGTTGAGGGCCTTGCCCAACCCGGGTAAAAAGGCAAAGAGAGAGAAGAGCCTGCATTTTTTTACTGGGAGGGGGCAGGGCAGAGGAATTTGAGGGACACTGACGGAATCCGTTGAGATAAGACGGGATGTCATTTCTGTTATTACTATTCCGAATGATTGGCTTCACAGCTATCTCAGATCCTCGCCTAAACCTGAAAAAAATCTCACAGGCATAAATGGATATAGAATTATTACCTTGCAAAACACTAGTGCAAACTGCTTGAAAATTCATAGCCGTAGAGTTTCAAATATGATGAAACAAATGGTCTTTTCCTCCACTTCGGCTATCGTAAAGGAAAGGACACATGGTGCAATGCAGCGGTTTTTGCGTATGAGGGTTTCAGATGGCGATACCTAGGGAAAGCTCATCCTAGTAAATCAAAAGCTGGCTGAAACCGGACGGGCGAGCCTAGTCACCATGGGCGCTGTCGTCAGGACGTAGATCACCCGTTCTTGCCATTGGACCAATTATACATCACAATAAGAATGATCAAATTGGTCGTGAAGAATGAACGAAAAAGAAGAAGATGGCGACAAACGCTGCAGCCGCCATTGACTTCAGGGAGCATATAACAATGTCTCTTACACCTTACTTATGCAGTTATTGATGAATATGCAGGTGGAATCAAGCTTGGCAAGTGGATTGCTGCTGCCCTTTTTGAGCGCACGTTATCAATGTGTTGTGGTTCATGATCATCACAACCACAAGTCCTAATGAGTCTTCCTCAGGATCACCACTCTGCTCAGTCCTGTTCAATGTATACACCGTCGGGGTAACCAGCACACAAAGGGTCGGAATTGGCAGAACAATGATGCGCCGATGATATTCTGGTGTATCGCATGGGCAAGGACAGAAATGAGATCGCATCTGCAATACAGTGTGAACTGAATAGGATTGGTGACTGGTGCAATGAATTGAAACGAATGTGAACCCAGCAAAGCCTCTCTGACTGGATCTCTCTTAACACTCACATAGTAAAGAGACCTACCCCAGTTATCAGCATGTGTAGCAAAGACATTGACAGAAGCGAAACACTAAAGTATCTTGGAATAACAGTTGACAGAAGCCTGTCATTTAAGAGTCATGTTGAGAACGTAATCCTAAAGGCAAGTAAAGGGCTAACGCTTTCAAAGTTATATGGAGCGGATAATGAACACTGCATGCTATTTTTTCTTTATCAGGGACTACTGCTAAGCGTGGTGGACTATGGCCTTGGTCTTTTGGCAGTAAGCAGAACATCACGTTATAAGTTAGACAGGATCCAAAATGAAGCGATGAGGCTTTGTGAGGCAATGCGCTATGTCCGTCCTTGGATTGCACGATGACCATGAGACACAAAGTCGCTGAGGAAAAAGCTTATCTAAGAGTTTCTGCGGACACAAATCATCCGCTGCACAAATCCATAAATGAAAACAAGGGCAGGCGATTGAAGAGAGGCCGATCCTGTATGGCCGAGGCATAGGATGTTATTAAACAGTTGTCAGTCCACTTGGACGCCGCTGTAGAGAATGGGTCCCGGACTTACTCAGCACAACAAAACCGTCGCACACTTCATGTGGACTGCGGGGCTTTCGAGAAAATGACATTGAGCATGACTATGGAGATCACCGCTGCCTCCAGGGCTCTGTCATTGGTGGCTGAGCAACAGGTTACCCATACGATCATCATATCAGACTAGATGAATTTGCTTCAACTGATTGAATCTGGAAGTATGCGTGTGGAATGGGTTGACATCATTCGGAGATCACATCTCATAAAAATGACTTGGTGGTACATACCTGTACATGCTGGAGTGCGGTACAGGCGTACTGACTCTCTTGCAAACAATGCCCGAGTCGAGCATGCAGAAGTATGGACAGAGCCGATTATCATCGATGCGTACGCCTCAATTGTGTGACATGGGCGGGTCTCAGACACTGGAACGAGTCCGAGGATTAGGCGTGTTTGGACATGCCAGACAGTGTCGCTTCAGTGGTAGAGAGAAGATAGTAATCAACTTCTCATGGGTACTGTGAGCAAATGGACTTTGGGATAGCTGCTGCAACGGAGGACAGAGCATGATGGAATGCCCAATGTGCCGTGATGTCGATCGCATAACATAACATTGGTATTAGTTACTAAACTGACGTCATTGTACTCCGGCAGACCCCTAGGTGCTCAATCTCCCCAACATATATCGAAGAGTATGCATGCTAGGTTCCGTAGCTAGCTGATTAAACACACACCTAACTCTGCCTCTCAGGCATCCAGTTCTACTTGTACACCGGGTAACTCCAAACTGCCTAAATCGCTGGATCGATTCAACATATATTTCAGTGTCCTCATCCAACAGACAGTCGCGAGTGACCAAGAACATCCCAACAATCGTCTGTTGGTGCAAGCCTGTCCGCTCCTCATTACCGGAAACAAACACGATGCCCAGGACAGTATATCCACGTAAGCCTACTTGTATCGACTGAGAGTCAAATACAACGGACCCAGTAAATGAAGTTGCAGAGAGCCAATGGAGGCAGCAATGCGGCCTCAATCTCCATCCTCATACCAGAAGTAGTTGCCTTGTACGCTCCACTTCGCTCTGCAACAACGCTAGAATGTATTAAAAATGAATTATTAGATATCAGAGTCGAAGAAGAAGATGTCGTAGAAGACGAAGGAACGTCATAACAAATGTATTAAAGAATGAAAACAACATAGAAAAAAGAACAGAAGATATCATATGAAATATTAGATATCAGAGTCGAAGAAGAAGATATCGAAGAAGAAGAACAGAAGGCGAATGTCATAACGAAAGGAAAAAGCGAAATTGAAGAAAGCGGAAACTTTGCCATTTTCAGTATACCTCCTGTATTATCACACTGAAACCCCTATAGCGCTAATGGAATAAACCCGACACACGATAAACAGCAGACACACCCGGAAAAGCCCGGAAGCCGTCTCCATTTGCTTGGGTTGTATAGAGACTAGAACCCACCGGACAAAAAAATTATTAAATTAAAGTTACATATACTCATATAGATATACTAATATTATTCGTTGGACCATCATCATTGCGCATCAAATCAATTAGTCCTTAAAAGCTCAGATCTCCTCCTCAGCATGTCTATCAGCGTGCAACTAGCTACACCAGTTCTTTGTTGGTTTACTTTTCTTTGGTCACCAGCATAGTGCTCTTGTCTAGCTACACCACATTTGACTTGGTATGATTGCAGTCTAGTTAGGGTTGTAGATTCACCATTACTTGAATCATTTACACTCCTCTCTCCCTTGAGAATTTAGAATATCAACCTGGTCCCTTGCTAGCCGTTTTTCTGCAGCCAAACCTGCAAGCCTATCAGAGCATTCATTTCTCCATACACTGAATTCCTTGGGTCAAAAATAAACTGATTTTTTTGGTCAGCCTAGACCTCCTCAGCGACTCCAACCAATATAATACTAATTAACGAACATAGGTTTGAATATTTGAACAACTTGTTTATGCACTCAATGAGTACACTATTATGTATATAGATGAAATATCATCAAGTAGCTTGTCCCTTCTAGAACTTGGCTCCCATGACAGCAGTACTGATAAATCTCTGTTCTGTCAAGTTGACTGGCGTCAGCAGCAGCCATTCTGATTGTCAGTGACATCTTGCACCTATCTTCTTCTAGGTCTTCATCTCATTCTTCTTCCAGGCACCATTCCCTCCAAAATTACCTTCTCTAGGCACTCATGTCGTTTGATATGTCAGAAATATTTCATTTACCTTGATTTTATGTTCTTTAATAGCCAACTCTCTTTAATATCAAGTTGTTGCAGAACAGAAGCATTTGTTCTATTCTCTGTCCATGATATTCTAAGTACTCTTCTGTAGTATTTGCATTCAAAGGCATTAATGATCTTCTCCGCCGCTTTGTCAGTGGTCCATGTCTAACAACTATATGTTGCCAAGGAAAAAAGCACAAGCTCTTAAACACTGGATTTTTGTTCTTATGTCAGTTCTCTTCCATAGGTTAGATGAAATATGCACTTTTTAAAATCTCATAATTTGAGCAGTTCTACAGTAAAATCAACTTATGTTTTGTTGTTTAAAAAGATAGCCCAGAACCAGAAAGTCAGTACAGCATAAATAAGTTTTAGAAAAATAAGGTTTGCATTTGAATAGATTGGCTCTATGTAACATTATAAAGCTATTGTCTGGTTGCTTTGGATAGATTGGCTCTATTTAACATTAGAAAGCTTTTGTCTGGTTGCTTTGAATAGATTGACTATGTAACATTAGAAAGCTATTGTCTGGTTGCTTTGGATAGATAGGCTCTACGTATCATTAGAAAGCTATTGTCTGGTTGCTTTGGATAGATAGGCTCTACGTATCATTAGAAAGCTATTGCTGGTTGCTTTGGATAGATAGGCTCTATGTAACATTAGAAAGCTATTGTCTGGTTGCTTTGAATAGATTGGCTCTATGTAACATTAGAATGCCCTTGACTGGTTGCTTTGAATAGATTGGCTCTATGTAACATTAGAGTGCTCTTGACTGGTTGCTTTGATCCACACAATTATATAAGAGTAATAAAGAAGGAATGCTTTCAGAGGAACTCATTAAATAAATGTGAATTAACTGTTCAATGAATGCTTTCAGAGGAACTCATTAAATAAATGTGAATTAACTGTTCAATGAATGCTTTCAGAGGAACTCATTAAATAAATGTGAATTAACTGTTCAATGAATGCTTTCAGAGGAACTCATTAAATAAATGTGAATTAACTGTTCAATGAATGCTTTCAGAGGAACTCATTAAATAAATGTTAATTAACTGTTCAATGAATGCTTTCAGAGGAACTCATTAAATAAATGTGAATTAACTGTTCATGAAATTTCACACAGCCATTTTGAAAGACTGTTCTCACAGCATATTGATCTTTTCAGTCAAATGAATCATTACCATGGATTATAACTTTTACTTCATTAGAGCACAACTAACACACTTACATCTGCGAAGAGAGTAAGTTATCAATAATCCTGTCGCCCATTTTCATCTTATACCATATTGCTTCCTATAGTAAGAGGGCATGCTGAAAACTCCTCCCCCCCTCCCTCTCCTCCCAGTTATACTTAAGTAACATTTGACATCATCATCAAATAGCTTGTCCTGAGCAGAACTTTGCCACTCCAACAGCCCTTTGGAATTTCTCTCATTGGCCTCTGCAGCCGTCATGTTCAAACCATCAGTTACACCCTGAATCCATCTTCTCCGTGGTCTTCCACTTCGCCTCCTTCGATGATTGTCTTCTCCAGTCCTTCTTGTCTTCTCCAGCCCTTCATGTCTTTTTATATGTCCAAAATACTTCAATTTTCTCATTCATATTTGTAGCATTAGCCAGTTTTCTTTGATTTTGAGTTATTTCTGGATAGATCTATTTGTTCTCTACTCTGTCCATGATATACGGAGGACTCTCTTATAACAGTTATATTCAAAAGCACTTATATGTTTTTCCACTGCTTTATTAAATGTCCATGCTTCACACCCATGTATTGCCACTGGGAATATGCATGCTCTTAGTATTTTGATCTTTTTTTTTCCTATCAGTTCTGTTCCTTACTGTTTTTAGTTGTTAAATTTGTTGTAAAGTGATTCTTTTGACATTTACTTAGCATACTTACTTACTTATTCCTATTTGTTCCTCATGGTGCATAGGACCTCAACAGTTGTTCACCACTTTTTCCCGTTTCTGGCTGTTTTCTTTATGGTCTCCCAGTATAGTTGAGCACCCTTCAGTTCCGCAAGAAGACTGTCTCCAGCTCTGTTTAGGACGCCCTCTTTTCCGTTTTCCTTGCGGATTCCACTCAAGTTTTTGTCTAGGAATATTCGACTGTCTTTCGTAGGCTATGCCATACCAATCGCCATTTTATTCTCTTAACCTAGGTCATCATGGGTTCCTATCCTGTTCTTATCCACAGGTCTGTGTTTGCAATTCTGTCATACCATCTCAGTCTGAGAATCCGCCAAAGACTTCCGTTGACAAAGGTCTGAATTTTATTTGTATTTAACCCTTTAGCTGCTAAGGACAGGCAAAGATGTTTTCCTCCATTCACTGATGAAGTTAACACGTCTGTTATTATCTCTCCTCTGTGGGCTGAAGATGTGTTAACACGTTATACATTTCTACTGTAACTGCTATAGGCGTACATTCATGTTTTTGACCTAGAAACAAATAGTAGTTAATTTTAGCTCTGTCTTTGAAAGTAGCAGTGAAAGGGTTAACTTGGTGACTCGTTTTATTTCCGAGAAGCCATACAGCAACACATATTTCACATTTGAACTGAATATCCATACTGTAGCATGGTGTCAAGATATAATTGGACATATGGGGTATCATCAGAACTGTCTAACACGCTAACTATTATCCCACATGTAACTATTTTTACATTTTAAATTTCCTTTGTTTTTTTTCTTCTACATTACAGGGAAACAAATCTCCATTGAACATCTGGAGGAAAACAATGGGAAAACGAAAGCAAACAGCTCCGCAATACGCGGATAGGGTCAAACGACAACAGCTTCAATGGAATATGGCGGATCAGTTAGGAGCGCGGATCACAATCATTAATATGTGATGGTGCATTAAAAGATGAGAGCCTAAACCAATCAGAATCATTATCAAACTTATCTTCTTTACCACCTGTATCAAGTGGTGAAGGTACCTCTGGAACCTGCACACCCATCCATGCGCTGTGTGTTGATGCATTTTATCAAAACCTGGTCTCATGTCACTCCACGTTAACATTTCACAATCCAAGTTTTGTAAAAACTAAAGAAAAATCACAACTTCTGGAGTTTGGTCATTTTAAAGTGACTCTCATTGCACATCCGCAGTTAATTCCCTTACCTAACCAGTTGCCAGATTTCAAAGAGTGTTGGTTGTATTTAGCAGATGCAGGTAGTTCCAGCATGTTGTACTTTGAAACGGAGGACAACAACGAAAATGTTATTCAACAGAAGAGGACTGTATCTCGGCAGACAAAGTTTGGTGTGTTTTGGTTTGTGTCCTTAAGCGTTCCAGTTGCAGTTTTGACAAGTCTTAAAAGCAAGTTGTTTGTGGTATGTGGTTTTTTTTCTTGTTTATAAATATATTAGTATTCGTCATCAGCATCAAACAGCTTGTTCTGAGCAGAACTTTGCCACCGTACAGTCCTTCGAATTTCTCTCTGTCATAGACCAGATGTCCTATGCAGCGGTCATGCTCAAACCACCAGTTACATCCTGAATCCATATTCTCTGTGGTCTTCCTCTTCTCCTCTTTGCAGGGATGTCTCCTTTGATGATGGTCTTCTTTGACCCCTCGTGTCTCTTCATATGTCCAAAATACTTAAATTGAGTATTCCTATGTAGTATTAAAACTAAATTAATAATTTTCTATTCCAAAGTTGTATCAATCCTAGGATATGCCAGCGAGAATTGAAAAATGACTAAAGGTATAGAAAGCAAGTTTAATACACTTGATAATAGATGTCTGTGTAAAATAATGAAGAAAACATGGGACGAATTCAGAGAAGTGATGAAATCAGAGAAATGTCTTGTCAACCACTAATAACAACTGTGAGAAGAGGGAGATATGTTTGGCAGATATGTTGAGAAGAAATGATCAAAGAATACCAAAACAGGCATTGAAGTGGGATGCAAAGGGTTCAAGAAAGAGAGGACACCCTAGGGAGACCCTGAAATGAACTTTGCTGAGAGAGGCAAGAAATATCGGTCACAGTTCCATGGAGGAGATTGAGCGAGTTGCCCAGAATAGAGTGGTATGGAGAAATTGCTTGCAGGCCCTATGAAACATATAATGGTACTAGAGAAACTATTATTATTATATTATAGATATACAGGAAGATTGCAGTAAATTGGTTATTGGTTACTAAACCGACGTTATTGCACTCCAGGCAAACCCATAGGTGCTCAGTCTCCCTCAGCAAATATAGAAGAGTATGCATACTGATGGTTCCCCTGGTTAAACACACTCCTCACTCTGCCTCTCAGGCATCCAGTTCTACTTGTACAACGGGTAACTTCAAACTGCTTAACACTTTCGCTGCCACCCATTTTTCAACCAAGTCTGGCTCATGCCTCACTATTTTTTTGGCATAATCAGTTTTCATGGTGATAATTTCAAAACATTTGTACACCTGGGAATATCTGCTATTGATCTGTAATCATCGTCACTTGAATCAAAGTCCAAATTTGTATCACATTCAGAGCCTGTTTTATCACTATTACTTTCTAAGAAGTCCTAATCAGAGTCATTTTGGACCTGACTATCATCAGATACATTGCTCTTTTTGAAAATCTTTGTTTATTTACGAAAAATTGCTAAAAATTCGTTTAGAAATGGACTATATACATTTTAAGCACATGTACGGTCATTTTGGAGAGCTCTTCATAGGGAAGTATTGTGTAATATAATACTGGTGTAGAGTCAGCGAAACTCCTCATGAAAAAAAGACATACCCACTGCCAACAAAAGTAGACTGTGGTAGTGAAAGGAAGTTTGTGTTTGATCGACTTCTGTCGTCTGTGGCAGCGAAAGTGTTAAATCGGTGGCTTGATTCAACATCTATTTTAGTGTCTTCATCCAACAGACAGTCGCGAAGAGCAATTCCACCTTCTATACAACTGATCTATGAAAGATCTTAAGCTTGTTCTGACAAACTCCACCTGCTATACAACTGATCTATGGAAAGATCTTAAGTCTTGAAGATTCTGCTGACAAACTCCACCTGCTATACAACTGATCTATGAAAGGTCTTATGCTTGTTCTAACAAACTCCACCTTCTATACAACTGATCTATGAAAGATCGTATGCTTGTTCTGACAAACTCCACCTGCTATACAACTGATCTATGAAAGGTCTTATGCTTGTTCTGACAAACTCCACCTTCTATACAACTGATCTATGAAAGATCTTATGCTTGTTCTCACAAACTCCAACTTCTATACAACTGATATATGAAAGATCTTATACTTGTTCTGGCCAAATACTATCTTTAACCAAAAACTGATTGCACAGTGTCAACTAGAGAATATGAGCACCATCATCTGGCTAATTGCTGCATCATCTGCCACTTTAAGCATTCTTGCAGTAATGTTGTCATCACCCGCTGCCTTATTGCTTATCAGGGAACGAATTGCCTCCCAGGCGCACAATATACAATCGCTCTTAGGCTCAGATCACACACAACTCGCAAAGAGTGGTTTAGCAAGTTGTCAATATGGAGCATTCAAAGAAGTAAGAGACAACTGCGGGAAGGGCCTAGGAAATTACCCTAGTAAAAAAAAGACGCCTAGAAATTGGATGTGCTGGCCTACTTGTAGGCGTATAACTGGCACAACATGCAATCGCTCTTAGGCTCAGATCACACAGAGTGGTTTAACAAGTGGTCGATATGGAGCATAAGAAGAACAAGAAGCAAAGAACAAACATGACCTTACAAAAGCAACTAAAAAACAGTATGAACAATTAAATGACAGAGAAAAAAGCTACACATACTAAGAGCATGTATATTCCCAGGGGCAACATATGGGTGAGAAACATGAACATTTATTGTCTGAGCAAGCAGCCATGACATATGGTTGATTGATCTGTATATTTTTTTTACCTTTTTCCAAGCAATATGTTTCTATTATTTATACATTATTTCAGCTTCTGTGTAGTGAGTTTGATACGCATAGCAAGAGTTTTACAGTAACAGTGTATGGCAAGGAGGGGATTGTACTACAGATATCCCACCCAAGTGAATCAGTCCGTATCAAAATACCTCAGTTGGCAGTACAGAAGTTAATGGAGTTTTATTATGATATTCAGTTGCCTTACAGTAAGTTTGTTTGCATGCTTATTTGTTTCTAGATAAAACTAGCCTGTCAAGGGAGCCTGTCTGGCATATATTTATGAAAATGAGAAGGTTCAATTATGACGTAGTATAGGGCAAGTCTTTTTGTGATGGAAGGTAATTATGGTGTTAAAGGGGTGATGAACAACTGTGACGAAGGATGAGCTAGTCAGAACCAGTTTAAATAGTAAATAGACATAATGCAATGCATACCTGGTAACTTTTGATTTGTCAATCGGGCTACTTTTATCTTGAACACCCTGTATAAACAAATAGAGAGCAGAATTAGCATATTTGTTAGTGAATTCGCTTCTTAGGCTAGTGATCTGGCTTCAATTCCAGTTGCACTGAATATTTTTCCAATCGTAACGGCTCTCAGGTCGACCCAACCACAATTGAGTACCAGGAAAAGCACTGGGAAGTAAAGGTGACCGACATGCTGTTGACCACATCACCCATCTTGTGCCAACGGTCAATGAAAATACGGGCCTAACAGTGTATTCCCCAATATACCTCAAGGTATGAAAAGGGTTTACAATTTTTGTTAATAGAAGCAAAATGTCAAGGCTGTACTTCTATATGAAGCAGAGACATAGAGAACAACTAAGGGAACACCAAAAAGTTGCAGACATTCATCAATAGATGCCTGTGCAAGATACTCCATCTGCAATACTATCTGCAAGTATAACAGGACCACAAACAGGGGACTGTGGGATAGAGTGGAACAACAGCAGGTGGAACAAGATATATGGAGCAGAAGGTGGCGATGGATAGGATACTGAGGAAACCCCCTGATAGCATCATAAGACAGGCTCTCTGATACAGGGTGTTCAAGATAAAAGTAGTCTGTCAAGGGAGCCAATCTGGCATATGTTCATGAAAATGAGGATATTTAATTATGACGTAGTATAGGTCAAGTGATCACGTCTTTTTGTGAGTGTGTAATTATGGCACAGGAAGGGGTGATGAACAAATGTGACGAAATGACGAGCTAGTCAGAACCGGTTTAAATAGTAAATAGACAAAATGCAATGCATACCTGGCAACTTCTGATTTGTCAGTTGGGCTACTTTTATCTTGAACACCCTGTATATATATATATATATATATATATATATATATTTATCTATATCCTCTTATGCCCCATTTAACACAAAAGTTTTCCACAAGAGATTTTCATTGCTGTCATACTGCAGTTGTTCTACTTATTGTTTTCCAAATCAGGCCACAATCTTTCAGCTCTTTTCACATTTCTTCTCCAAATTTTCTTTGGACGTCCAGACCTTTTCCCATCCGTTGTCCATCAGTGAGCTGTCCTAGTCAATGCCCCATAACGGCATACAACATACACATGCCCAATCCTTCTCCATTTTCATATTTAAATGATGATCTCCAATGATGCACAGTTTGTTAGTTTTCATCATCATCAGGTGCCATCTCCACATCGAAGGTTGGCTGCAATGAATCTCCAGCATCCTCTGTCTTTCGCCTTGGTGTTGCACACTGCCAGACTGTAACCTGTCTATTTCTTAAGTTTCCCTCCCCTTATCTTTCGGTCTTCCTCTTGCTCTTCCCTCAACTTTCCCCTCTAGTAAATGTTTTATCATGGTGTCATGTCTTTTTATGTGCCCAAAATACTTTACTTGTCTGAATTTTATTTCTCTTAATAATTGTTTCTTCATGCCTAGTTTTCCTAAAACTGGTTTATTTGTCTGTTTTTCTGTCCATGAAACTCTGCCTATTCTTCTATATATCCACATCTCAAATGCATCAATGTTAGTTTTAAAAGCTCTTTATTTGCTATTGTATTTGCCCAGAAAATGTACTGAATTTTTCAAAAGCTTGAAATTATGTTTTTTCTATCGTACAATTAGATTTTGAAGGACGAGAGAGGACAACAGGACATGACTTTTTCCACCTGTACGAATGTGTCATGTCTGTTCAGAAAACGAGACTGTCTTATGATAAGTCTTGGGAACATGAAGTTGAAAATATTCACCATAACTGTTTGAAACCAGTGTTGCGACAGTATCAGAAACAGAGCGTTGCCTGGATGCTGCGGCAGGAAAAACGACGAAAGGAAGAGGAAGATAAAGAAGGTTTGTTATTCTGTTTTCTGCTGTTAGTTTTTTTTTAATTGCAGTTTTTGTCTGTGTATTGTATTGTGTTGCAGAATAGGGCAGGCCAAAGCTGCATACCAGAAAATGAGAAGCATTATATGCAACAGGTCACTGTCAATTTAGATCAGAATGAGAGTTATTCAGTGCTACATAGAACCAATATTGACATACGGAAGCGAGTCATGGACAGTAAACAAACATCATTTCTGCAGTGAGAGACAGAGTCATATATGGTAAAACCCGGTTCAATGAAATCAATCCTTCGCTCTTAAACCCTTTGGACTTAGAAGTAGAAGTTTTAAACTTCTGTGCAGACGGACAGGCCAGAGTCTAACTTCTATGTAATGTTATGTTATTTGATTGATGTTGTGGCACATTCGTATTCCCATGCATGCTCTGTCCTCCACTGCAGCAGCCATCCTAAAGTCCACTTGCTCACTGTACCCCTGCGCGATTAATTAGTATATCTTCTCTCTCTACCACGAAGACGACACTGTCTGGCATGTCCAAACTAAACTCCTGATTCTGGCAATCTTTCCAGTGTCTGAGACTCATCCATATCATATAAATGAGCGTGCACCGCATTGATGACATCGGCTCTGTCCATAATTCTGCCAGCTTTATTGCGGCATTGTTTGCAAGAAAGTCGGCACAATCGTTGCCTTGCACTCCAGCTTGTCCAGGCGTGTACAGCCACATCATTGTCTTGAGAAGTGACCTCCTGCCCTTGTGGGGCCGGGACCTGCAAAGGAAGCAAAGAATAGTGCCACTGCAACCTACAAAGCATGTCGTAAGAGGTGGCCGATGAAGGAGCCTAGGAAGCTACCTAGTAAATAAAAAACTTTTGCAGAAATCTGATGTGATGGCCTACTTGTAGGCACATAACTGGCACAAAGTACAATTCCTATTAGGCTCAGATCACATACAAGCCACACAGAGTGGTTAACAAGTGTTCGGTATGAAGCATTCGAGGAAGAAGAAGGGACCTCTGAACGCTGTCCACACATTCCGCGGGCAGACTTCTCCGTCCTGTAAAGGATATGCCACAATTTTCATTTGTGCAGGAATTTCTAGATCAGCAATCTATCCCTTTCCCAATGTACTGTCTCGGCTATGGGAACCCTGGTAAGAACATTTTCATCAGCATAGCTCACTGGGGCACTCAAGACCCCAACCCACCCTTCATGTTGAAGTAACATCCTAAAATAATGGGTTGGGGTGGGTGTTGTTAGGCAGTAAGTTGTTAAAAAAGTAAAGAAACCCTTTTTATACCTCAAGGTATATAGGGTAATACAGTGTTAGGTCCATATTTTTTTATTGACAGTGGGAACACAATATGTGGTCAACATCACGCCGGCTTGTCTTTACTACCCAGTGTTTTTCCTGGTACCCAATTGAGGCTGGGTCGACCTGAGAGCCGTTATGGTAGGAAAAATGTTCCACGCCACTTTTAATTGAGTCCGGACTACTAGTCTAATAAGCGAGTTCACTAACAACTACATTACTGGGGCTCTCTTGTTAGGCAGTAGTTAACAATAATTACTAGTTGTGTATGATATCATTACTAATACTTACATTCCATTCCTTGTTCTGCAGGGGTACATCCACTCTATTGTGAAGTTCGGCTTCGAGACGATAACATTCTGTACTACAACAGACATGCTGGAAGGTATGTAATACATGTCAAATTTTCCAAGTCTAAGCAACTTGGGGGAAAGAAATGTTAACTATTTTGTAGTTCTTTTCTGTTTTCTACATGTTTTGCGTGTAATAATAATTTTCCAATTTATTTCAGTTATTGTTTAAATGAATATGTCCTCGTTCAATAACATTTAAAGTTATAGAATAGAAGGACTGCAGCTAGAGTAGTTGATAATACGTGATGTCACTAGTAACTACATTCCAAAATTTTCAGTGTTCACACAGGTTCTCTGATCTTTTACTTGGGAATCTAAATTATAAGTCAAGTACCTTTAAAGTCGCAGTAAGGCTTACCTGAATGGCAAGGGACACTGGTAATAAGGAAAGCATACCTTCACACAAAAATCAGTCAGCAGGTGTCATATTAAGTGCTTTGCTATGCCTGAATTCATAGCGGACGAATGGAGAAAAAATAATATAGCAGCAAATGAACTTTGTTATAATGTGAAGATGAGGTCTACTTGAAGAAGTTTTAGAATCAGAGTCAGATGACCTTAGCGTCTCACTGTCAGGCTTTTGCTTTGTATCCATTGTATCGGAGTAATATTGCTCTTTGAGGCGCACTGTCTGTTGATAATCTGCTTATGTGACTGAACCATTTAATTTGTTGTTTCATGATGAAGTTCAGTACTGATGCTGTACCCACTTTTTTCTGATGTCTTCATTTCTAAACCAGTCTCTTCTTGATACCACTAACATTCTACGTAGACACTTCATCTCTGTCGTGACTAGTTTTCTTCTTGTTACTACCAGCATTCTGTGTAGACACTTCACATCTCTGTCATGACTAGTTTTCTTCTTGTTACTACCAGCATTCTGTGTAGACACTTCATCTCTGTCGTGACTAATTTTCTTCTTGTTACTACCAGCATTCTGTGTAGATACTTCATCTCTGTCATGACAAGTTTTCTTCTTGTTACTACCAGCATTCTATGTAGACACTTCATCTCTGTTATGACTAGTTGTCTTCTATTGTTTGATGTCAGCGTCCAAGTTTGGCACTGATAGCATAACGTTGGGAGAAATATTTTGTTGAACAATGAATTGAGATTGCTATTTTTTTTTTATTGAAAAAAGTTATTCACTTTGTACTGTATTGTCTCTTCCATTTTGTATTTTTTCAGTTTAGTTCGAAGCAGACCCAAGACCATTCCTGCTTTGCCAGGGGGGATCCTGGCTGATGAAATGGGGCTTGGAAAGACTGTTGAAGTGTTGTGTTGTATGCTGCTACACCCTAGGTCAGATGTTGAACTCCCTGAACAGCTTCCAGTAATTGATGATATGTTTATGGACTCTGAAAGTTCAAGGTCTTCTAGCAGTACAGAAAATACGGTTGACGAGGCACAAGTTCGGAATATTTCTGAAAGAAGAAATAGCAAGAAAATTTGTTTAATATCTCCTGATACGGAACTCATCGTTACCAACCTTGAGTCGAAAAAAACAGATGCAAATGTTGATGTAACTGTGAAGTCAAGTCAAGTGATTGATATGGCGGCTCATGTGGCGCAGGCATTCCAGGGCAGCAATAGAGAAGCTAACGCTATATTTGTCAGTTCCGGAATAACTGTCGTCAGCGAAGAAAAACCGTCATCACAGGAAATTTATTCTGTTTCATTATTACCACCAACCAAATACACCAACGCTCAAGAAGAAATCACATTTTTGTCCAGCAAACAAACAGTTGATTTGACTGATGATTCACTTTGTGGTTCGCTGGACTATGATATGTCAACATCGTATTCAGGGACAGACAACAACGTACACAAACTTGACAGCGATAATGTCCTCGAAAAACCTTTAACCCCGATAAACAAAAAACCACTGTTCTTAGATGTACAGCAGAACAAACTGCTAATAATGTTATAATCAAAATCAGTTCTGTTAATGAAGCTTCGGTAGTTATGGAAGGCAGTAAAAACATCAACACAATGAATGCTTCTAATCAAGCAGGTGTTAAAGAGAACAACTCTAATGTAAATAGCACATCATCTAACTCACAAATCACATCCAGTGTTACACAAGAGAACCCAATGCTCAGTTCCATACCTCAGATAACCTTAACACAGTCTGACGTTACTGCAGATGGAAGGTCAAAACAGAGAAAGAAAAGCAACAGAAAGTCTCGAGGTTACGTTGAATATGTTCCGATAACAAACGAAGAAATAAGCTACTTTTCCTGCAAACCTGCTGCTCAGAAACAATATTTTGAGTGCAACTGTGGGCAACTAGACAGCGAGGAAGAGACACGAAGGAAAGGGTTGAACACGGTCAAGTGTAATATATGTAGTATGTCCCAGCATGCAGAGTGTATGAACTATGACCTCAAGGATCCATTCCGTGGGGATTATCGATGTCCTCACTGTCACGCATTGTCTGTAAGTATATTCAGCTTATTATATACTATCATATTCTATGAACATATAATATAATGAACATAGGGTCTCTATGGCATAGAGGTTAGGTGCTCGTCTCTAGTGCCAAAAGGTACCCGGTTTGCTCCCTCGTGGCGCCATCTGGATATTTTTCCAGAGATCCCTGATCTCGGTGTAGGTGAGATTGAGTTCCTAGTCCTGTCAGAGACGGACGATAAAACGTAGGTCCTGTGTTCAATTTGAGTACGAAAAATAACCCTTGGTAGTTCACAATCGAGAAGAGCAGCCTGGAAAGCCGCTGCCCGGCAAAATTCATTAGAAAAGATTAAAAATAAAATTCCTTAAAAAATATCTTAAATATCTTCAAAATTACATCTGGGACCTCGCCGGTGCTACGGAGTTCGTGCACTGCAACTGAGATCTTCCTGTATAAGAAAAAATCGGAGCACACATTGTTACTCACCGAAATGCAATGATGATGGTCCTATAAATCAATCAATCCATTATATGACCATAAAATGGGATGAATTTAGGAGCAGTGATAAAATCAGAGAAATGTCTGGTCAACCACTATTAACATCTGTTATAAGAAGGAGATATGTTGGGCATACCTCAAGTAGAAATGATCATAGAATACCAAAGCAGACATTGAAGTGGGAGGCAAAAGTGTATGAAATAGAGGAGCGCCTAGCGAAACCCTGAGACGAACTAAGAGATAGATTTTCGATAAAGAAAACCCCTGATCTAAATTTATGAATGTTCTTTTATTTATTGTCTTATTTTTGCTTGAATATTTGATTTTTTGTTTGCAGACGACTATCAAGTCAGGAGCTACCCTGATTATCTCCCCATACTCCATTTGCCATCAGTGGATAGAGGAGATTAGTAAACACATCAAGGAACGCAGCATTAGGGTCTTTGTAAGTGTGTGGTTGTGTTTGTGTGTGACTATGTGGTTGTCTGTGTAAGTGTGTGACTTTGTGGTTGTCTTGTAAGTGTGACTTTGGGTTGTCTTGAGTCTGTGACTGGTTGTCTATGCAAGTCGCTGTGTGTTGCAGGGATCCTCAAGGGGTGCAAATAATAGTAACACTGTGACCTACAAGCATATCATAAGAGGCGACTGAGGTAGGGGCCTAGGAAGCTACCGTAGTAAATAAAAAGCATAGCAGAAATTGGATGTGCTGGCCTACTTGTAGGTGCATAATAGGCACAATGTACAATCACTCTTAGGAGCAGATCACATAGCAGTCATAAAGAGTGGTTTAACAAGTGGTCGATATGGAGCGTTCGAAGAAGAATATGACAGAAGAATATGACAATTCAATGTAAATACTGATTATGTACATTTTTATTGTTTCCAAAAATTGAAGTGATTATTTTGTCATAAATGCTCAGATAATTTCATTGATTTTTGACTTGAAATGTTTTTGATTTTGACTTGAAATGTTTTTTTGATTTTTGACTTGAAATGTTTTTTGATTTTTGACTTGAAATGTTTTTTGATTTTTGACTTGAAATGTTTCTATATTTTTTAATCTTAGAAATGATTTTGATTTACTTCAAATGTTTTGAATATTTGACTGAAATGTTTGATTTGACTTGAAATGTAAATTTTGATTTTGACTTGAAATGTTTTAATTTTGAGCTTAAAAGTATTTGATTTTTGACTTGAAATGTTTTTGATTTTGACTTAAATGTTTTGATATTTGACTTAAATTTTTTGATTTTGACTTGAAGTTTTTATTTTTGACTTGAAATGTTTTTATTTTGACTTGAAATGTTTTTGATTTTGACTTGAAATGTTTTTGATATTTGACTTGAAATGTTTTTGATTTTGACTTGAAATGTTTTTATTTTGACTTGAATGTTTTGATTTGACTTGAAATGTTTTGTTATCAGATCTACAGGAGTTTCCAAACTGGATACATAGCCTCAGACTTTAGCTCAACAAGATATTGTCATCACAACTATGATGTTCTTAGAAGAGTGACTACGTTAACCTTCCACATACAATAGATTTTTACTCTTCTTTTATCTAATCATGTCTTAGCAGCTCAGAAAGAAGAGATTTCTAGAACAAATGTGGGTCTTTCTTTTCTCAAATCATGTCTAGCAGCTCAGATAAGAAGAGATTTCTAGAACAAATGTGGGTCTTCTTTCTTTACTTAATCCTGTTTCCTTAAGAGTCAGAATACGAACAGATTTCCTAGAACTAATGGATGGCCTTTTGTTTTGTCTTTCTTTCTTTTCTCCAATCCTGTTTGCCTCACAGCATCAGGATAAGAAGAGATTTCTAGAACAAATGTGGATCTTTCTCTTTTCCAATCCTGTTTGCCTCACAGCATCAGGATAAGAAGAGATTTCTAGAACAAATGTGGATCTTTCTTGCTTTTCTTCAATCCTGTTTTGCCTCACAGCAGTCAGGATAAGAAGAGATTTCTAGAACAAATGTGGTTTTCTTTCTTGCTTTTCTTCAATCCTGTTTTGCCTCACAGCATCAGGATAAGAAGAGATTTCTAGAACAAATGTGGATCTTTCTTGCTTTTCTTCAATCCTGTTTTTGCCTCACAGCGTCAGGATAAGAAGAGATTTCTAGAACAAATGTGGATCTTTCTTGCTTTTCTTCAATCCTGTTTTTACCTCACAGCGTCAGGATAAGAAGAGATTTCTAGAACGAGCCCTTGTGTGCGCTTCGTAATAGTGTCTATCATAGCCTCTGTTATCTCTGTGGTTCACCTTTTGCGTGACCGGCCTTTTGCTTTGTAACCATTGTATCGAAGTAACATTTTTCTTTGAGGTGCACTGTCTGTTGGTAATCTGCTTATGTGGCTGAACCATTTAATTTATTGTTACTTTGTATCCGCTGTATTCAGCAAGTTGCAGAATTACACTTATCTTTGTTCTGGAGCACATGGGTGTCGAAAGCAATGAGAGAGCAGACAGGCTGGCTCTGCATCCATATCAGGGGGTCAGCCAATGGATAGAGCTAATATTCTGAATGCCACCATAGAGTGTGGCCACAAAGAGGATTTTCATTGAAACCAATCCACATCAACTGCTAGACTGGAAGAGCTGGGATTGAAAATTGGAGTGGCCAGAAAAGAAAAGCACAGCAGATATATGAGTAGGCTCATCAATCAACATCGAACTGGTGCAGTTAGTCGCTGGACCCTGATGGAGATATTGCGAAGGAGATTAAAGCATATAAGAACATGCCCAGAGTGCAATAAAGATATTACAAACTGAAACTGTATTAAAGTAACATTGCTCTTTGAGGTGCACTCTCTTTCTCTCTCTGCTTTTTTAACCCGGATTGGGTTAAACTCATGCCAAGTGTTCCTATCTCTAGCTATCTCCTGCAGCTTCCTCCCATAGCTTCCTCCCATTTCATACATACTTCTAACAATCCAGGTGCCAATTCTGGAGCTTTTCCTAGGTGAAAGGAAGATAATCTGCTGTGCAGATTCCTTGCGACTTGCTCTGTATCATGTCATACCTCTTCAAAATCTGCTGCCTTGCAGGTCGACTGGGGACAGCAAAAGGCTGACGGAAAGCGAACTCAGTAAGCGCTGGTTGGAATCTGACACATTGCCGAAGGACAAGCACCAGAGCTCCAAATGGTACTGAAGATGGGACGTAGCATACCCATGCTAAGGCTGCATGGTCCAAATCGGGATCGAGAGAGGGATATCTAGAGGAGCTTCATTTCTTCTTGGTTGGCGCAGTTATTGTTTTATTTTTATGTGACTTGTTCATGGTTGGTTGGATTTTGTGACAAAACTTTTCTATGTTTTTCCTTGCTTTAGGTGAGTCTGGCAGACGGTTCCGACACCCTAAAAGGTTCCTAGCGACCCCTTCACCCATGGTAGCTGTAGAATGGTGGCGGGTAAGTCACAAACTAAAGATGGAAGTTATAGTGTGGTATTTGTTGAAACCCTTTCAATCAAATGTGAAATCAGTGCTGTTGTATGGCTCAACGCCTGTGTGTGACTGAGACCCGCCAGGGAAACAAAGAAGGGTAATACTGCGACATATAAGGCATGTCGTGAGAGGCGACTGAGGTAGGGTCTCGGAAGCTACCGCAGTAAATAAAAAAGTGTTGCAGAAATCGGATGTCCTGGTCTACTTGTAGGTGCATAACTGGCACAATGCACAATCGCTTTTAGGCTCAGATCACATACAAATCACAAAGAGTCATTTAACAAGTTGTCAATATAGAGAGTTGAAGGAAGAAGTTTTGCTTGAAAACATGGAGGGCAACAAAACAAACCATCAGAAAACAACAGACCTTCGAAAATGGATGTTTACGTAGAATAGACTGAGATGGTATGATAAGATTACAAACAATGAACTCAGGGAAAGAATTAAGCAGATATCAGTGGAAAAAGAGCTACGGAAGAGACACATTGAAAAGACCAACTGGAAGAACTGCAAGACAGGCATTGTTTTAGAACCTGCAGGGAAAGAGGAGTAGGGGAAGGTCTAAAAATACCAGGAGAAGAGATCTAGAGGCTGATATTAAAAAGATAGGCAAGATGTCGATTAAACTTTATACTGCACCTGTGGGTTAAACTCTACCGCACATGTTGGTTAAACTCTATACTACACATGTGGGTTAAACTATCCCACACCTGTGGGTTAAACTCTACAACAAATGTTGGTTAAACTCTATACTGCACTTGTGGGTTAAACTCTATACTGCACTTGTGGGTTAAACTCTATACTGCACTTGTGGCTTAAACTCTATACTGCACCTGTGGCTTAAATTCTATACCACACCTGTGAGTTAAACTCTACACCACATATTTAAGGGTCCCTGATGTAATTGTGAAAATTTTGAGGAATTTTTGTTGACAAGAGTTTTGAATGAGCAGCAGCTTTCCAGCCTATTCCTGTCAGTTTTACACTCACTGCCAAGGGCTTTTTAGAATATAATATTATCTAAAGGAGCATTACCTTCATAAATGGATGTTTACATTGAATAGAGAGACTGAGGTGGTATGATAAGATTACAAACGAGGAACTCAGAGAAAGAACTATACAGATACCAGTGGGGAAAGAAGAAGAGCTCAGGAAGAGATGTTGCGATGGATAGGACATACATTGAGAAGACCGACCTGAAGCATTGCAATACAGGCACTGTTTGGAACCCGCAGGGAAAGAGGAGAGGGAAGGTCTAGACAGACCTGGAAAAGAGAGTGGGAGACTGATATTAAAATGATACGTAAAACGTGGAAAGAATTGGATGGAAAGCGAGAGGAAGAGCTGGAAGAAGTTTGTTGAAGACCTGTGCTCTGTTGGGAGTTGAAAGGTGAAGGATAAGAAAGGAGCATTGACAAGATGTTTGAATTTGCTGTGTTACATTTCTTTCAGATATGCTTGGATGAGGCACAGATGGTTGAGTGTGTCACCACTAAGGTAGGATTTCATTTTCATTTATTTTGTCAGCATTTTCTTGTAGATGGGAAAATCTAAGGGGATGGGACAAAATGTCATTGGAAGACCTGCATTGTGTCTGTCTGTCTATTATCTATATCATCATCAAATAGCTTGTCCTGAGCAGAACTTTACCACCCCAACAGTCCTCTGGAATTTCTCTCTCATAGGCCAGATGTCCTGCCTCTGCAGCTATCTATTATCTTTGTATCATATATCTTATCTTTCAATTACTGTATTAGTTCTGACTTTGAAATCTCCACAGACTGCAGAAATGGCTCTAAAGTTAAAAGCTGTTAACAGGTGGTGTGTCACTGGTACTCCACTCATGCGTAGTGTTGAAGGTGAGTGGATTGTTCTTAAGTCTTAGAGGAATCTAGCAACAGTCTCCAGGATTTGATCATTAATTGGTCTTCTATGGACAAAAGCAACATCATCAACGTACTAAGAGAAAGCATACACTATAGGTATACGAGTAGGCTCATCAATCAAAATAGAACTGGTACGGTCAGTCGCTGGACACTGATGGAGATATTGCGAAGGAGATCGGAGCACCTATGGACATGTCCGAGTGCAATGAAGATATTCCAAACTGAAACTGAATACACTCTGAAGATTTCCACGAAGAAGATAAAGGGTATTCTTTATCTCAGTTGTGCAAGTTATGCATACTGATAGGTGCAGCAAGATGGGGAAACCACCAGAGAAACCCCAGTAGATACATCAACCAACACAGAACCGGAGTTGTTAGTCGAAACACAATGAAATACCTGCTTGGGAGATCGGAGCAACTATAGACATGTATGATGAAGATGATCCTGAAATGAACAAAGAACATTGATCATTAATGGATGAAGTTACTTCCTGGTTCTGGGAAAGAAGCCCCAGTGTAGAGGTAGACACTTTATTTCAGCACTAATGAGAGCCTGAGGAATTTAATGGCTGCATTGCTAGTGCAGTCGCCAGGAAGCTGATGTAGTTGGGATTTTTCATCCTAACCTGTACCACAACCTACTGTGAACTCATATGGCCAGCAGACTCTGGTAAAAATTATAGGAAATAAGACCTCAATCGTCACATGACCTCGCATTCCAGTATTGTATATAGACAAATTCATTTTAAAATCAATACAACATGCTAAATCAATGTTATATTATGTAACAAATTAAGTTTAACAATAAGGAATATCAGTATTATTAATATTTTTCATCAATAAATAATCATATACTCATAGAATTGAGTAAAATTGAAAAAAATTCCAGTGTTCTATCAAACATATTTAATATCCAGCCACCCCCAACTCAAACTAGTTCAGGGTTTCCCCAGTCAGTTATGTGGTCCAATTTAGAGTTGGCTGTGCCTGTACCTTCTTCTGCGATCAACTATTGCTATGCGACTACTGCGGTATGTGTCATAAACAGGTCGGTACGCTTGAGGTCTTCACCAGTCCCCCATAGTTTGTCTAGTAGGGTTGTTTCTGTTGGCCAGATCTCCATTCTCGCACTACTCAAACTGGGGCAGTCTTGCAGGATGTGTTCTGGGGACTGATCGGGTGCTCCACAGGTGCAGCTTTGCCTGTACCAACCTGTACAACTATTTAATAAAATGTTTGTCTTATATTTGAGAGTTATTCCTATAATTATTTTTATTATTTCAGACATATATGGGCTGTTGTTGTTTCTTGGAGTAGATCCACTTCTAGTTCAACAGTGGTTCCGTCTGCTAGTGTGGGAGCCATTTTGCCATGGTTTTTGTGCTCCTATGTACCATGCACTGTCACAGGTGTTGTGGAGAACAGCAAAGAAAGATGTCATTGATCAGGTGCACATGGCATGATTTATTTAGTGTTCTTGTTAGTTCTGAGGGGTAGTTAGTTAGGTAGTTTGTTAGGTAGTTAGTTAGGTAGTTTGTTAGTTCGTTGGGTAGTTAGTTAGGTAGTTTGTTAGATAGTTAGTTAGGAGTAGTTGAGTTAGTTAGTTGGATAGTTCGTGGATAGTTAGTTAGCTAGTTATTCATCTTGTCGACTTACTGTTTCATGGCAACACTAAAATTGACGTTGAATCCACCCAGTGATTTAAGGAGTTTGGAGTTGCCCATTGTACAAGTAGAACTGCCTGAGGGGCAGAATGAGGAGCATGTTTAACCAGCGAGCCACATGAATTGTCAATATGCATACACTTCCACAACTGTTGGAGGTGGACACTGAGCACCTATGGGTCTGCCCGGAGTGCTGTAATGTCGGTTTAGTAACCAATAACCAATTAACCTTAGTGTCCGTGTTTTGACTCTTGGGAAAATTTATCCATATATGTTAAGAAGAACAGTAGTAAGTGGATCAAGGCAGACCACTGCTCAGATATAAGGATATCTACAAGGCCTCAATAAAGAACCTTTTCTATTGGTCCCTGCACATGGGAAAAACTAGCTGGTTACAGAGTTATGTGGAAAGGGACATTGTACATGGGTGCAGTCTTTTGAAAAGAGACTTAGGGGTGAGCTGAAAGACAAGAGAATAAAGCAAAAAAACTCAGAAGTTCTCACAGTAAAACATTTGCCAATTGACCATCTGTAAAGACGAAAGAATATATATACAGTAAAAGGGCACATCATTGTCTTCATTATTTATGGTACATTTTGAGTTGACATTTTATTCTGTCCGTGGACTCTATCATCATCAGACTGGCTAATATGAGTTTCTTTAACAGATTAACCTACCAGACCAAACAGAAGAGGTTAACTGGCTAACCTTCTCTCCGGTGGAAGAACATTTCTATCGCAGACAGTATGAGATGTATCTGAGGAACTCACATGCCGTAAGTTTTCACTTTGTTCGTGAACTTCTTAACCTGTTAACTCCCAATGGAGCACAGGTCTTCAACAAACTTCTTCCAACCCGTCCTCTCTCTTACACACATGCTGTAAGTCATCACTTTGTTCTTGAACTTCTTCTTCACCTGTTGACTCCCATGGAGCACAGGTCCTCAACAAACATCTTTCAGCCCATTTCCAGTAAAAGAACGTTTCTATCGCAGATAGTACGAGATGGATCGTGAACTTCCTCTTCATCTGTCAGTTCCCAACGGAGTACAGGTCTTCAACAAACTTCTTCCAACCGTCCTCTCTCTTGTCATCCCTTAATCTGTGTGTCCTTGAACTATCTAATTAAATATGGTTCTGTGCATTCTGGTGAGAAGTCAGGCTGGGGTTTCTTGGCTAGAGTAATTGGTAAGGTAATTGTAGACCATATAGGACAACTACTTCCAGTATGAGGGTGAAGGTTGAGGCTGTTACTGCTGCCCTCTAGTAGCTCTCTGGGACTTTCTTTACTGGGACTGTTGTTGTATCTGACTCTCGGTCAATGCTTCAGAAGATCTGTGGTGGCAGCATGGGTCGATGTAGTCTATAGCGGTTTCCAACCTTCAGAATTTCACGTGGATCTACTGCCCTGAGCATGCATGTGTTTGCGGCAATGAGAGAGCAGATAGGCTTGCATCGTAAGAACTTCCCTGTATCCATGCTAATCTCCCCAACAATTGATGCTTTTGATGCAAACATGTCCGCTCTCTCGTTGCTGTGAACACCTGCATGGCCAGGACTGTAGATCCACATGAGTCTCTGGAGGTTGGAAACCTCTATAGATGACATCCACTCAAACCGCAACCTGCCATTCTGTATCTTCCGAGGTATTGACTGAAAGTTGAAGTTTAGTACCGATGTTGTACACACGTTTTCCTGATGTCTTTATTTCTAAACTGTTCTCATCTTGATACTCCCAGCATTCTGCGTAGACACCTCATCTCTGTTTGTTATAGTTGAAATGATATGACCTGTTATGTTTATCATTACTCTATTATGTCTGTCATTACTCTGTTATGATTGTCACTACTGTTATGTTCTCGTTATGTTTGTCATTACTCTGTTATGTTTGTCATTACTCTGTTATGTTTGTCATTACTCTGTTATGTTTGTCATTACTCTGTTATGTTTGTCATTACTCTGTTATGTTTGTCATTACTCTGTTATGTTTGTCATTACTCTGTTATGTTTGTCATTACTCTGTGAGATTTCAATAATTTCTCATACTCAACAGAATAGGAAGAAAGCTCAAAATGCCCCGGATCCGAACATCAAACTTCACGCATTGGACAGGAAGACAATGAATGAGGTATGTGCACCTGCCCCCAAGTATAAATATCACATGAGTGAGTCAGCGGATTGTTACTGTATATCACATGAGTGAGTCAGCAGATTGTTACTGTATATCACATGAGTGAGTCAGCTATTTATTACTGTATATCACATGAGCGAGTCAGCTATTTGTTACTGTATATCGCATAAGTGAGTCAGCTATTTGTTACTGTATATCGTATGAGTGAGTCAGCTATTTGTTACTGTATATCACAAGTTTTCTTCTTCTTGTGTTCGTTTTTACGATACATTTTAATCACTCTTTGTGATATGTTTGATCTTTGCCAAGAACGTGTATACGTTGCAGATTGGTTTGGTAGGCCCCTAAACGCATAGACTTCTACACGTTTAGGACACATGCATCCGATTTCAGCCAAACCTCCTTAGTCGCCTCTTACGACATGCGTGGCAGGTAACAGTGGCTCTATTCTTTACACCCCAAATTTGGGCCCTGGTAACCACTCGGACGATCACATGAGTGAGTCACCTCTTTGTTACTGTATACCACATGAGTGAGTCAGCTATTTGTTACTGTATATCATATGAGTGAGTCAGCTATTTGTTACTGTATATCACATGAGTGAGTCAGCTATTTGTTACTGTATATCATATGAGTGAGTCAACTATTTGTTACTGTATATCACATGAGTGAGTCAGCTATTTGTTACTGTATATCACATGAATGAGTCAGAGATTAACACTTCCGAGCTGTATCCTACTCAATTTCTATCACTCTTTGTTGCGTCATCGTACAAGAGTTCTAACCACACGTTCACATTTTCAGTTGCTGAGTCCATTGTTCGACTACCGCAAGCATGTTGCCACCCACAGATTGTCCGAGGAGAGTTTCTTCCTTTGAATAAATCGTGAGTTGCAAGTTGTTTAATTTGTTGTCATTCTCCACTCAAATGGTTTGGCCACTTGGTGAGAATGAACCCGAATACACCAGTTGCAAGAGCGTACAACCTGAAAATGGAATCATCAAGAGGAAGGGGCAGACCAAGAAAAAGATGGGATTGACGGAGTTGCAGACATCTTAGAACTCCACAATACCAACAGCATATCAAACGACCAAGCGTGCACTGTCTCGGAAACCAATCATCGGTTAACCCTGCTACGCCTAACGGCAAAGAAGTAGAGAAGGACAAGAAAAAAGAAAAGAAGATTCTTCAGTTTTCAATTCAGATCTACAGGGTCTAAAGCCGAAGGATTGACTTTAATGCACCGGCTTGACCCCATATAGCTCAGCCTCTCTCGCAGAAATGGCATGCCATCTACCAAGAGTATTGCACAAAGCATGAACTCCGTATCTTCTGCAAAAATCCTAGGGATCTACAGGATTTCTGACAAGATGACATCTCCCCAGTGTGGTTTTTCAAGCTAGTGAAGAATAGAAGCACTGTCTCTTCAAGCTGGCAGAAGTATGGATAGAGCCAATTCATCAATGTGAGTACGCCTCATTTATGACAGAAGTATGGACAGAGTCAATGTCATCAATGTGGTACGCTCTCATTTATGGCTAGAAGTATGGACAGAGTCAATGTCATCAATGTGGTACCTCATTTATGGCAGAATATGGACAGAGCAATGTCATCAATGGACGCTCCATTTATGGCAGAAGTATGGACAGAGTCAATGTCATCAATGTGGTACGCTCTCATTTATGGCAGAAGTATGGACAGAGTCAATGGCATCAATGTGGTACGCTCTCATTTAGGGCAGAAGTATGGACAGAGTCAATGTCTTCAATGTAGCACGCTCTCATTATGTGATATGGGCTAGTCTCAGAAACTGAAACAAGTCTGAGAATTAGGAGTTAAGTTTGGACATGCCAGACAGTGTCTTCTTTGTGGTAGAGTGAGAAGGTGTACTAATCAACTTCTCATGAGTACGGTGAGCAAATGGACTTTAGGGTGGCTCCTGCAGCTGAGGACAGAGCATGCATGGGAATGCCCAATGTGCCATGACATAGATCGCATAACATAACTGTCTCTCCTCACATGTTGTAAAAAGGTGAGTAAGATGAGTAGGTATGGGACTGGGTACCTCATATTGTCAAAGAGCTGCAGAAACAGAGACAGAAAAACCCAAACTGCTCATTAGGCTCTGTATGTCATGGTGATAGAAAGGTTCAAGATCAAATTGAGTGAAACAATGGTTGTCTCTGCCTTATATGCCCTTGGGCACACCTGCTGCCTTGCAGGTCGACTGGGGACAGTCAAAGGCTGACGGAGAGCGAACCCAGTAAATGTAGACTAAAACCGGACTCCAAATGGCGCTAAAGATGTGATGAAACACACCCATGCTAAGGCTGCATGAATCAGATTTCCACATGAATGAGATTTATGGGAAATCTGGTACATCAGTCTAAACTGTGATCGCAAGAGAGATATGCCCTTGGGCACAACAAACAATGGTGATGACATCTACTCAGGCCCTAGCTTGGCTGCATAGAGGACATTTACTCTTAAATATCCAGTGACTGTCCTTAATGAGATTTATGATGTGTCCATACGCTAGTGTGTTCAACTGTTAGTAAAATTAGTATATACTCCTGGATGTGGGGGTCTTTATGGTGAAGACGTTTGTCTGTCATTATGAAGGTTGTGGTTCAAATCGGATCGAGTCATGTGCAATTTTTTAATGTAGTAAAAAAAGTAAGTAAAGGAACCCTTTCATACTTTGTGGTATATAGGACAATACAGTGTTAGGCTTGTATTTTTCATTTTCCGTCGGCACACGATGGTGATGTGGTCAGCATCACACCGGCTGCCTTTACTTTCCCAGAGCATATCTGGTACCCAATTGAGGCTGGGTCGACCTGAGAGCCGTCGCGGTCGGGAAAACAATTCAGGAAGAATTACATGCAGACAATGATCGGGGGGTTAGGTGCTCGCCTCTCATGCCAAAGGTAACCGGTTCGCTCCCTCATGGAGCCATCAGGATATTTTTCCAGATGTCCCTGATCTCAGTGAAGGTGAGATCGAGTTCCTAGTCCTATCAGAAATGGACGATAAAACGTAGGTTCAGTGTTCAATTTGAGCACGTAAAAGAACTCAGCAGCTCAAAATCTCGAAGAGCAGGCTGGAAAGCCGCTGCCTGTGCAAAATTCATTATAAAAAGATTTAAAATAAAAATTCCTACAAAATATTTTATCCACCTTCAAAATTACATCAGGGACCCTATGCTATGTGCTATGGAGTTTGTGCACTGCAGCTGAGGTCTTTCTGTGTAAGAAAGCGATAGGTGCACACATGGTTACTCACCAAAGTGCAATGATGATGATCCTATCATTCAATGAATCAATCAAAACAGCAGACATGAATGCCTGGTTTCACAAGAAACTATATATGTGATGGTCTTTGTGGCTAAGTCTTTGCCTTGCATACTGAAGGTGATGTGTTTGAATCCGGACTGCATCATTTTGTTCACAAGTGCATTTATTTTAGAGATCTCTAGGAATTTTGAAGGAGCTACAGAGTTTGTGCTTTGTGCATTACTCTCGGCAGGTGGCACGCCATTTCAGCAGAAAGGGACTGAGCCATATGGGGTAAAATATGGTGCAATGAAGTTAATCCTACAGCTTTAGATTTTCTTTAGATGGATGTCTTGGTGGACAAGAGACTGTTTATTCATGCATTCATTTTATTCCTTATATGAATCATTCCTTTCTATCTTTGCTTCCAAACAATAAATAAAATGATTGTTGACAGAAAGAACAGATTTACTTTGATACGTCTGTAATGTGGGCGTCTGTGGCTTAGCGATTAGGGAGCTTGATCACAACCCAAGAGTACCTGGTTCAAACTCTGCGGCGGACAGTTTGAAAGCTTCTTCTTCGAACGCTCCATATCGAACACTTTTTAACCACTTTGTGTGATCTGAGCCTAGGGGCGATTGTACATTGTGCTAGTTATGCGCCTACAAGTAGACTAGCACATTCAATTTCTGGTACGATTTTTATTGACTAGGGTAGCTTCCTAGGCCCTACATCAGTCGCCTCTTACGACATGCCTTGTAGGTCGTAGTGTTACGATTCTTTGCTTCCCTTTCGGCCCCGGTACCACATGGACTAGTCTGGAAGCAAATTAGTTCCAGTGAATTTTACTGACGGTAAAATAGACCTCACCGTTCAGAAAACAAGGGCGTACTACTGAACGTATAAGTGGTGTCTAGAACATCAGCAACTTGTTTACTGTGGTTGATGGCGACGTCATGTAAAGGATGTGTCATGATTTTCATTTTTCATATTTCTAATCACTTCTTAGAATGATGACCATGGAGGAGCTGCTGGAGCACATGACCAAGAAGGTGAAGACTGAATGTGAAGAAGCTCACAGGCAGATTGTGGCCTCCCTCAATGGGATGTCAGGCTTGGCAATATTAAGAGGAAAGGTTTGTGTTCATGTTATCATTGTGTTATGAGAATCTCTATGTTGTTGAAGTATAATGCTCTTGAGCACCTTCAAATGTGTTATACATACTGTTGAGGCGAAGATCAGAGCATCTGTTGCGTGTCGAGTGCTATAATGATAGTCTTCATATAACTGATAACTACTCATACAAAGCACAAGCAGTCTCTACATTCTTATTGAACTACTTAAATCTGCTTGATATGTTATTGAAATATTGTACTGATAATATTTTACCATTCTGTTGTATCTTGACAATGTAGATACCGGAGGCTGTGGAGAAATATCGTGATGTACTGCGCTCAGTGGAAGAACATAAAGGCCAGTTCCGAACTGATCAGCTGCAGCAGCTTCATGCCATGCACAACCTGGCGGAGATGCTGGATAGAAAACCAGCAGGAGTATCTCCCACTCTGCGAGACAGCAGCCTGAAGGAGCAGGTGAGATTGCTGCTACGAGTCTAGACTTTATTGATTTTTAAAAAAGACGGGCTGTTTTTTTTTTTTAGACGGACTGATGTTTTTTTTAGTTTGATGTATGAAATGATGAAAGGCATATGAAATTATTAAAGACTTTCCTTTTTATTCACTGTTCACTGCATGTTTGTATGTGTCTGTTCCATTTATTCAGCCTACTTCTTGATATACTACGAACTAGATATTTGGCAAGTGGGTAGCTTGCATAGTGCGGACAATGTAAAAACCATAATTGCATATTTACTATTCATTGCATGTTTGTAATTAAGTTAATTTAAGAGGTAAAGAAATAACAATAGACCCGTTTTATAGTTTTTACATTTTGCACTACAAAAGCTATCCACTTGCTAAATTTCTAGTTGAGCATGTCAAAGTAATCGGAATAAAGGGAACAGACACATACATATACACACAACTTTACCATTTATATATAGATATAGATTATAAACTTGTGTAGAATGGTTATAGACTGAATAACATAATGGTGTGATATAATTTCTGATCTTCTTGTCAGTGTGAGGAACTGAAGAAGAAATACATGACCAGGACAAAATCAAATGTTGCTGTCAGTGAAGAGATATTAGAGGCTACACAGAATATCATTCAAGATTTGAGCGGAAAGGTACATATATTAGTTAGTTGTATCTCTGTATCATCATTATCATCAAGTAGCTTTTCCCTTCCAGAACTTGAGTTGTATCTCTGAAACACGTACAAACAAAGTACTATAGTTTACAAAATACATAAACAGTGACGATAAACAGCAACGTTTGACCAACAAGGCCTTTATCAAGCAAACGAACAAACAGGAGTGACAAATTAAAATGAAACACAAATGGACGACCAAATACCAACGTATCTAAGGAAAATCTGGAATAAAAACGAATAACTGAAATAAATGTAACACAAAAAACACACATAAAAACTAGAAATAAAAAAGAAACAATGAAACATCTAGTAAATATATAACTTGAATACATGCAACATATACCCATATAGATTATAAAGCATGGGAAGAGAAAGTACTAAGAAGCATAAGAATGTAATACATGCAACATATACCCATAGAGATTACAAAGCATGGGAAGAGAAAGTACTAAGAAGCATAAGAATGTATTACGTTGAGCCCGCGTGGTCGCAGGTACCATACAAAGAAATCAACCGATTCTCCAGAGCAAATCGACTACGATCATCAGAGAACATGATCGGATGGCTGTGACCTGGACATTGCAAGCTCCTGAATGGCCAGTATCATTGAAATGGGTAGCTACAGGGTCACAGAGCATTGGCGTATATCGCGCAAGTGTGGGCGAATCGGTCACTGAGTCTCCTGGCGGTTTCCCCAATATAGGCCTTGTTGCACCGCTTGCAGATAATGGCATAGATAATATTACGGACTCGCACGTGAAACTGTCTTCAACAACGAGCGTGGCTTTTGGAAAAGACACCGTGCGGGTCTGTATTACATAAGCACAAGTGTTACATCGCGCGCACACTGGATGGTGCCAAAATGACTCTGGATGTTAGGCTTGAGGCGACTGTGAACTAACATATCCTTAAGGCTTCTGTCCCGTCTGTCGCCACAAAGGATAGTGTTGGAAGATTGAACGTGTATCAGGATCAGACTGAAGAATGGAGAGATGACGGAATAAGACTTTCTTCACAAGGGAACTATGAGGGTGGAAAGTTAAGACAAGTTTCACCCTGTCAGAATTGGAAGTTCTATGCTGGTTAGAGAGAGCCTCCTGGCGAATTTGCTGAACGCGCCGCATAGCAGAAGCAAGCACCTTATCCGGGTATAAGCGCTTACGAAAGAAATCCAGCATCTCGTGAGCTCTATCGAAGAAATCGTCGTCCTCGCTACAGAGGCGACGAAGGCGCAAAGTTGAGAGAATGGTAAAGAATCACGACAAGCCTGGGAATGGGAAGAGGTATAAAGAAGAAAACTATGTGCATCACATACGAACCACACCTTGTCTGTTTTTCGTCTATTGAGTTGTTGCCTGGCAGGACTTACCGACTCTTCCTCCTTGATGTGTGCTCATTGTACACCTCCATACCTCATTCCGACGGACTTCAAGCTCTCCAGTTCTTTCTCGACAGGAGAACTAACCCACTTGTCTCCACCTCGGCTCTCCTTCGTCTTGCAGAACTAGTTCTAACTCTCAACTCCTTTCAGTTCAATGACCAGTTCTTTGAGCAGATCAGTGGGGTCGCCATGGGTACTAAAATGGGACCCAGTTACGCTGTCTATTCATGGGTCATCTTGAGCACCTAGTATGGAATTCCTATGATGGCCCTCTTCCGTCTGTGTATCATAGATACATTGATGATTGTATTGGCATTACCGATATGCCTGAAGCCGATTTATCACGCTTCATTAATTTCATTAATGTCTTCAATCCGGCTATTCGGTTTACATGTCACATCTCTACCTCTTGTGTCAACTTTCTTGACATCACTATCACTATCAGCCTATCCACCATCACTACATCAGTATACTACAAGCCTACTGATGCACATAGTTTTCTTCTTTATACCTCTTCCCATTCCCAGGCTTGTCGTGATTCTTTACCATTCTCTCAACTCTTGCGCCTCGTCGCCTCTGTAGCGAGGACGAAGATTTCCTCGATAGAGCTCACGAGATGCTGGATTTCTTTCGTAGCGCTTATACCCGGATAAGGTGCTTGCTTCTGCTATGCGGCGCGTTCAGCAAATTTCTCGCCAGGAGGCTCTCTCTAACCAGCATAGAACTTCCAATTCTGACAGGGTGAAACTTGTCTTAACTTTCCACCCTCATAGTTCCCTTGTGAAGAAAGTCTTATTCCGTCATCTCTCCATTCTTCAGTCTGATCCTGAGATACGTTCAATCTTCCAACACTATCCTTTGGTGGCGTACAGACGGGACAGAAGCCTTAAGGATATGTTAGTTCACAGTCTCCTCAAGCCTAACATCCAGAGTCATTTTGGCACCATCCAGTGTGGCCGTCGGCGATGTAACACTTGTGCTTATGAATACAGACCCGCACGGTGTCTTTCCAAAGCCCGTTGTTGTTGAAGACAGTTTCACGTGCGAGTCCGTAATATTATCTATGCCATTATCTGCAAGCGGTGCAACAAGGCCTATATTGGGAAACCGGCAGGAGACTCAGTGACCGATTAGCCCAACACTTGCGCGATATCGCCAATGCCCTGTGACCCTGTAGCTACCATTTCAATGATACTGGCCATTCAGGAGCTTGCGATGTCAGGTCACAGCCATCCGATCATGTTCCTCTGATGATCGTAGTCGATTTGCTCTGGAGAATCGGTTGATTTCTTTGTATGGTACCTTGCGACCACGCGGCTCAACGTATTACATTCTTATGCTTCTTAGTACTTTCTCTTCCCATGCTTTGTAATCTCTATGGGTATATGTTGCATGTATTACATTCTTATGCTTCTTAGTACTTTCTCTTCCCATGCTTTATAATCTATATGGGTATATGTTGCATGTATTCAAGTTATATATTTACTAGATGTTTCATTGTTTCTTTTCTATTTCTAGTTTTTATGTGTGTTTTTGTGTTACATTTATTTCGTTATTCGTTTTTATTCCAGATTTTCCTTAGATACGTTGGTATTTGAGTCGTCCATTTGTGTTTCATTTTAATTTGTCACTCCTGTTTGTTCGTTTGTTGATAAAGGCCTTGTTGGTCAAACGTTGCTGTTTATCGTCACTGTTTATGTATTTTGTAAAACTATAGTACTTTGTTTGTTCGTGTTTCACTATTTACCAAGTTTTACTGCAGTCTTCCCCCTAGTTGTATCTCTGTATCATCATTATCATCAAGTAGCTTTTCCCTTCCAGAACTTGAGTTGTATCTCTGTATCATCATTATCATCAAGTAGCTTTTCCCTTCCAGAACTTGAGTTGTATCTCTGTATCATCATTATCATCAAGTAGCTTTTCCCTTCCAGAACTTGAGTTGTATCTCTGTATCATCATTATCATCAAGTAGCTTTTCCTTCAGAACTTGAGTTGTATCTCTGTATCATCATTATCATCAAGTAGCTTTTCCTTCAGAACTTGAGTTGTATCTCTGTATCATCATTATCATCAAGTAGCTTTTCCCTTCCAGAACTTGAGTTGTATCTCTGTATCATCATTATCATCAAGTAGCTTTTCCCTTCCAGAACTTGAGTTGTATCTCTGTATCATCATTATCATCAAGTAGCTTGTCCCTTCCAGAACTTGAGTTGTATCTCTGTATCATCATTATCATCAAGTAACTTGTCCTTCAGAACTTGAGTTGTATCTCTGTATCATCATTATCATCAAGTAGCTTGCCCCTTCAGAACTTGAGTTGTATCTCTGTATCATCATTATCATCAAGTAGCTTTTCCCTTCCAGAACTTGGCTCCCATGATAGCAATCCTGAAAAACTCTGTTCTGTGCAATTTGACCAGCGTCAACAGCAGTCATTCTCAGATCATCAATGACATCTTGCTCCCATTGTCATCTAGTTCTTCCTCTCATTCTTCTTTCAGGCATCATTCCCTCGAAAATTATCTTCTCACTCATGTCCCTTGATGTGTATGAAATATTTAATTTTCCTTGATGTTATGCTCTTAAATAGCCAACTCTCTTTAATATCAAGCTGTTGCAGAACAGAAGCATTTGTTCTCTCCAGTGATATTCTAAGTACTATTCTGTAGCATTGCATTCAAAGGCATTAACTCTTTCCATGCCATTTATTTCCTCAATTTTTAAGCAGTTAATTCAAGGAAGTAAAAAAAAATTTTCCAAAAATTACGATCACAACTACTTGTCAATAAATAAACATATATATCTTATTATATACTAAATTGAAGAAAACTGGACAACCCAATAGAATAACAAGGTTAAAAAGTAATATAAGTAAAATAGTAAAGTAAAACTAGAAAGACTTCTTATAAGGAAGCAACTCATGGCGCAGTGTGCGGCTAAAGCGTGCACGGACTTCCGCCATGGCGCAGTGTGCGGCTTAAAGCGTGGAAAGAGTTAATGATCTTCTCCGCTGCTTTGTCAATGTTCCATGTCTCACAACCATATGTTGCCAAGGTCAAGAATATCATTCAGGATTTGAGCAGAAGTGTACATATATTTGTTAGTTGTATCTCTGTATAGAACAAGGAAAATCAAATATTTAGAACACATTAAACAACATGAGTGCCTGGAGAAGATAATTCTGGAAGAAGAATGAGAAGACCTAGAAGACGATGGGTGCAGGATGTCATTGATGAGCTGAGAATGACTGCTGCTGATGCCAGGCATCTTGCACAGAATAGAGAGTTCTTCAGGACTGCTGTCATGGGAGCCAAGTTCCGGAAGGGACAAGCTACTTAATGGTGATGATGATCTCTCTGTACAGGTTAACAGGGAGTAAGATCCAGGGGGTCTCTGTGCTGTAGAGGTTAGGTGCTCACCTCTCATTCCAAAAGTACTCGGTTTGCTCCCTCTTGGAGCCAGCGGGATATTTTCCATAGATCCCTGATCTTGGTGTAGGTGAGATCGAGTTCCTAGTCCTATCAGAGATGGACAATAAAACATAAGTCCTGTGTTCAAGTTGAGCACATAAAAGAACCCTTGGCAATTCAAAATTGAGAAGAGCTGGCTGGAAAGCCGCTGCCCATGCAAAATTCATTAGAAAGATTAAAAATAAAAATGTTTACAAAATATTATCACCATCTTCTAAATTAAATGAGGGTCTCTAGCCGGTGCTACATGGTTTGTGTCACTATCCGCTGACCACATGGTTTGTGCACTATCGCTGACCACATGGTTTGTGTACTATTGCTGACCACATGGTTTGTGCACTATCGCTGACCACATGGTTTGTGTACTATTGCTGACCACATGGTTTGTGCACTATCACTGACCACATGGTTTGTGCACTATCGCTGACCACATGGTTTGTGCACTATTGCTGACCACATGGTTTGTGCACTATCGCTGACCACATGGTTTGTGTACTATTGCTGACCACATGGTTTGTGACTATCACTGACCACATGGTTTGTGTACTATCGCTGACCACATGGTTTGTGTACTATCGCTGACCACATGGTTTGTGTACTATCACTGAACCCTTTCTGTGTAAGAAAGACATCGGAACACACATGGTTACTCACCAAAGTGCAATGATGATGGTCCAATCAATCAATCAGTGCAAGTTACCTTTTGATCTTGACATCTATCTATCTATCACATATCGTCATTTCCGTTTAATACATCTTCTTCTTTTCTTCTTCTTTGCGTTCATTCTCTACGACCAATTTTAATCACTCTTTGTGACATGTTTGATCTTTGCCAAGAACGTGTATACGTTGCACATTAGTTTGGTAGGCCCCTAAATGCATAGACTTCACCACAACACGTTTAGGACATGTGCATCAGATTTCAGCCAAACCTCCTTAGTCGCCTCTTACGACATGCATGGCAGATAACAGTCGTTCTATTCTTTACACCCCAAATTTGGCCCCGGTAACCACTCAGGTGGTTTAAAAAAACCAACAACAAAAACTACTCAGGTGGTTTGATACATAAGGCTTTCACAAGAGATTTCCGTTATTGCCTACCCACTGCATTTCTTGTAATTGTTTCACATGACAAGTCAGTCTTTCAACTCTTTTTCCACGGCTCTTCTCCATGTTCCCTTTGAACATGGAGGCCTTCGTTTTCCATCGACTGTCCATTAGAGAGCTGTCGTAGCCAATGGCCCATACGGACATACTACATACATGCCCAATCCACCTCCGCCTTTCTTCTTTTAATGATGGTCTCCAATGTTACACATTTTGTTCGTTTTAAAAGCTTTTTATTTTCTTTTGTATTTGGCCAGAAAATGTAATTATCTGAATTATTTCATGAATAGTCTTGTATTGCTAATAGAATATATTATCAATATAGATGGAGACTGCAGTAAAACTATGTAGAATGGTGAAAATGTAATCACAAAGTACTGTAGTTGTACAAAATACACAAACAATAACAATACACAGACAATACAACTTAGTCACATATTTTCATCCATTTTTAACTGTTGTAATATCTTTGTCAAAGTCTATATGTAGTGTGCTGTGACATTTGTCACTTTTGTGGTATCGCTTGCTTGATAAATGCCTTTTGGTTGAAAGCGTTGCCGTGTATTGTCATTGTTTTGTATTTTGTAAAACTACAGTACTTTGTTATTACGTGTTTCATCATAGAATATTATATTGCAGTAGTTAACAATCAAGAAGTTAAACACAATGAACAGCATGTGGTAAAGCACCAGCAAAATATTAAAAATACTGAGAACATACATTTTTGCAGTGGCTACTTATGGTTGTGAATCATGGACCATTACACAAACAACAAGAATGAAAATCCAGTCCTTCGAAACAAAATTCTACATAAATATCCTACGAATACCATGGACAGAAAAAATAAAGAACACTGATGTTCTGAAAGAACTAAATGTTAAAGACAATTGGCTGATAAACAACATACTATACAGAAAAATTAGATACTTTGGCCACATCAAGCATTACGATGGTCTGGAGAGAACAGTATTGGAGGGCAGGGTCCCTGGATGCAGAGGCATACCAAGAAGAAGATGGCTACAAGATATTAAAGAAACCATGAATATGACCATTGGCAAAGGGGATGAACTGGCTAGAGACAGAGTGAATTTCAGATGCGCTGCAAAGTGAGCAACATACTATAAAGAACACACGCCGTGATGATGAGTTAACAGCTGAAAGAGGTCTCCTGTTTAATGAAATAGTTTTTCATTTCAAAGATGTTTCAGTATTAGAAATATTGTTTATTTGTAGTTGCTATGGATACAGCAATGAATGCGACAATATGGTATACATGCTCTGCCGTAGAAGACTAAGATGGCTAGGGCATGTGATAAGCATGGACAGTAGCTGCATAACCACAACAAATGTTGTTCTGTGAACTTTTGGAAGAGAAGAGGCACCAAGTCTCTTAGATATAATGATGTCTGCAAGGCTTCAATGAAGAACTTTTCTATCGGTTCCAACAAATTGAAAAAACTAACTGAAGACTGTGTTATGTGGAAAACAATATTACACAAAGGTGCAGAATCTTTTGAAAAGAGACTTAGGTATGAACTGAAAGGCAAGAGAGACGAGCACAAGCTCAGAAGTTGTCACAGTAAAACTTTTGCCAATTGACCGTCTGTAAAGAGAAAAGAGGCCATATATATTACACAGATTAGTGGGACAATATGGTACACATATTAATGAATGGGGTAGTTGTATGATACACATATTGATAAGCTACTCACAAATGATTGCTGTATATATATATATATATATATATATATATATATCACCATTAAATTGTCAATGTTAAACATAGCCGACAAGCTAAATCATGGTCATCTCTGAAGAAGTTCTGATTCTATTTTTATTAGGAAAGTTGATTATCTTATGATGATATCAACTTGATTTCTTTCCAACAGTTGTCTTCTGTGGATGGAGATTGGTGGGCAGATGTTATCGATATGACTGTGCAGAGAGGCATGGACAATGATCTAATATACAAGGTCAAAGATGATTTAGTCAGGACATCAACAACAGAAGGCACAATTGCTGATATGTGAGTCAAACTTTTATGAGTTTAGTCATACTTCTTCTTCTTCACCTTTCAACTCCCAACGGAGTACAGGTCTTCAACAAACTTCTTCCAGCTCTTTCCTGCCATCCCTTCCAATTCTTTCCATGTTTTACCTATCCTTTTAATATCAGTCTCCAGCTCCCTTTTCCAGGTATGTCTAGGCCTTCCCTTACTCCTCTTTCCCTGTCTTGCAATGATTCTGGTCAGTCTTCTCAATGTGTGTCCTATCCTTCGCCAGTGTCTCTTCCTTATCTCTTTCTTGTATCTGCTTAGTTTTCTCACTGAGTTCCTCGTTTGTAATATTATTATATTATCTCAGTCCCTCTATTCTACGTAAACATCCGTTTATGAAGGTCTGTAGTTTTCTTGTAGTTTCTTTTGTTGTCTTCCATCTTTTCAAGCCATAGAACATCTTTAGTCATACTTAATACAGTTATATGCTTTGCCTTGCAACCCAAAGGTTGTGGGTTCGAATCCAGACTGCATCTTTCTGTTCATGAGTGCATTTTTTCCAGAGACCCTTAAGATTATTGCCTGAATTTTTGTTTTGTGCAATACTCTTGGCAAGTGGCGTGCCATTTCTACAGAGAGAGACCGAGCCATATATTGTAAAACCCAGTGCAATGAAGGTAATCTTTAAAACCAGTTATATGAGGACTATCATCATAGCACTCCGGACATCTCCATAGGTGCTCTCATTTCCGCTTCAACAAATCCAGCAGTGCCCAATATAATCCCTCTAATAGGGCCAGCCAATCTGTCAGATCATTCATTACCCTTGACTGTTGTTAATACTGTTGTTTTGTTTAAGGTTGATGTTTGTGTTGCTTGTTGGTACATGAACATTCTAGGGATGCTCAAACTTTAACAATTTAGTTTTGGTCATTGCTACCATTCCCTATGGAAAAAACTAGAGTAATTTAAGAACGGTCTAACATTCTTCATTGATCTTAATCAACAAAACACATGTGACTTAAGCACATGTAACCCGGTCCAGATTTGTACCCACAACCTTCAGAAATACAGGAAAAGGTTTTAACCACTTTTCACTATACCTCTAAACTCAGAGACTGTATGGCTTGTATGGTGAGGGACACTGATAATAAGGAAAGTAGGCCTTTATGCAAAAATCAGTCAGAAGGGCCATACCAGGCACCTTGACTATGCCTGAATTCATAGCAGACGGACACAAGAAGAAGAACCACTCTGCCATTTAGACCACCCAACAAAGTACTTGTATGATATAGAGATTAATTCATCAGGGCAATGAGAGAGCGGATAGGCTTGCATCAACAGCATTGATTGTTGGAGAGTTTAAGATGGATAAGGGGAATGTTCTTTTGTCTCTTCATGACTGCCTGCTAGATGAAGACACTAAAATAGATGTTGAATCAATCCAGTTATTTAAGGAGTTTATAGTTACCCGTTGTACAAGTTAAGTAGAACTGAGGGGCAGAGTGAGAAGTGTGTTTAGCCATCGAGCCACGGGATCCATCAGTATGCATACCTTCAACATCTTTTGGAGACTGAGTACCTATGGGTCTGCTCGGAGTGCAATGACGTCAGTAACCTTAATCAAAAGAAACGTAAGATACATCCAATCATTCTTCTTTCTTTCTTTTTAAAATCCTGGTTTGCCACACATCGTCACGATAAGAAGAGATTTTTAGAATAGGTTCGGGTCAATCAAAGGCCAGCGGAGCAAACCGTACACAAAACTGGACGGCAGGCAAACCAAGTAGTCCAAAAAGACTGGTAACCTGGGCAGATGACGCTCAACAGGCCAGGAGGCAGGTTGTCTAAGGGTACCTACCCTAAAAGAAAATAGCAACCTGCTGCCTTACAGGTCGGCTGGGGACAGCCAAAGGCTGACGGAGAGCAAACCCAGTAAACGCTGGCTAAAACCGGACACATCGCCGAAGGATAAGCACCAGAGCTCCAAATGGCGCTTAAGATGTGACGAAACCCATCCATGCTAAGACTGCATGAATCAGATTTCCACATGAATGAGGTTTATGGGGAAATCTGGTACATCAGTCTAAGGGTGATTGCATACGAGAGAGAGAACAGCTTCTTGTGTGCACTCTGTGCTTGTGTCTTTCACTGCCTGTTATTTCTGAGGTCTACCTTTTGTGTTGTCTACCTTTCTTTTGTATCCACTGTATCGGAGTAGTATTGCTCTTTTAGGCGCACTTGTCAGTTGGTAACATTACTCTGATATGGTATCATTTTGATAGGCCAAAGCCAGGTAGGTGCAACACTGGCCCCCTCTCTGAAATGGAAGGGGTCCTAACAAACTATGGGGGACCGGGGAAGATCTCAAGCGCTCCACCCTGTTTATGACATACCGGAGTGGTCGCATAGCAGAAGTTGATCGCAGAAGAAGAAGTGAAATCATAAGATCCTATCAACAGACTAAACAGAAAACAGCACACAGTAATCTTTCGCCTAAGAACAGGTCACTGCAGGCTCAACCATCACATGCACAGAATAAAATCTGCTCAGACTGCACAGTGTGCATGTCAGACAGAAACACAGACTGCAGATCACATCCTGCAGTCATGTCCATCATACATACACCAACGAAACGAAACATGGTCTCATGAACAGAGCTTACAGAGCAAGCTATGGGGAACTCTCGAGGAACTCCAACTGAAACGCAGCTTCATAGAGGCAACCCATCTCATGGTTTAGACAAGCATACAACACTGAATGCAAAGAGGAAGAAGAAAGAAGAAGTGGAATGTCTTAAATAAATCGCCTGAGTAGTTACCGGGTCCAAATTTGGGGTGTAAAGAATAGAACCACTGTTACCTGCCACGCATGTCGTAAGAGGCGACTAAGGAGGTTTGGCTGAAATTGGATGCATGTGTCCTAAACGTGTAGAAGTCTATGTGTTTAGGAGCCTACCAAACCAATGTGCAACGTATACACGTTCTTGGCAAAAATCAAACATATCACAAAGAATGATTAAAATTGGTCGTAAGAACGAACGCAAAGAAGAAGAAATGTCTTAAATGAAATTGTTATTTTAATAATCCACAGTTTTACAAACGCTAATGGTCTGATGTATGTAGTGGATTCTCACCTACAAACCTTAACCAAAGCTCGACAGAACTTGACCACCAAACTTGACTCTCTGGCCAAGGATACTTCAGCAGATCTTGTACAAAATGCTGCTTTATGTTGCTTGAGACCTGTCTCTGAGATACTGAAAATGTAAAGTATATGTTTGTTTGGTTTAGTATAGTCTAGAAGTAGATTGTACTTAAATTTGAATGTATACCTGTTTAGTTTAGTATAGTCAAGTAGTAGATTGTACTTAAATTTGAATGTGTACCTGTTTGGTTTAGTATAGTCTAGTAGTAGATTGTACTTAAATTTGAATGTATACCTGTTTGGTTTAGTATAGTCAAGTAGTAGATTGTACTTAAATTTAAATGTGTACCTGTTTGGTTTAGTATAGTCAAGTAGTAGATTGTACTTAAATTTGAATGTGTACCTGTTTGGTTTAGTATAGTCTAGTAGTAGATTGTACTTAAATTTGAATGTATGCCTGTTTGGTTTAGTATAGTCAAGTAGTAGATTGTACTTAAATTTGAATGTGTACCTGTTTGGTTTAGTATAGTCAAGTAGTAGATTGTACTTAAATTTGAATGTATACCTGTTTGGTTTAGTATAGTCAAGTAGTAGATTGTACTTAAATTTAAATGTGTACCTGTTTGGTTTAGTATAGTCTAGTAGTAGATTGTACTTAAATTTGAATGTGTACCTGTTTGGTTTAGTATAGTCTAGTAGTAGATTGTACTTAAATTTGAATGTGTACCTGTTTGGTTTAGTATAGTCTAGTAGTAGATTGTACTTAAATTTGAATGTGTACCTGTTTGGTTTAGTATAGTCTAGTAGTAGATTGTACTTAAATTTGAATGTGTACCTGTTTGGTTTAGTATAGTCTAGTAGTAGATTGTACTTAAATTTGAATGTGTGCCTGTTTGGTTTAGTATAGTCTAGTAGTAGATTGTACTTAAATTTGAATGTGTACCTGTTTGGTTTAGTATAGTCTAGTAGTAGATTGTACTTAAATTTGAATGTGTACCTGTTTGGTTTAGTATAGTCTAGTAGTAGATTGTACTTAAATTTGAATGTGTACCTGTTTGGTTTAGTATAGTCTAGTAGTAGATTGTACTTAAATTTGAATGTGTGCCTGTTTGGTTTAGTATAGTCAAGTAGTAGATTGTACTTAAATTTGAATGTGTACCTGTTTGGTTTAGTATAGTCAAGTAGTAGATTGTACTTAAATTTGAATGTGTACCTGTTTGGTTTAGTATAGTCAAGTAGTAGATTGTACTTAAATTTGAATGTGTGCCTGTTTGGTTTAGTATAGTCAAGTAGTAGATTGTACTTAAATTTGAATGTGTACCTGTTTGGTTTAGTGTAGTCAAGTAGTAGATTGTACTTAAATTTGAATGTGTGCCTGTTTGGTTTAGTATAGTCAAGTAGTAGATTGTACTTAAATTTGAATGTGTACCTGTTTGGTTTAGTATAGTCTAGTAGTAGATTGTACTTAAATTTGAATGTGTACCTGTTTGGTTTAGTATAGTCTAGTAGTAGATTGTACTTAAATTTGAATGTGTACCTGTTTGGTTTAGTATAGTCTAGTAGTAGATTGTACTTAAATTTGAATGTGTACCTGCTTGGTTTAGTATAGTCAAGTAGTAGATTGTACTTAAATTTGAATATGTACCTGTTTGGTTTAGTATAGTCAAGTAGTAGATTGTACTTAAATTTGAATGTGTACCTGTTTGGTTTAGTATAGTCAAGTAGTAGATTGTACTTAAATTTGAATGTGTACCTGTTTGGTTTAGTATAGTCTAGTAGTAGATTGTACTTAAATTTGAATGTGTACCTGTTTGGTTTAGTATAGTCTAGTAGTAGATTGTACTTAAATTTGAATGTGTACCTGTTTGGTTTAGTATAGTCAAGTAGTAGATTGTACTTAAATTTGAATGTGTACCTGTTTGGTTTAGTATAGTCAAGTAGTAGATTGTACTTAAATTTGAATGTGTACCTGTTTGGTTTAGTATAGTCAAGTCGTAGATTGTACTTAAATTTTAATGTGTGCCTGTTTGGTTTAGTATAGTCTAGTAGTAGATTGTACTTAAATTTGAATGTGTACCTGTTTGGTTTAGTATAGTCAAGTAGTAGATTGTACTTAAATTTGAATATGTACCTGTTTGGTTTAGTATAGTCAAGTAGTAGATTGTACTTAAATTTGAATGTGTACCTGTTTGGTTTAGTATAGTCAAGTAGTAGATTGTACTTAAATTTGAATGTGTACCTGTTTGGTTTAGTATAGTCTAGTAGTAGATTGTACTTAAATTTGAATGTGTACCTGTTTGGTTTAGTATAGTCTAGTAGTAGATTGTACTTAAATTTGAATGTGTACCTGTTTGGTTTAGTATAGTCAAGTAGTAGATTGTACTTAAATTTGAATGTGTACCTGTTTGGTTTAGTATAGTCAAGTAGTAGATTGTACTTAAATTTGAATGTGTACCTGTTTGGTTTAGTATAGTCAAGTCGTAGATTGTACTTAAATTTGAATGTGTACCTGTTTGGTTTAGTATAGTCAAGTAGTAGATTGTACTTAAATTTGAATGTGTGCCTGTTTGGTTTAGTATAGTCAAGTAGTAGATTGTACTTAAATTTGAATGTATACCTGTTTGGTTTAGTATAGTCAAGTAGTAGATTGTACTTAAATTTGAATGTGTACCTGTTTGGTTTAGTATAGTCTAGTAGTAGATTGTACTTAAATTTGAATGTGTACCTGTTTGGTTTAGTATAGTCAAGTAGTAGATTGTACTTAAATTTGAATGTGTACCTGTTTGGTTTAGTATAGTCTAGTAGTAGATTGTACTTAAATTTGAATGTGTACCTGTTTGGTTTAGTATAGTCTAGTAGTAGATTGTACTTAAATTTGAATGTGTACCTGTTTGGTTTAGTATAGTCAAGTAGTAGATTGTACTTAAATTTGAATGTGTACCTGTTTGGTTTAGTATAGTCAAGTAGTAGATTGTACTTAAATTTGAATGTGTGCCTGTTTGGTTTAATAGTTTTAGTTTCTTCTTCTCTTAACTCCCCTTGAAGCATAAGGCATCAACTTGAATATCATACACCCCCAAAATTTGGATCTGCCTTGTCTACAGGCTGTAGGCCTCTAACGGGTTCACAACATGCTCCCACTCTTTCTCAAATCACACACAGATCGCATAAATGACCTTTTTCATATTTACAGACGGTCAATTGGCAAGGGTTTTACTGTAATAACTTCTGTGTTTACACTTGTCCATCTTGCCTTTCAGTTCATCCCTAAGTCCTCTTCATTAATGCCTAGCCGGGCAGCTGTTATGGGGAATGTGCCTTTCCCATATTGTATAAACCTCCTCTCTACCCTACTGTTTCATCCAAAGGAAGACAAAATACATACATATAGAATCAAGCAGTGGATGTCAGAAGATGGAATACACACATAACCATTAACTGCCTTAGGGTTCCTCACTCTGGATTTGTGGTTAAGGTTTACTCCTCTAGCCTTCTGCATAACTGTGCTGACCCACAAGACAGTGGGGATTTTCTATCAAGGCTTACTCCCTAGCAATTAGCTCTCCTGAGGGCCCCCAACCACAAGGCAGTGGGTAAACAGTTGCAGATAGTGCCATCTAGTAGCAGATGAAACATCTGATCTGACCTTAGAATTTCAGATATAGTTACGTTTTATATTATATATATGTATATATGGCCCTTTTCATCTTTACAGACGGTCAATAGGCAAGTGTTTTACTGTGACAACTTCTGAGTTTTTGCTTTTCTCTCTTGTTGTTCAGCTCGTACATAAGTCTCTTCTCAAAAGACTCTGTTTTATATTAGTTCTTATCAAATCTACAACCATGAACCAAACGTGAGAACTAACTCAAACAGAAACGATCTCTTTCTTTTGCAGAAAGATCTCTGCGGCAGTGCACAAACTCTGTAGTACCGTCTACTGTCATACAATAGCAGATGAAACATCTAATCTGACCTCTACAGCAAAGTGTGGTTGACAAAGCTCACACAAACAAACAACAATAGCAAAAAAATCTTATTATAGCAACATTTGATTTCTAATGTCTGAAGATTTCAACGAAGAAGATAAAGGGTATTCTCTATCTTGATTGCACATTGTGCATACCGATAGGTGCAGCAAGACGGGAAAACCATGAGAGAAACCCAGTAGATACATCAATCAACACAGAGCGGAATTGTTAGCCTAAAGACACTGAAATACATGCTTGGTGGAGATCGGAGCAATTATGGACATGTGCGATGAAGATGATCCTTAAATGAACCATGAACAATTGATGTCTAATACTCTAAAATAAATAATGGGGAGAAAAAAACGAACGGAGGCTACAACCCAGCGCATGACAGTATAAATACACTAAACAGAAGAGCACACTCTTCAGACTTAAAATGGACACTGCAGTCTCAGAGTACGCCTCTATAGAATGTGTCTCAGGGACTCCGCTGCCTACACCTGTGGAGCATGAAAGCAGTCCCCAGAGCACATCCTGCAAGACTACCCTATCGTGAGCAGTGTGAGAATGGAAATCTGGCCAACATAAACAACCCTACAAAACAAACTATGGGGGACCGGTGAAGACCTCAAGCACATCGCCCTGTTTATGACACATACTGGAGTAGTCGCATAGCAGAAGTTGTTCGCAGAAGAAGAAGATATCCAATGCTCTATCATCACTTTAACATTGTTTTTGTGTTGTCTCTTTCCATCCAGATGTCCTTTCTGCAAGATTGATGAACTGTTCAATGAATACGAATCCAAGCTGTTCCTCTTCGTGGAAAGGTATTTCTTAGAGATGACCTCATTCCTGTTGAATAGGATGTGGTTAAACTTATACAAAAGTTGGGTACTTTCGTTTTAATTCATCCCAAACAAAGGATGCAGCTATTTTTAGATATGTTGTAGCTATTCTTAGCAATGGTGAAACACTTAAAAACAAAGTACTGTAGTTTGACAAAAACAATAACAATAGACAGCAACATTTCAACCAATGAGATACAATGAAAGTGAAGAAATTTACTTCTCACACAGTGCACAACATATAGAATCAAACAATCAATTTCTAACAGCCTTCAAATGAAAACCTGTTACTAAAAACAAATAACGTTCAAAAAACTAGAAATGGAAAAAAGAAGATAAACACTAATAATCAAACATATATATATAACATATATAGATTTAACATATACACATATAGAATATACTACCAAGTCTAATCCAACTACATCACGACAAATAGTTGCAGCAAACTGGGGAATAGTATTATCGATATAAGGGAATCTGTAGTAAAACTATGTAGCAATGGCAAAACATGTAAAAAACAAAGTCCTGTAGTTTTACAAAAACAATAACAATACACAGCAATGTTGCGACCAAATTCTTAGCGAGTAATTGTCTTCCTGTAGGACAATCAATTTTAAGGACAGGGGATGTAATTTCTCAAATGTAGGAAACAAATTATTTGCTGATGGTGGAAAAATCTGAAACTGTTTGGCTAATCAATCAATTGATTACTGATCATCATTGAGGACATTAATTTCCTTAAAATGTTAGCATTGACACAAGACAAGTAGCATTGCTTTTTTTGTCATGAAACCCCTAAAAATGTTAATGAAATAAATCTCATTTAAACGGACACCTCCTGGAAACTATGGTCTTCCTTTGTTTGGGGTGAATTAAAATGAAAGTACCAAAAGTTGTACTTAAGGACATTTATAAATCTTTATGTATCTATATTTATGAATGAAACAAATCTATTATTAAATATTTATGTATCTATGTTTATGAATGAAACAATTTATTATTAATAATATATTATTATATGACTGAGAAACATTGACAGCCTACTCAAGGCAACAAGATGAGAGTCAACATTTTTCACCTTCAATGTTTCTGCAAGATTAAGAACGTCAGGTGGTACAACAAGATAACCAACTCTGAAGTACTGCAATGCGCAAACTTGTCTTCAATCATGGGCATGCTCAGCAGTAGACGACTAAGATTGCTAGAGCATGTGAGAAGAATGGACTATAGTCACATACTACAAGTCTTGTTCTGTGAACTTTTGAAAGGGAAGAGATATCAAGACAGACCACTGCTCAGATATAAGGATGTTTGCAAGGCCTCAATGAGAACTTTTTTTTATCAGTTCCAACAAATGGGAAAAAAACTAGCTGATGACTGAGATTTGTGTGGACAACAACATTACACATAGGCTCAGAATTTTTTGAAAAGAGACTTAGAGATGAGACGAGAGAGAGACAAGCATAAACTCAGAAATTGTCACAATAAAACTCTTGCCAATTGACCATTTCGTAAGGACAAAAAGGCTGTATGTTATTATATGTGCTTTTGAATACAAGTTTACAAATGAGAAACTTTTGGAGAAAAATAAAACAGATCTCAGGTGAAGAAAAAGGTGCTCGATTGGAAAAATCTTGAGAAACGTGTAGAGAATATAACAAGAATTGCCCTCTCTCGGACCCACAGGAATGTAGAGAATATAACAAGATTGCCTCTCTGGGACCCACAGGAACGTGTAGGAATATAACAAATTGCCCTCTCTCGGGACCCACAGGACGGTAGAGAATATAACAAGAATTGCCCTCTCTGGGACCCACAGGAACAGTGTAGAGGAATATAACAAGAATTGCCCTCTCTGGGACCCACAGGACGTGTAGAGAATATAACAAATTGCCCTCTCTCGGGACCCACAGGGAAACGTGTAGAGGAATATAACAAGAATTGCCCTCTCTGGGACCCACAGGGGCGTGTAGAGAGAATATAACAAGACCTACACAGGATATCGTAAGAAGCGACAAGGTAGGGCGTATTGTAAATAAAAAACGTAGCAGAAATCGGAGGTACTGATCTACTTGTAGGTGCATAACTGACAGAAGGTACAATCACTCTTTGGCTCAGATTACATACAAACCACAAAGAGTGGTTTAACAAGTGATCGATATGAAGCATTCGAAGAAGGAGGCAAAGGAGATTAACAATATACGTAAGAGCTGGAAGGGAGCTGCAAGAGATAGCTAAAGATAGGTTTGGCATGAGCTGGTTGAGGACTATGCCCCAACCAGGGTTAAAAATAACACATGAGAGATGTTGACTTTGGGACCCAAAAAATGTTGCTTTGATCTTTCCTCATAAGTTTGTTGTTGGTGTTTGGAATAACTCTTAGAAAATGTGTGTATCTGTACAGGGGTGTAACAGTGACAGGTGATGATAACAACCTGGCTTACCAAGTGAGCACTAGAAGACAAGGCACTTGGGCAGACAGCGAGGTAGAGAGAGCTATCAAGAGTATACTGGCTTTCTACCGACTTCATTTTGGTATGTCTGCTCATAAGTTTATGTCTTCTTCTTTTTGTGTGCATACACTCTCTTTCAGAGCACACCTCCATAGAATGGGTCTGAGGGACTTGTGTGCCTGCACTTGTGGAGCACCAAAACAATCCCCAAAACACATCCTGCAAGACTGCTCCAGCCTGAGAATGGAATGATCTGGTCAACAGAAAAGCCATCAGAACAAACTATGGTTGACAGGTGAAGATCTCAAGTGCACCGTCCTGTTTATGACACATACCGGAGTAGTCACATAGCAGAAGTTGATTGCAGAAGAAGAAGCATACACGCGCGGACTTCAATGCAATATATTCAAAGAAAACAGTGGTCAACCCAAACACACTTGACTAAGTTCATTCAGTACCAACACATGGTTAAGAATAAATAACTCAAGCTCCTCTCAACACATTAATAATAATAATTCATCTCTTGCCTTTGTACGCCACATAGAACCTGCAAGTAATTTCTCCATACTGCCTCTATCCTGGGCAACTCTCTCAATCTCTTCCATGGTATTGTGTCCGATATGTCTTGCCTCTCTCAGCAAAGTTCGTCTCAGGGTTTCCCTAGAGCAAACTCTTTTTCTTGAACTTTGCTTCCATTTCATTGCCTGCTTTGGTATTCTTTGATCATTTCTTCTCAAGGTATGCCCAACATATCTCTATCTTCTTCTTATAACTTGTTGTAACTAGTTATTACTAGTTGTTACTAGTGGTTGACCAGGCATTTCTCTGATTTCATCACTTCTCCTGAATTAGTCCCTTTTTATGTTCATAATTTCTCGCAGACATCTATTTTCAAATGCATTCAACTTGCTTTCTATATCTAGTCATTTTCCAACTCTTGCTGGCATATGTTAGGATTGATACAACATTTGAATTGAAAATTCATAATTTAGTTGTAATACTATATAACTTGCAGTTCCATATTTTATTTAGACTTTTAAAAGCTGATGTTGTATACATTGACATATAAATGAACCCGAAGGTAAACAAAATAAAATACAAAGTGAAAAGGTTAAGAACAAGAAGCAAACACCTAACCTCTATGCTACAGAGACCCCCAAACTAAAACTAAAATGAGAATCTTTGTCCAAGATTGTCCTGAACTTGCTTTCTATATCTTTAGTCATTTTCCAACTCTTGCTGGCATATGTTAGGATTGATACAACATTGAAATGAAAATTCTTTATTTAGTTTTAAAACTGTATACCCACCCACACATGGTTAAGAACAAAAAAACTCGAGCTCCTCTCTACACCTTGCAGCGGGATTAACAAGAAAATGCAAGTTTTTGCTCTAAAAAATCTCCCACTGAAACCATAACCATTTCTCCTCATGTTCTTTTGTTGTTTTTCAGATGCAGATCATGATGTTCTAGAGGCAGCATCACTTCAGATCAAGTTCCTGGAAACTTTAAAGAAAGAGTTTAAGGTGTGTTTATATTTCTTGTCCAGTTGAAATATCTGTCGTATGCAGTGTTTTACGTGTGCAGAAAGCTGGATTTTGTCATGATTGATGTTCCCTTCCACATGAATTGCAATTCAAGTGATGAACAGTCTTGTGTTGACACTTTAGCGATGGCCATATGCATTTGTGCGGTGCGGGTTGTTTTTTGTGGCGGTACATCTGTTTCATTGTGGAATTAGTTCACGACACAGGAGACAGTTGTTAGCATTTCGTGTGATTTTCGTTGGCACGGGAAACGGAGCAATTATGAGGTGACCCGTTGCAGTGAAGTTGGAACCTTCCATATGAACTATGGAATATATTCATTTCATGCGCATGTTTTTTCACAATGTTTTTAAAATTTCTTGTTGACTTATGTCAACAATATCCATCATTGATCTGTGCCATCTTCTTCTTCGAATGCTCCATATCGACCACTTGCTAAACCACTCTTTGTGATTTGTATGTGATCTTAGCCAAAGAGCGATTGCACGTTGTGCCAGTTATGCACATACAAGTAGGCCAGGTCATGTTACTATTCATTGCTCTCCTTGTGGGCCCTTGCAACATATTGGTAAATGACACAGAACAATGAAGTATGTTGCTGGAACAGAACACCCATGTGTTGCCGGTACTTGCAAGGGGAGCAAAGAATAGTAAAACTGCGACCTACAAGGTATGTCATAAGAGGCGACTAAAGTAGGGACCTAGTGAAGCTGCCCTAGTAAATAAAAAGTGCCTCAGAAATTGGATGTGCTGGCCTACTTGTAGGCGCATAACTGGCAGAACATACAATCACTCTTAGACTCAGATCACATACAAATCACAGAGTGATTTAACAAGTGGTTGATATGGAGTGTTCGAAGAAGAATAGACCAGGAGAAAAACAGACCCGGAGAAGAAACAGACTCGGAGAAGAACAGACCCGGAATGAGTAGAATAGACCGGAGAACAGACCTGAAGAAGAACAGACCTGGAGTAATATATATATATATATATATATATATATATATATATATATATATATATATATATATATATATATATATATATATATATATATAACCTGAGAGTGTAAGTCACCTTCCTCTCTGCTCTCCCATTGAAACTAATAATTTCATTTCTTTTCAGAACCTGCGATCTTTGTGGCTGTCCCATAGAGAGATGATATCTGCCATTGATGAACTTGAGATGGCAACCGAGAGGCTGAGGCTAAGAAGAGAATTTGAACCAGAAGCTGCCACTAAAATTCTCAATGTCATCGAAGAGAAGGATGTAAGTATCATTAGGTAGTACATGAGTAGAAATGTTTCATCGTTAGTGGAAGCTGGTGAGTCTGTAGTGTAGTGGTTTAACTGTTTGCCTTGTGTTCTGAAGGTCATGGGTTCAATTCTCGACCACTAGGAATCTCTTTGGTTTTTCTGTTTGCCTTGCATTCTGAAGATCATTGGTTCAAATCCGGACCACTGGAGGTCTCTGTGGTGTAGTGGTTTATCTGTTTTGCATCGCATTCCTTTGGATGTCTAGACCTTCTTTACCCATCCACTGTCTATTGGAAAACTGTCCTAGCAAATGTTGTAGTTGTAGTTTTGGTATTTTTTTTCTTGAACAGATTTGGGTTGTAAGTCCTAAATTTGTTCTTTTCTCTAATCCTGTTTTTCATAGCAGCTTCAGAATAAGAAGAGATTTTTAGAACAGGCTTTTGTGTGCTCATCTTAAATATTGTTTTCACTTTCTCTGTTATTTGTGAGGTCAAGCTTTTGCGTGGCCGGCCTTTTTGTTTTTGCATCCATTGTAATGGAGTAACATTGTTCTTTGATGTGCACTGTCTGTTGGTAATCTGCTTATGTGGCGAACCATTTAATTTGTTGTTTCTTGATGAAGTTCAGTGCTGATGTTGTACCACTTTTTTCCTGATGTCCTTATTTCTCAATTGGTCTCTTGTTACTCCCAGCATTCTGCATATACATTTCCTCTCTGTCGTGACTGGTTTTCTTCTATCGTTTGATGTCAGTGTCCAGGTTTGGCACTGATAGCATAATATTGGGTGAAAGACTATGTTGTACAATGTTCTTTTAGTGTTCACGGGAACATGTTTGCATTTCAAAATTGACGCCATTTGTCCTATTATCTGATTTGCTTTATTGCATAATTGTTGAATTTTGTTAGTTATTCTTCCATTTGGTGAAAAAATGCTCCCTAGTTATGTCAAATTGACTTTCTTTAATTGATGTCTGTTGATGGAGATATCGGTAGTGTTATCTTCTCTAGCAAATGTCATTACTTCTGTTTTATAAATACACTTATAAATGTTGATCTTGTGCCCAGATGATGCAACAAGAACTCAAATGTGCTTCTGATGAGATTGTTGGCAGGGATGAGCTCCGGAAAAAGCTGGGACAACTAGTCTACCTCACAAACTTGGCAAAAAAGGTATGTCCTTAATAATAATAAGAATATGTTGTGTTGTAGAACGCAGAAACAACTTGTTTCTTGCAAGAGGCATCAGGGCCAGAAAACAAACTAACCAAAGCTTGCTTCACCTTTGTATTGTGCACACCGAAACCGGACTTGACTGGCTAACAAAGCAAAGATCAACATGATCTCTCGCTGTGATGAAATATACTTGAGACACATATGCAAGGGCTAAATCAAACCATTCACCTTCATCATACCTCACAGTTGTACTGAAGTGATGACATAGTCTGTTCTTCTTCAAACGCTCCATATCGACCACTTGTCAACCACTCTGTGTGATTTGTATCTTATCTGCGCCTAAGAGCGATTGTATGCTGTGCCAGTTATGCGCCTACAAGTAAGCAGCACATCCAATTTCTGCGCTGCTTTTTATTTACTAGGGTAGCATCCCTAGGGCCTACATCAGTCTCCTCTTATAACATGCACTGTAGGTTGCAGTGGTACTATTCTTTGCTTCCCTTGCAGGCCCTGGCAACACACTGGCGTAGTCTGTGCTAAGACTGGGAGCATTACTTTCATCACTGATTAGTCCAGAAACATACTAGTTTTTAAAGAATATTCTGGAAACTAATGATTGATTGATTGATAGATAGGACCATCACCATTGCACTTCAGTGAGTAACCATGTGTGCTCTGATCTCTTTCTTACACAGAAAGATTTCAGCAGTACATAAAGTCCATAGCACAGAGCGAGGTCCCGATTTAATTTAGAAGATGGTAAAAATATTTTGTAGGAAATTTAGCTTTTTAATTCTTTCTAATAAGTTGTGCACGGACAGCGGCTGTCCGGCCTGCTCGTCTTGATTTTGAACTGCCAAGGGTTCTTTTACTGCTCAACTTGAACACTAGTCCTACGTTTTATCGTCCATCTCCGATAGGACTAGGAACTCGATCTCACCTACACTGAGATCGGGGATCTCTGGAGAAATATCCTGATGTTGCGAACCAAATACCCCTGGAAACTAATGAGAACCTTGACAGTTCATCACATGATAAGAAACAAAAACATTTTTTTTAAAATTAAAGAAACAGTCACATTCAGTACTTTTTATGTTAATAACCAACATTGTATGTTATGTTGTCAAATATTGCTTGTTATAACTTTTTAAATATTTTTTGGTTGGGCCCTATTCGGCAGTGCTGCAATGAGTGGACCAAGTACAGTTGAATGAGTGTCTCATCCTTTCAAATGAAAGTCTCATCCTTTCAAATGAGAGCTGCTCAGCGCTTGTTTAACTGATTGACTACCGAATTGAAAAACAGATTGAAAATTGGGTTGTGGCTGAATTAAATTTATGACCTATTTTCCCATTGCAAGTGTATGTAAAAATTCAGCTGCAGTTTTCTTAATTATTAACAAATTTTTATGAGTAATATATCATTTTGTAGGTAAATTAATTTTCTTTAAGATATATCTATAACAAATACACAGTGGTGCTCCCAGCGGCTTATGGGAGCCAATCAGTTAAATGTATTTGAGTGTGCCATTTGGTATCTTACGAAGGCTCCCATCTTCTGGCCACGATCAAGCGTTGGCCACTACACTTGATATTAACTTATGGGAGCCAATCAGTTAAATGTATTTGAGTGTGCCATTTGGTATCTTACGAAGGCTCACATCTTCTGGCCACGATCAAGAGTTGGCCACTACATGATATTTTAAAAAAAAAAAAAAATTGGGCCCTAACCGGAAGTGGGCTCAGTATGGTTGCATGAGTAACCTTTGAGCACTGTCATTTATTCGAAATAGAGCTGCTTGGAATTTGTTTAAATGTATTAAGATATTGACTCTGTGAAGGTTCCCACCCTTTGGGTGCAATCAAGTGAGCATCACACTTTGATTTTACTCAAAAGGCTGCACTTTGATCTTGATTATAAATATATATTGATGAATGAAAATAGTGGCTTATCCTTTACAGGACGTAGCCATCAACAAAGTCTTCTCTTCCCATCCACTGTCCATCTGAGAGTTGTCCTAGCCACTAGCATACAACATACATATCCAAACCATCTTCGTCACTTAATGGATTCACTACCGGGTTTTTTCGCCTCTGGACTGAATTACTTTTTTAACCTTCAAAAATATTGAACACGTACTTTAGCTAAACTAAAATATTGTTTCTATCAAATTTCATAAAATATTTATTGTATCCGAACATATAATATTGTGTTGACTATGCATGTAAAAATATTAGCATGAATTAAAAAAACTAATTGAAATTGTGAGAACAAAAATCCAACTAACCAAGAGCCGTGATGAACATTATGTTGTATAAATCAGTCTAACTGCTCTCTTTATATATACAATACATTCATGAATACACAAATATTAAGAAAATAGTGAAGGAATGTGTGGTTTATTAACTGTTCACAAACTAGCATCATGACCATTCATAAAAATGCTAGTTTTTACGATCACATGATATCCTAAAATGAATTATAAACTCCGTTTCAATTCTACTTCTAGCATAAGCCACGATGCTATACATTCATTATAGTTTACACATCATTTGTAAGTAGTTTCCAGTTAATATAAATCTTCAATCAGAACAAAAAATAATAAAAACTCAACAAAATAGCCATCTTTTGAGCACCTCACGGTCCAGGCAGATAAGAAATATTTACACTTTAGTGTTCCATGATATGAAATCAGTTAATGATGTTCTCTAAGAATGCACAGTCTGTTTGTTTCAAAAGCTTCTCACTTGTTATGGTATTTGGCCTGAAAACTTGCAGGATTCTTCTTTTTTTTTTTCATCCAGAAGCACTTAAGCCTTCGGCTCGGTGCCATGGACATCGTAACCCTTCAGTTTGGTGCCACTAACACCGTAAATCTGGAGAACCTGTGGCTTTTCTGCCAGCCCGCAAAATTGAACCTGCACTCACAGAGAGGACTTGTTACTGTCATCCAACGAGCTACGAACACGCTGGGGCAGGCGGGCGCAGGATTCTTCTTAAACATTTATTTTGAAATGTCTCCAACTTGTATATTATGTGCTGGGTCATTTTCCAGCATTCACTACTGTATAATAACACTCCCAGTACATTACTTCTATATACTGCTTGTTATAATTTTGTTATTCTTTTCTTATCTAGAGTCATGATGGTAACGATTCGAATCCAGAGTTATGTCCCATTTGTCAGTGTGGACTTGGAGTGGAGGTAAACATCTGGACTTTGTATACTTTTTTCTTTCCAAAACTTGTTTACTTTTATGGAAATTAAAAGAGCTGACAAACTCGCAAGGGCTGGAGGGAACCTAACACAATACTACCCGACATAAAGCTTTACAGAAGCAAAGACTCTCCTGAAACAATCCAGAAAAATGATGTGGAGAAAAACAAACGAAGGATACAACCCAGAGCATGACAGTATAAATACACTAAATAGAAAAGTGAAGACCACAATCTTCAGACTTAGAACGGGACACAGTGGTCTCAGAGTACACCTCCATAGAATGGGTCTCAGGGACTCAGCTGCCTGCACCTGTGGAGCACCAAAGCAGTCCCCAGAGCACATCTTGCAAGACTGCCCCAGTCTGAGCAGTGTGAGAATGGAAATCTAACCAACAGAAACAATCCTACAAAAGAAACTATGGAGGGCCGGTGAGGACCTCAAGCACACCGCCCTGTTTATGACACATACCGGAGTTATCGCATAGCAGAAGTTGATTATAGAATAAGAAGTAATTTACTTTTACAATGAAGTCAAGTAAGTTAAAAACCCATTTTCATACCATGTAGTATATTGGAGAATATTGTTTTAGACCTGTTATGTTTTGTCTAATGACGTATGATGGCAGGAATATGGTCAACATTGCAACATTATGAAAAGAGTGGGTTCAGATCCCTGTGAACTAAGATGTGAAGATAAGATGCTGGCGCTGGATAGGACACACCTTGAGAAAACCAGAGGGAAATATAACAAGAAGAGCCCTATCCTGGAACCAGCAGCAAGCAAACTAAAAAGAAGCCTATAAACACACTATCGTGAACTCACTACCAATGACACTGCGAAAACGAGTACTCCAATGCTATATTGAGTCAATACTTATGTATGGCAGCAATCATGGACACTGAACAAACAATCAATACGATCATTGGAAGCCACAGAGATGTGGTTTTACAGAAGAATGTTGAAAATTCCATGGACAGCAAAGAAAACAAACGTGGAGGTTTTAAATCAGGTCTGCACACAAAGAAACCTTATCAAAAGAATAAGAATCCGACAATCAAGGTTCTTCGGGCATATAATGCGAAGAGAAGGTTTAGAACATTTGGTGACTACAGGTAAAATTCAGGGAAGGAGAGATCGTGGAAGACAGAGGGAGAAGATGTTGGATGGCCTGACATGGTTCTACAAAATCTCGCGTCAGAACTGATTACATGCACCAAGCAAAGAGAGTTGTGGAGAGACATGATCGCCTACGCCGGCAGGCATGGCACTTGATTGATAAATACATGGAGAAGGGATTTGGAGGCAGAGATTAATGATATACAGAAGAGCTGGAGGGAGCTGCAAAAGATCATTAAAGATATGAAGAATTGGTGGCCTATGCCCTACAGGGTTTTAAAAAAGCACAGAGAGAGAGAGAGAGAGAAATGGGGGCTGTTGCAACAGTAATGTATATCACATGTTTAATGTTTGTACCTTCTATTTTTGTCAGTGGAGTGTCCTGATGTGTGGCCACTGTTACTGTCTGAACTGTATCCGAGCCCTGATTGACCGCAACTTAATAGGAGGACACTTACTAGAAAGAAGATTGAAGTGTCCTGTATGCCGACATATGACCCCAATGAGAGAAATCTCTTACGTCACAACTCTCAAGTCGGAGAAAGTTGATGTCAAGGTTTGTACATTTCAAATGTTGTTGTTTGTAATCTTGATGTCAAGGTCTATAGTCTATGGATCTCAATGTATCATCTATTTATGTCATGTTTGTCATCTATTGATTCCATAGTCTATAATGTTGTCAGTTTATGGAATCTGTGGATGTCAAAGTCTTGATCCATTGTCTTCGAACGCTCCATATCGACCATTTGTTAACTACTCTTTGTAATTTGTATGTGATCTGAGCCTAAGAGCACTTCGTACGTTGTTTCAGTAATGCGCCCCTAAGTAGGCCTTTTCTGCAACGCTTGTTATTTACTAAGGTAGCTTCCCTAGGCCCCTACCTTAGATGCCTCTTATGACATGCCTTGTAGGTCGCAATGTTACTATTCTCTGCTCCTCTTGAGGGCCCGGCAACACATGGGCAAGTGATCTATTGTCAATTTCTGTAATCTGTTGATGTCAAAGTCTGTGATCTATTGTCAATTTATGTAATCTGTTGATGTCAAAGTCTGTGATCTATTGTCAATTTATGTAATCTGTTGATGTCTATTTTAAGTATAGATCCTTAGTATAGATCTTCATTCGCCCACTATGAATTCAGACTTAGTCAATGCGCTTAATATGGCACCTCTCACTGATTTTTGCATGAATACTTGCATCCCTTATCATCAGTGTCCATCTCCATTCAGACGAGCCTTACTCTGACTTCAGAGGTACATGTAATTTATAGATCCCCAGGTAATGGATCAGGGAACCTGTAGTTCAACCGCATATCTTATACACACCAACAATTTTAGGCCAAAGTTGGCCTAGAACCAAGGAATTTCCATGGCTTGTAGTTACTCGTAAAGTATGTTATCAACTTTACTATCTATGCCACTGGGGACAACATGTTGAGTGTTCTATTTTTGCACTTTTTTTTATCTACAGGGCAGCCATTCCACCAAAGTTCAAGCTGTAATTCAGTGCCTTATCAAAATAAGACAACAAGAACCAAACGCAAAGTCATTGGTGTTCTCTGTGGTAAGTTGGGGGCACTTTACTGAGAAATAACCTAAAGCACAGTGGGTATATAGTGTTGTGAGGAAGTATGTGGGTAATTCACCATGTGAGAAAGTGGAGGATCTTACTATGTGGGCATGTGGTGTTTTCAAGAAGAGTAAGTGTGTGGGTAATTTACCATGGGAAAAAGTGATAAATTTTGCGATGTGGTTGATGATAGAGCAACTGTTGCTTAGTTCTTCCTTCCTTTCCCTTGTTCGCTTGCAATATTATCTATATATTTAATGGTGTCGCTTGTATAAACTTTAATGGTGTCTCAATCGCGAAGTGGTTATGACGTTTGCCTGTCGTTCTGAAGGTGACCGAGTGACATGTGCATTTTTTCATATTTGATTCTTTTGTTCCTGTGTTGCTCCCTCCTTTGCTAATTGGTTTGCTCTCTCGTTTCTTGGTATTCCATAGCGTGATGGTATCCACTGCAGCTCCACCCTTCTTTTAGTATTTAGCTCACTTAGTGTTTCTTTTAGTCTATCTATCGTCTTTCCCCAGGTGGATGATGGAATTGGTTATCCAACTCTTGCCGTTAAGCGTAGGGGTGGGAGCTTTAATTTGCGTGTCCAGGGCCAGATGAGTCACCCTTGTTGTGTTATATCCGTGTTTATTTAGTATGGTCTTGATATTGTCAATCCATATCTTTCTTGGTCTTTCCTTGGCTCTAGTACCTGATCTCTTTTTATTGTATGGTGTTGTTGGTGGTTGGTTGTATTCCATTCTCATTAACTCTTGCAATACGCGTGCTAAAACCGCCTTTTACGCACTGTTTTTGAGGAACAAATTTTAAGGCAAAGATGTCCTTACAAAATTTGTTATAATTTTCTTACATTCAACAGCAGGGCCAAACTGCATACACCAAAATGATGGAATTGAAGATCTATTTCAAACACCCACTTGCTGTATTTGAATTTTAAAAATACACTTAAAGCATTAAAGTCCTCTATGATATATTAACAACTAGTTAGAACCATATGGTCCTGAGTGGCTTGGTCGTAAAATGGAACTAACTTTATGGTCTGTCAGGTGGTTTATTATTCTAAGAGTTAAATGTCTAAACCACTGCATTTTTGTCTTTCAATGTATTCGGTGCATGAAGTTATGCCCATTCTGCTTCTGATGTCCTCATTTCGTAGTCTATCTTTCCTGGTGACCCCCACTGCTTTCCTCAAGCATTTTGTTTCACACTTGGTGAGCTTTCTGTGGTGTGTTGCTGTCAGAGACCAAGTTTGGCACTGATAACAAAGTAACTTTCTTTTAGTTCTAGCATTTAATGTTGGTGCATGCATATTGATGACTTTGATAATTGTGCTCTGTATATCTAAAGTGAACTCACTACCAATGACACTGCGAAAACAAATACTCCAGTGCTATATTCAACCAATACTTCTGTATGGCAGCGAATCATGGGCAATGAACAAACAGTCAATACGATCATTGGAAGCAACAGAGATGTGGTTTTACAGAAGAATGCTGAAAATTCCATGGACAGCGAAGAAAACAAATGAGGATGTTTTAAAATCTGGCCTGCACACAAAGAAACCTTATCAAAAGAATAAGAAAAAGGCAATTGAGGTTCGTCGGCCATATAATGCGAAGAGCAGGTTTAGAACATTTGGTGACAACAGGTAAAATTTAGGGAAGGAGAGATCGTGGAAGACAGAGGGAGAAGATGTTGGATGACCTGACATCTTGGTTCGACACAAGATCAATGTCAGATCTGATTACATTCACCAAGCAGAGAGAGTTATGGAGAGATGGTCGCCTACGCCGGCAGGCGTGGCACTTGATTGATTTAATGTTGGTGCATGCATATTGTTGACTATGATAATTATGATCTGTATATCTAAAGACATTATTTATTTCAGTGGGTTAGCGTCCTTGACATTCTAGCAGCAGCCTTGACAGAAAACAAAATTCCATACAAGAGTTTACATGATCCAAACTACTTTCAGGTTGGTTTTTTACTCCAACTTATTGAGTTTTTTTGGTGGTCATTTTTGTTTCAAGTGCAACTATTTTGTAATGTTTCTGTCAACTTTGTTTCAAGTGCAACTATTTTGTAATGTTTCTTTCAACTTTGTTTCAAGTGCAACTATTTTGTGATGTTTCTGTCAACTTTGTTTCAAGTGCAACTATTTTGTAATGTTTCTTTCAACTTTGTTTCAAGTGCAACTATTTTGTAATGTTTCTTTCAACTTTGTTTCAAGTGCATGCTATTTTTGTAATGTTTCTTTCAACTTTGTTTCAAGTGCAGCTATTTTGTAATGTTTCTTTCAACTTTGTTTCAAGTGCAACTATTTTGTAATGTTTCTGTCAACTTTGTTTCAAGTGCAACTATTTTGTAATGTTTCTTTCAACTTTGTTTCAAGTGCAACTTATTTTCAATATAATTTTTGTTTCAAGTGCAACTTAATTTTAATGTTTCTGTGATTTTTCTGGAAGCGCTGCTTATTAATGTGTTTTTTTAAAAATATAGTTTTTCTACTTTTTGTGTTTTAAGTGTAACTAATTTTTATGTTTCTTTTTCATTTTGGTTTTATTGAGTAATTTATTTGTATGATTTCTATAAGTACTTAAGTTGAAAGATGAATGCCTCTGCTTAAAGAGACATATACATCATTATAAAACAAACGGAAAAGGTCATTATAAACATTATTGAACATGATATTCGCCGTGTGTTGTTGGGGCCCGCAAGGGAAGCAAAGAATAGTAACACTACAAATGAGATAGGGGCCTAGGAAGGCTACTCTAGTAAATAAAAAGTGTAGTAGAAATCAGATGTTCTGACCTACTTGTAGGCTCATAACTGACGCAACATCCAATATCTCTTATACTCAAATCACATACAGACCACAATGAGTGGTTTAGCAAGTGGTCAATAAGGAGCGTTCAAAGAAGAAGAACATGTTATCCTTATAAACATTATTAAACATGATATTTTCTATGTTTTTCTCCTTATTCCAGAAAAATCTCTCAGCTTTCAAATCACAAGATTCCATTCAAGTGCTTTTGCTTCCTTTGCATACTGGAGCAAATGGACTGAATCTTGTAGAAGCAAACCATGTTCTTCTTGTTGAGCCGGAACTGAATTTGGAGGAAGAGGCACAGGCTATATCTAGGATTTACAGGATAGGTCAAACTAGGTAAGTCATGTGTCAGATCAGATACCACAACCATATCTAATAATAGCCGTCCATCGCAAACGATGATAACAATAGCCTCAAACATATGCTGCTGCACCTCTCAGGTGTGTGCGGAGTTGACTGTAGAGTCCAGTCCTAGAAAACAATGCCCTACCACAGGTCATGATCAAGTTTAGACATGTGGGTGTTGTGTGTTCTGTATTTTCGCGCAGCTCATTTTCTCTGTGCCTTGATGAAGCCACGATTCTCAGCTATGCGAGTTCCACTTGTGTTGTTACAGCGCCACATGTGGCGATCTTGCGCAAGGGATTCCCAGCACAGGGTGTCGATATCGAAGCATTTCAGAAACACAATAAGAGAGTCTTTAAAGCGTTTTTCTGTCCACCAGCTGAACGTCTGCCACCTTCAAGTTTGCCATACATCAACTGGTTTTGGATGCATTTATCAGGCATCCGAGCAACGTGACCGGCCCATCCCACTTGGGCCTTCTGCAACAGGGTGTTGACGGATGGGATCTTTGCTATTATGAGAACTTTGGTATCTGGAATTTTGTCCTGCCAGTTTATTTCTAGTTGTCTGCGTAGATAGCTTGTGCGGAAGTAGTTTAGTTTCCTTGCGTGTCTTCTATACACTGTCCATGTCTTGCTGGTGTACAGAAGCGTTGTCATAACTATGGCCCTTTAAATTTTCAGCTTTGTGACTACGGCAACCCCTTTCGCTCCCTCACAGTCTCACGCAGCCTTCCGAACGAAGCACTGGCTTTTGGACCATATCTAAGATTGGCTATAATGCCTTCCTTTAGATCAGATCAAGTATCATCTCCCCACCAAAGATCGACTGTACTGGATCTCCTGACATGATGATGCTTTCTGCTAAACTACTATTTTTCCATTTCTTAATATTTCATCCTCATTTTCATCATCTTTCTCTTACCTTTCTCTTGCTTTAACCTTTACATTAAGTATAGTTGTTCACAGAGTTTTGTGGATATTTATTGTTTCCATCAATATTTAATTTTTTAAAATTTGTAATCTCTTGTGATTTCTCTTTCTTTCCCATAATTCCACGCTATGATTATTATTCGTTTATTTGTTTTCCTTAATTTTTTATTTGAACGCTTCATATCGACCACTTTGTTAAACCAGTCTTTGTGATCTGTATGTGATCTGAGCCTAAGAGAGATTGTACATTGTGTCAAGTAGGCCAGCACATCCGATTTCGACACTTTTTATTTACTAGGTAACTTCCTAGGCCCTTTCCTTAGTCGCCTCTTAAGACATGCCTTGTAGATCGCAGTGTTACTATTCTTTTCTCCCCTTGCGAGTCCCAGCAACCCACAGGCTATTAATTTCATTCTATGATTATTATTATTAATTTATTTTTGTTTTCCTTAATTTCATTCTTTAATTCTTCTTCTTCACCTTTCAACTCCCAACGGAGCACAGGTCTTCAACAACCTTCTTCCAGTTCTTTCTCTCTTGTCATCTTGTCCAATTCTTTCCAAGTCTTGCCTAACCTTTTCTTTCTTTTTTTCTTTTTTCTTTTTCTTTCGTCCGCTTTCAACTCAGACGAAGTTTCATCTCTGAAACTGATTTTTGCGTGAAAATCTGTTTTTCCAATTTCTTACAATGGCAGCAGCGTGCACATTGTAAATTACTTTACACTGGCAGCCGTGTGCTCAATGTACTCGTAATTAGTATTCCTCGCCATACAGGCAGATTTTCTCCGACTTCAGAGGTACTCACGTTATCGTCCTGAGTAAGACCAGGGGACTCGAACAAATGCCGGACAGTAGGTTCGAACCCGAGCTATGAGGCGTCTCACATCTAGCAGGCCGAGCTACTATCAACTACTCTAGGCAGTCCCCCGCCTAACCTTTAATATCAGTCTCCAGCTCTCCTCTCCAAGTATTTCTAGGCCTTCCTCAAATCCTCTTTTCCTGCGGCTTCCAAAACAGTGCCTGTCTTGCAATGCTTCCTGTCGGTCTTCTCAGTGTGTGTCCTATCCATCACTATCATCTCTTCCTTAGCTCTTTATCCACTGGTATCTGCTTAGTTCTTTCTCTGAGTTCATCATTCATAATCTTATCCTACCATCTCAGTCCCTCTAAAATTCTTCTTCTTCTTTGCGTTCATTTTGCGACCAATTTTAATCACTCTTTGTGATATGTTTGATCTTTGCCAAGAACGTGTATACGTTGCACATTGGTTTGGTAGCCCCTAAACATATAGACTTCTACATGTTTAGGACATGCGCATCCGATTTCAGCCAAACATCCTTAGTCGCCTCTTACGACATGCGTGGTAGGTAACAGTGGTTCTATTCTTTACATCCCAAATTTGTGCCCGGTAATCACTCGGGCGAGTCCCTCTATTTAATGTGAACATTCATTTATGAAGATATCACTGATTTGTGTTCCCTTAATTTCATTCTATATTTATTATTCATTTAAAAAAATTTCTTCATTTTTAGGCAAACTAAAATCCACCGATTTCTTGTGAGAGGGACCATTGAAGAGAAAATCTACCATATGGTGAAATCTCTTCGGGATTCAAAATCTGGAGCGGAAAATGATGCAGACTCGCTGGAATTAACTGTTGGGCACATCACATCTCTACTGCAGCAGCCTGGACCTGATGATGAGGATGATGAGTCTGCAGCGGCATCTGGAGACAGTATTGTTATCAACCACAATTATTCTGGAAATTTTCAGGGTTTTGGTGGTGGTGGTCACTTAGCCAACGGAACAGGCACAAGTCTGGCAGGCATCAACAACAGTGGTGCAGATAGAAATGATGCTACTGGAGAAGGGAGTAGTAGTGGTGGTAGGTTGACTAGCGACAGTGAAGATGCAACAACTGCTACTATTGTTCATTCTGAACGGGAAAATGTTAATTCTGGACGTGAAAGTATTATTACCTTAGAAGTTAGTAACAGCTCTGTGGGTAATGACTTTGTTGGTAACAGTTCTGTTGGTAACGACTTTGTTGGTAGCAGTTCTGTTGTTAACAACCTTGTTGGTAGTATTTTTTGGTAACAACTTTGTTAGTAACAATTCTGTTGGTAGCAACGTTGTTAGTAACAATTCTGTTGGTAGCAGTTCTGTGGGTAACAATTCTGTTGGTGATGACTTTGTTAGTAACGATTTTGTATGTAACAATTCTGTTGGTGACGACTTTGTTAGTAACGATTTTGTTGGTAACAATTCTGTTGGTATAACTCAACAAAACAGTAATGTTACTGTAAGTTTCCATAATGTAAATCACAGTAATTCCAATGTTACATACACAGATAACATCTCAGATCTTATCGTATCCGGATCGTGCTTGAATAGAAGTTGTGATGATGCTAACGAGAGTCTTGCTGGGAACAGGTTGTATGAGAGTGGTGCTGGGACCAGGTTGTATGATCCAGAGACACTACTTTCTGGTCACAGTAGAGCGGTAGCTTCTCATCTTGGAGACGGGGAGGAGAGACCACATGAACCTGTTGAAGGGATTGAATGTCGGACAGAATCTTCTAGTCATGCTGATGTTGATCCTGTACAATCTGAACCTTCTAGTGGCCTACACTTTAGTTCAGAAAATGGTGGGGATATATCTTATGGTGAAGTTTACAGCGAGGCAGCATCGTCTAATCCGACGGATTGATTGAAATCAGGGATCACTGGAAAAATAGCGCGATTGCATAACACAGAACACAAACTGAATACTTTTTAAACAAGAGGCGAGCACAGTACTTCTGCGTTGTCACATAGACTTTCTAATAAATAGACAAGAGGCGAGCACAGTACCTCAGCATCACGTAGACTCCTAATAAATAGTGTGAGAGGTGAGCACAGTACTTCAGCAGCATAACATATAGTCTCCTTAATAAATAGTGTGAGAGGCGAGCACAATACCTCAGCAGCATGGCATAGACTTTCTAATAAATAGTGTGTGAGGTGAGCACGGTACCTCAGCAGCATCACATATAGACTCCCTAATAAATAGATATAGTAGCAACCAATTTATGGACAGGACTATCATTATCGCACTTTTGTGAATAACAATATGGGATCTGATCAGTTACTTACACAGAAAGATCTCAGAGACAGAGCACACACTCTGTAGCACCAGCAAGGATCCCCATTGTCTTTGAGGATATTAAAACTTTTTTTAAAGAATACTATTTTGAATTTGTATTGAGTATTTTTGCCTGGACAGCGGCTTTCCAGTCTGTTATTATCTATTTGCAACTGTCGCGGGTTCTTTAATGTGCTCGACTTAAATACATGATTTATGTTTTATAGTCTGTCACCAATAGAACTAGGTACATGATATTGCCTACATTGAGATGAGGGATTGCTGGAAAAACTATATTGATATGGGATATAAGCTGTGTACTCTTGGAGCGTGAGGAGAGCACCTCAAGTTTGAACACTACATCAATGACAAGCACAGTACCCCAGTGGTGCATGGCCATTGAGTCATTCATATGTGCATTCCTCCCGCCAACACATTCCATTTCAAAGGACATCTTGTTTTTAAGTTTGTTCTCTAGACAGTTGCAGTCCCTGCTGCGAAATCTGTCTTCCTGGGTTTGACTGGAGTCGTCCTACTCTAGGTGGCTTCAGCATTCTGTCACTGGGCTCACCAACCCAGGCTTTTATCTGGGTGTGCTTCCTGGACATTATAGTTTAATCCCATATACTTGGGGAAAGGGTCATAGAAGTAGAAGACAAGGCAAGGATATCCTTCTCAAAGGAGAGGGAGAACGACTGCTATTTGTCATATAGCTGGGGGATGGGTTGGTTGTAGTCAGAGCATTTACCACTCGCTGGTCTGTTCTGCGCTGTACCTTATGGGATCCCAGCCTGTAGTCTGGCCTTTCACCTTCAGTCTGTTTGACTTTGTTTGACCTGCCAGGAGTTAGACTCCAGCCGACATAGCCTGAAGGATCATAAAGACATGCAAACCCTCCAACCACGATAAGGTAGACTTATGCAAAGGGACCTCAATGACAAACACAGTATGTCTCAGGGTGGCACAGAAGCCACCAAGACTGATGATGATCCAATTCTTTGACCAACTTGAAACTGTCTGACCTGGACATTAAAAAAGATTTAGATTAAAATATTCAGATTTGAGGTTATGACATGACAAGCCTCAAATACACACCATTCACCACAGAACGTTCCCCACAGAAGAAAGGAAATTCTTGAGGAAGGCAGTGGGGGTCACCAGGAAAGATAGATTATGAAACGAGGACATCAGAAGCAGAGTGGGCATAACCTCATGCATCGAATACATTGAAAGACAGCAAATGTAATGGTTCGAACATTTACTGAGAATGGAATACAACCAACCACCAATAACAGCATACATATAAAGAGATCAGGTAATAGAACAAAGGGAAGACCGAGAAAAAGATGGATAAACAATATCAAGACCACTAAATAAACACGGATATAATGCAAGGGCGACTCTTCTAGCCCTGGAGTGCAAATTAAAGCTCCCACCCCTACACTTAACGACAAGAGTTGGACAACCAATTTCATCTTCCACCTGGGGATAGACAATAAATTTAGACTACCAATAGAGGTGAAGGTTATGAATTAGAAGTGAATTAGGTGAATCAAGGCCTCGGTCGGCTCTTACATACTGACTTCTCTCGTTCAATGAATCCTAAATCCCTGAGTATATTTTTGTAAAGTGTGATGTATATGTGATTTTGATTCCTCGATCCCCAAAATTATTTCTGTCTTTTTTTTTGACATTGCATAAAAAAAAATTATTGAAGAGCTTTGTTTCTATTTCTGAGCATGCGCTGGGGAATTCTAAATGGCAAAGGAATTAACTCTTGGTGGACCAGGGCAAAAATTACGTTTTTACAAGCCTTTTTTTTCTTTATACATTTTTATACAGACAACTGTTATTAGTTTTGTTATAAAACTGTTATTTGTTTTATTTACGGAACATGTACCATATATCCAAATGTTTATAAATTAATGCTCTGTTTATTTACAAGTACTTTCGTTTTAATTCACCCCAAACAAACGGAGTTTGGGGTTCCCGGGAGTTTCCAGATGGTGTCCAGTCATTCCCAAACACAAATGTTTACATGGGGTTTATTCCATTAGCATTTTTAAAGGTTTCTGTTTGAAAAGCAAGGATTGAAATGCACATCATGTCTGTTTTCTTTCGTTTGTGTCATGTACCAATGCTGACATTTCAAGCAAATTCATGATTTATATCTTCAGTGATGATCAGTAATCAATTGATTGATTAGCCCATAGGTTCCTAAACTTTTTTTGGACCACCGCCCACTTTGCATGACATAAATTTTGTATAAAAAAAACCTTCCTCCTCCATTATAAGTTTCCGCATTCGAGCATTTTGATATTTTCAACGTAAATAGCAACTAATGATACATTACCGCTTATGCCGTTTAAAGTATTGAAAAAGTAGTGGTCATTATGTGCTTCATGTTTTAATTTTTAAATATATATATTATAAATTTCTTCTATAAGGAGCCACTGACTCCTAGATCGCCTGAATGCCCCCTCCCAATGCTTCTGTACCCACTATCGCCCCTAGAAGGCTTCAGCGCCCACTGGGGGCGACACCGACTTTATGAACTTTTGGATTAGCCAAACAGTTTCAGACTTATCCGCCATCAATGAATAATTTTTAACCTACATTTGAGAAATTACTTTCCCTGTCCTGAAAATGGACTGTCCTACAGGATGACAATTACGTATTAAGAATAGCTACAACATATCTAAAAATAGCTACACCCTTTGTTTGGGGTAAATTAAAATGAAAGTACCTATTTACATTGGTAAGATATTTCTGAATAAGAAAATGGAAATTAAAAATGGTTTTTAGTAAGAAGGAAAATATAATAAAAATGTGAACAACGTTGTTACCCTTAATTTAAATATATACATCGCCTGCCCAGGGTGTTCGTAGCGCGTTGGACGATGGGTGACAAGCCTCCTGTGAGTGTGGTTCAATTCCGTGGGCTGGCAGAAAGCCACAGGTTCTCCAGATTTACGGTGTTCGGGGCACCGAACCGAAGGGTTACGATGTCCATGGTGTTGTGCCGAAGAGCTGAAAAGCTCAAGGGCTTCTGGAGCAGGGGAAAAAAATGTACATCTGCAAAACATGTTTCTGTTTATACTACATTCATATTTACAAACGAGGAACTCAGAGAAAGAACAAAGCAGATACCATTGGAGAAAGAGCTAAGGAAGAGAAACTGGCGATAGATTGGGCACACATTGAGAAGACTGACCGGAAGCATTGCAAGACAGGCAATGTTTTGGAACCTGCAAGGAAAGAAAAGTAATGGTTTTTTATTTTTCATTTTTTCATCATTTTTTATAAATACATAACATTTTTGTACAGTTTTTATATCAGAAGATTAAGGCCTAATTTCAAGTCTAAACTGCATGTACAAAAATCAGTTGTGAAATTTTGTTGTCACTTTTATCACAATTGAAAGCCCACCTGCCCAGCGTACCTGTAGTGCGTTGGACGATGAGTGACAAGCCCCATGTGAGTGCGGTTCAATTCTGCGGGCTCGCAGAAAAACCACAGTTTCTCCAGATTTACGGTGTTCGTGGCATCGAACCGAAGGTGGCACCGAACCAAAGGGTTATGATGTCCATGGCACTGAGCTGAAAAGCTGAAGTGCTTCTGGATCGGGAAAAAAAAATCACAATTGAAATGAATCCATAAATTAATTGTTGTACTTTGCTACTTCGAAACGCCAAATTTGGGGTGTAAAGAATATAACCACTATTACCTGCCATGCATGTCGTAAGAGGCGACTAAGGGGTTTGGCTGAAATCGGATGCACATGTCCTAAACGTGTAGAACTCTATGTGTTTAGGGGCCTACCAAATCAATGTACAATCTATAGACCTTCTTGGCAAAGCTCAAACATATCACAAAGAGTGATTAAAATTGGACGTGAAGAAGAGCTACTCGGAAACAGAGAAGACCAGATTCAGATCAGATTTTGATTGCACTCTGCATGTATAGGAATATTAGCTTCTGATAAATGTTTACAGGAGCATCCTTTGTATATCATGGACAGAGAAGAGAACAAATAGATCTATCTAGAAAGAACTCAAAATCAAAGAAAACTGGTTGATGCTACAAATAAGAATGAGAAAATTGAAGTATTTTGGACATATTTTTTCCAATCCAGAAGCACTTGAGCTTTCAGCTCTTCGGCTTGGTGCCATGGACATTGTAACCCTTCGGTTCGGTGCCCTGAACACCGTAAATCTGGAGAACCTGTGACTTTTCTGCCAGCCCGCGGAATTGAATCGCACGCACAGGGAGCTTGTCACTCGTCATCCAACACACTATGAACATGCTGGGCAGGCGGGCATTTTGGACATATAAAAAGACACGAACGGCTGGAGAAGACCATCATGGAAGGAGGCAAAGAGGAGAAGAGGAAGACCACAGAGAAGATGGATTCAGGATGTAACTGATGGTTTGAACATGACGGCTGCAGATGCGGGACATCTGTCCTATGAGAGAGATACTTTCCCGAAGGACTGTTAGGGTGGCAAAGTTCAGCTCAGGACAAGCTATTTGATGATGATAATAAATGTTTAAACCATGGCTAATCAACAGCAGTCACAAAAAACTGTTGTACCAAAATAGCCATTTTCCAGGTGGGAGTTCCTGCCCACCTTTACCACAACGTATAAATGACCATGAAGATAAGAATTTTAGAGAAATATTCCAAGGGATTTGTCAGTCACCAATGAGAAATATGATACAGCAGATTTCATCTCATTTCAATGTCACTGATACCGAAGAAGCTGTTGGATTGGTAAAAGGGGGAAGTGTGAGGACTACCTCAACTTGATAGAAGTATGTTTTGTGAAGAGGGTTTATCCGGAGAAAATATACAAACATGTGAGAAAACAGATCACCCAGGACATCACCGAAAGATGAGCCATGATCTTCTTCGAACGCTCCATATTCTCCACTTGTCAACCACTGTGTGATTTGTATGTGATCTGAGAGATTGTACGTTGTGCCAATTATGCGCTTACAAGTAGTCCAGCACATCTGATTTCTGCGCTGCTTTTTATTTACTAGAGTAGCATCCCTAGGGCCTACATAAGTCGCTTCTTACGACATGTATTGTAGGTTGCAGTGGTACTATTGCTTGCATCCCTTGTGGACCCCGGCACCACATGGGCAAGATAAGACATATCTTTTTCTTCCACGAACACTCCACAAAGAGTGGTTTATATGTGATCTGAGCCTAAGAGCGAGTATACACTGTGCCAAATTATGCACCTATGGTGACGAGGCCAGCACATCCGATTCATTGCCAGCATTTTATTTACTAGGGTAGCTTTCCCTAGAATTGCTCTTTTACGTTCATCTTTCGTCGTATATTTGGGCTGTATGTTCTACGCCAAAGAGTATGTCTACACTGTGCACCCTTTCTGGCTAAGTGAGGTCGTTCCGGATTAGGAACATTTCTTAGTCTTTTTGAAGCACATAAGCTTGTCCTGGGACGGCATCTTACTCGTGCAACATACTGTGAAAAGTGTTGCCCTTCGCCATTGTTCGGGGTTGGACAGCCCTGTCAAATCCCCGGTTCCGGCACCACACGGGCGAGATAAGATGTATAAGAAGCTTACGAGTAATTACTTCTGCAGTCAGAGAAAGCCTGTCTGCATGGCGAGAGACACTAATAAAACACTAAGTAGGCATTCACGCAAAAATCAGTCAAAAGCGCGATCCCAGGAGCCATGACTATGCTTACATACATAGCGGGTGAACACAGAAGAAGCTGAATAGAAAAATACAAGCCAAGATCGTTGACATCTTGCACAGGTCACAACATACCAGTTTACCATTTGCTCAACAAATTAAAGATAGGGACTTGTGTTTAATTTAAAATGTTTGGTGTGTTTTGCAGATGTGTAGAAGAAATAGAGGACACGTCTGTGTTGTATAAATATGTCTGTGTTGTTTAAAAATATGTCTGTGTTGTATAAAAATATGTCTGTGTTGTTTAAAAATATGTCTGTGTTGTATAAATATGTCTGTGTTGTATAAATATGTCTGTGTTGTATAAATATGTCTGTGTTGTTTAAATATGTCTGTTGTATAAATATGTCTGTGTTGTTTAAAAATATGTCTGTGTTGTATAAATATGTCTGTGTTGTTTAAAAATATGTCTGTGTTGTATAAATATGTCTGTGATGTTTAAAAATATGTCTGTGTTGTATAAATATGTCTGTAATGTATAAATATTTATGTATTGTATAAATGGCATATCTGTATTGTCTTCTTCTGCGTTCTCACTAGATTGGGATTTCGGATTCTTTAATAAAGGCAGCCGTCTGCCTCAGATTATCATCCACGCAATACAGTTTGTCTTGGACGCTAGTGTATGTGGGCCACTTCTTTCTTCTCAAGTCTGCATACTGGGGATATTCTGTAGGATATAATTCCTATGGTTTCTGCTTCCTCGTTTGTGCCGACCTCTTCCTGCAGTAAGTTATGACCATACTTGTGATGGTAGGTTTTACATCAGTATTGTATAAATGGCACAACTGTATTGTATAAATATGTCTCTATTGTATAAATATGTATGTATTGTATAAATGATACATCTATATTGTATAAATATGTCTGTATTGTATAAATGACATGTCTGTATTGTACAAATGACATTGTCTGTATTTTTATAAATGGTGCATCTGTATTGTATAAATGTCATAATTTTTTATTGTTTAATATTTTTGTTATATATAAATAGATGACATTTCTTAATTGTACAGATGACATGTCATGAATAAATAGATGACATGTTGGGATTGAAATCTTTATATCCCAGAACATTTTTTAATTGTCATTTCTACATAAACATAATTTTGTGTGTGTGGATAAAATAAATGACATGTCCTGATTGCACATGTGTCATTTCATTGTAGAAATATATGACATCTGATAATGTCACTAAATGACATGTCCAAGTTCTGACTTTGCAAAGAACATGGTGTATTTCGGAATAGTGTTATTTGTTTGTAAGTATTGCTCTGCTGTCATTGTTTGCTGTCACTTCTTGTACATTTGTGTTAGTGTGTATTATTGTAGTTATTCTGTTAGAAACGTATTGTACAGAGTGTTCAAGATAATTGCAGCCCCATTGACAATTCGAAAGTTGCCAGGTACATATTGAGTTGTGTTTATTTACTATTTAAACCGGTTCTGACTAGCTCGTCCTACGTCACATTTGTTCATCGCCCCTTCCGCACTACAATTACACACCGTCACACAACCTTGATCTATGCTACATCATAACTGAACCTTCCCATTTCCATACATATATAGCAGATTAGCTCCATTCACGGGCTGCTTTTAAGTTGAACACCCTGTAGTATTGGTATAGTGTAGTAGTCGTAGTAGTAGTGGGATAGTGTAGTAGTAGTTTTTGTAGTATTGGTATAGTATAGTAGTAGTTGTCTATTAACCCCGATGTTCTGAGCTCGAATCATGCTGCAGACAGTTTGGTTGCAAATTGTTTCATGTGGATTTTTACGTTCAGAAAGCAATGGCAAACTACTGAACGTAATAATGCCTAGAAAAATCACAAACAGCGTTAAAAGCTGGGGTTGATTTGCAAAGTCCTGTAAAGGATATGCAATTAACTTAATTTAGTAGTTGTAGTATTGGTATAGTAGTAGTGGTAGTGCAGAGTTTCATGGACAGAAAAACAGACAAATAAACAAGTTTTATGAAAACTAGGCATGAAGAAACAATTATTAAGAGAAATAAAATTCAGACAAGTAAAGTATTTTGGGCACATAAAAGACATGACACCATGATAAAACATTTACTAGAGGGGAAAGTTGAGGGTGAAGAGGAAGACCGAGAGATAAATGGGAGGAAACTTTAAGAAATGGACAGGTTACAGTCTGGCAGAGTGCAACAGCAAGGCGAAAGACAGAGGATGCTGGAGATTCATTGCAGCCAACCTTCGATGTGGAGACGGCACCTAATGATGATGATGAGTAGTGGTAGTATTGGTATAGTAGTAGTAGTAGTAGTATTGGTATAGTGTAGTAGTAGTGTAGTATTGGTATAGGGAGTATTGGTATAGTGTAGTAGTTGTAGTAGTATTGGTATAGTGTAGTAGTTGTAGTAGTATTGGTATAGTGTAGTAGTTGTAGTAGTATTGGTATAGTGTAGTAGTTGTAGTAGTATTGGTATAGTGTAGTAGTATTGGTATAGTGTAGTAGTTGTAGTAGTATTGGTATAGTGTAGTAGTTGTAGTGTAGTATTGGTATAGTGTGTAGTATTGGTATAGTTAGTAGTGTAGTAGTATTGGTATAGTGTAGTAGTTGTAGTAGTATTGGTATAGTGTAGTAGTGTAGTAGTATTGGTATAGTGTAGAGTAGTAGTTGTAGTAGTATGTGTAGTAGTAGTAGTAGTGAGTAGTTGTAGTAGTATATGGTATAGTGTAGTAGTATTGGTAGTAGTATGGTATGGTATAGTGAGTAGTATTGGTATGTGTAGTAGTTGTAGTAGTATTGGTATAGTGTAGTAGTATTGGTATAGTGTAGTAGTTGTAGTAGTATTGGTATAGTGTAGTAGTATTGGTATAGTGTAGTAGTTGTAGTAGTATTGGTATAGTGTAGTAGTATGGTATAGTGAGTAGTTAGTAGTAGTAGTAGTTGTAGTAGTATTGGTATAGTTAGTTGTAGAGTTGGATAGTGTAGTAGTAGTAGTAGTAGTAGATGTGTGTGATTGGTATAGTAGAAGTTGAGTTGTGATTGGAAATAAATATGTCACATCATTGCACTTCAGTGAGTAACCATGTGTGCTCGACCTCTTCTTACATAGGAAGATCTCAGTGGCAGTGGACACAACTCCGTAGCACAGGCGATGGTCCCCTTCAATTTGAGTACGTAAGAGAACCTTTGGCAGTTAAAATCGAGAAGAGCAGACTGGAAAGCCGCAGCCCGGGCAAAATTTCGTTAAGAAAGATTAAAAATAAAATTCGTACAAAATATCTTCACCGTCTTCAAAATTACATCTGGAACCGTCGTCGGTGCTACGGGGTTCGTGCACTACCGCTGAAATCTTCTTGTCGCCCGAGTGGTTACCGGGGCCCAAATTTGGGGTGTAAAGAGTAGAACCACTGTTACCTGCCACGCATGTCGTAAGAGGCGACTAAGGAGGTTTGGTTGAAATCGGATGCATGTGTCCTAAACGTGTAGAAGTCTACCAAACCAATGTGCAACGTATACACGTTCTTGGCAAAGATCAAACATATCACAAAGAGTGATTAAAATTGGTCGTAAAGAACGAACGCAAAGAAGAAGAAGAAATCTTCCTGCGTAAGAAAGAGATTGGAGCACACAGGGTTACTCACCGAAGTGCAGTGATGATGGTGCTATCAATCAATGATATCAGAATGAGAGTTATTCAGTGCTTGATAGAGCCAATACTGGCATACGGATGTGAGTCATGGACAGTAGACAAATAGATTTCTGGAGGCTACAATGTAGTTTTACAGAAGAATAATGAAAGTCCATGGACTACTAAAATGGTGAATGTGGAGATGTTGAATGAGGTCCCCAAAAAAAAGGGTTTTAAAGCCGAAGGTTTGACTTCATTGCACCGAGTTTTACCCCATATGGCTCAGTCCCTCTCCGCAGAAATGGCAGCCACCTGCCGAGAGTATTGCACAAAGCACGAACTCCGAAAATTTCCCGGGAACAATTCTAGAGATCTCTGGAAAAATCTGCACTCGTGAACAGAAGGCCGCGGTCCGGATTCGAACCCACGACCTTCGACTCGCAAGGCAAAGTTCTCAGCCACGAGGTCAAAACACAGAGAAAGCTTGTTATCAATATAAGAAATAGGGGCAATCGTCTTTTTTGGACATGTAATGAGAACACGATTCAAGTATCTAGGAACATCAGATGGAACATGTAATGAGAACACGATTCAAGTATCTAGGAACATCAGATGGAACATGTAATGAGAACACGATTCAAGTATCTGGGAACATCAGATGAAACATGTAATGAGAACACGATTCAAGTATCTAGGAACATCAGATGGAACATGTAATGAGAACACGATTCAAGTATCTGGGAACATCAGATGAAACATGTAATGAGAACACGATTCAAGTATCTAGGAACATCAGATGAAACATGTAATGAGAACACGATTCAAGTATCTAGGAACATCAGATGGAACATGTAATGAGAACACGATTCAAGTATCTGGGAACATCAGATGAAACATGTAATGAGAACACGATTCAAGTATCTAGGAACATCAGATGGAACATGTAATGAGAACACGATTCAAGTATCTAGGAACATCAGATGGAACATGTAATGAGAACACGATTCAAGTATCTAGGAACATCAGATGGAACATGTAATGAGAACACGATTCAAGTATCTGGGAACATCAGATGGAACATGTAATGAGAACACGATTGAAGTATCTAGGAACATCAGATGAAACATGTAATGAGAACACGATTCAAGTATCTAGGAACATCAGATGGAACATGTAATGAGAACACGATTCAAGTATCTAGGAACATCAGATGGAACATGTAATGAGAACACGATTCAAGTATCTGGGAACATCAGATGGAACATGTAATGAGAACACGATTCAAGTATCTGGGAACATCAGATGAAACATGTAATGAGAACACGATTCAAGTATCTAGGAACATCAGATGGAACATGTAATGAGAACACGATTCAAGTATCTAGGAACATCAGATGAAACATGTAATGAGAACACGATTCAAGTATCTAGGAACATCAGATGGAACATGTAATGAGAACACGATTCAAGTATCTAGGAACATCAGATGAAACATGTAATGAGAACACGATTCAAGTATCTAGGAACATCAGATGGAACATGTCATGAGAACACGATTCAAGTATCTAGGAACATCAGATGGAACATGTAATGAGAACACGATTCAAGTATCTAGGAACATCAGATGGAACATGTAATGAGAACACGATTCAAGTATCTAGGAACATCAGATGGAACATGTAATGAGAACACGATTCAAGTATCTAGGAACATCAGATGGAACATATAATGAGAACACGATTCAAGTATCTAGGAACATCAGATGAAAGATATAAAACAAAGATTAGGAGCAGCTCAAGCGAAAGCAGCTTTTATGAAAATGATAAACACACTCACTATGCGTGAACTCACTAACAATGACATTGCGAAAACGACTACTCCAGTGCTATATTGAACCAATTCTTATGTATGGCAGCGAATCATGGACAGTGAACAAACAATCAATACGATCATTAGAAGCCACAGAGATGTGGTTTTACAGAAGAATGCTGAAAATTCCATGGATAGTAAAGAAAACAAATGTGGAGGTTTTAAATCAGACCTGCACACAAAGAAACGTTATCAAAAGAATAAGAATCCGACAATCAAGGTTCTTCGGGCATATAATGCGAAGAGAAGGTTTAGAATATTTGGTGACTACAGGTAAAATTCAGGAAAGAGAGATCGTGGAAGACAGAGGGAGAAGATGCTGAATGGCCTGACATCATGGTTCGACAAAAGATCGACATCAAAACTGATTACATGTACCAAGCAGAGAGAGTTCTAGATAGAAATGATCGCCTACGCCGGCAGGCACGGCACTTGCATGATTGTATGAGAACACATTGGGACAACCGGTAAAATCGAGGGGAGACGAGACTCCATGATCGGCTACCCCAGCCGGCACGGCACCTGATTATGATGAAACTTCAATTCAAAGAAACTTCCGTTTACTCAAGTTAATAAACGACAGTTGTCGTTCTTAGATTGCGAAAACTTCGCCATCTTGTATTTGCTTCCCAATTCTGTACGCATTTTTTTCAAGTTTCGCTAAGAGCATACGATCTCGTTCTAGAATGTAGGGAGATTGCTCTTGTTTGAAGGTGGCGGGACCTGGTTTCATTCCTTTTGTCGGATCTGTCGGTGTCCGGACGTGACGCAAACAATAACTGGGCCATAATGGTGAGCGCGGTGGCCGACTTCTAGTACGTGACACTAGGACTGAAGAAGCGACTTATGGCGGGGGTGTGCGTTGCAATCTCATCTCCCCATCGTTTTGTTGTGTATTTCTCATCGACTTTGGTTCAAGTGGACATTGCTTTCAAATTCGAAGTTTTAGTGGCTATAAGAATACTATTACGCTCTTGTCGAGTGAGAGAATAGAAAAAGTGGAGGAAAGTGTGTGTGCAGAAGGAGAAACACTGAGAAAGATTGTGTGTCAGTGATAGAAAGAGTGGAACCTGAGGAAGAAAGAGTGTATGCCTGAAGCATGATAGAAAGAGTGGGAACCCGAGGAAGAAAAGGGGTGCCTGAAGCAATGATAGAAAGAGTGAGGGAAGCCGTGAGGAAGAAAGAGGGCGAGAAAAGGGCCCGAGATAGAAAGAGTGGGAACCAGAGAAAGAAAGTATGCCTGAAGCAATGATAGAAAGAGTGGGAACCCGAGGAAGAAAAAGTGGGAACCGAGGAAGAAAGCGCGTGAGGCAGTGACAGAAAGAGTGGGAACCAGAGGAAGAAAGTATGCATGAAGCAGTGATAGAAAGAGTGGGAACCAGGGGAAGAAATATCGTCTGTGTTAGACAGTTATAGTAGCCGTCCATCGCAAGTGATGATGACAACAGCCTCAGACGTGTGTTGTTGCACATCTCCGGTGCATGCAGAGATAAATATAGAATCCAATTCTGGAACACGAGATTAGGACACATATTAGGAATGCAGAAGATAAGACGCCAACACGTGGTTCTGAAATGGAATTCGAGAGGCATGAGGTGTAGCGGGAGACATAGAGACGAACGTAGACTGAAACAAAAGAAGAGGCGTAAAGGACCTGGAATGAACTAAGATGGTTTGCTCAAGAGAGATCTGCTTAGAGAGAATTTGGTTATGTCATACACTTGTGAAATGAACCCATTAACCCGTTCTGCGCTGATATACTGATTCGCAATATTTTGTAAGATGACGCTAAACCACTTTACCGGCTAATTTAGAATAAATTACAAAAAAATATCGTGACATATCCTGTACAGGACTTAGCCATCAACTACAGTAAACGAGTCGTCGATTTTCTTCTTTATCTTTACCTTTCGACTCCCAACGGAGCACAGGTCTTCAACAAACTTCTTCCAGCTCTTCCTCTCTCTTGCCATCTCTTTCAATTCTTTCCATGTTTACCTATCCTTTTAATTTCAGCCTCCAGCTCTCTTCTCAGATCTGTCTGGCCTTTCCCCTACTCCTTTTCTGCAAGTTCCAAACAGTGCCTGTCTTGCAATGCTTCTGGTCGTTCTTCTCAATTATGTCCTATCCATCGCCAGCTCTCTTCGTAGCTCTTTCTCCACTGGTATCTGTTTAGTTCTTTCTCTGAGTTCCTCGTTCGTAATCTTATCATACCATCTCAATCCCTCGTCGATTTTCTAGACACCACTTATACATTCAGTAGTTTGCCATTGCTTTTTGAACGGTGGGGTCTATTTTTACCGTTCGTAAAATTCCACGGATTTGCTTCCAAACTGCTTGCCGCCGAGTTTGAACCAGGTACACTTCGGTTGTGATCGAGCTCACTGCCACTTGAGCTACAGACGTCCACTATAAATGAGTATACATTGCAACGTAAATTTACCGGGATAGGATAAAAATACGTAGTGAAAGAGAGAAAAAGAAGGAATACTAAGATGGAAAGTTGTTCTACCATAATTGTAAAACGGATATTTAACACTTTAGCCGCCATGAACGGAATACTACTGCAATATTGATGACGATATACACACATTGTTGGCAGATAACAAAATAGAAAGTAAACAAAGAAATGTTTCAACGATGCACGTGCTGATGTCAACGGATCTTAAATAAACTTGAACCATTCTCATGATATGATCCATAAATTTACTTAAACCTCAAGAACGTAAAGCTTCATCAACTTTGAATATGAAGGCTAGAGTTGGTAACAGATATCTTCAAACCAGAGATAGGGTTAGTGTAATCTGTATAGTAAGTAAAGGTTAGATGCTTGTGTATCTCATGCCACATGCACCCGGACCCAGTTCGCTCCATAGTGAAGCCAACGGGATATTTTTCCAGAGATTTAATTTTTGTTCCCCGATCCAGAAGCACTTCAGCTTTCAGCTATTCGGCTTGGTGCCATGCACATCGTAATCCTTCAGTTCGGTGCCACGAGCACCGTAAATCTGGAGAATCTTTGGATTTTCTATCAGCCCACGGAATTGAGCCGTACTCACAGAGGGGTTGTCACCCGTTGTCCAACGCGCTACAAACACGCTGGGCATGCGGGCTTTTCCAGAGATTCTTGATCTCAGTGTCAAGTTCCTAGTCCTGTCGGAGACGAACGAAAAAAATGTAGGTCTTGTCTTCAATTTGAGCACGTAAAAGAAAACTTCTTCTTTCTTTCTTTCTTCTTTCGTCATCACATTGCTACCGGGGGTGTTGCCCAGTATCGGGAACTGCAAACAACCCTTGGCAGTTCAAAATAAAAAAATGCACGCCGGAAAGCCGCTGCCTGGACAAAATTAATTAGAAAAGATGTTAAATAAAATTCCTGCAAAATTTCTTCATCATCTTCAAAATTACATTAGGGACACTCACCGGTGCTACGGAGTTTGTGCACTGCAGCTGAGATCTTCCTGCGTACGAAAGAGATCGGAGCACACATGGTTACTCACTGAAGTGCAATGATGATGGTCCTATCAATCAAGTAAGTAAGTAAGTTAGTAAAGTAAATGGACCCTTTTATACCTCGAGGTATTTTGGGTATGTCGTATTTTTCATTGACCGTTGGCTCATGATGGATGTGCTTTACTTTCCAGTGCTTTTTTTCCTGGTACCAAATTGAGGCTGGGTAGTCTTTAGAGCCGTTATAGTCAGGAAAATATTCCACTCCCACTGTAGAATTGAACCCAGACACTAGCCTAAGAGGAAGCGAGTTCACTAACAACTACGTACTGCGGCTCTCTAGCTGTGCAGTAATATATTAGTTATATGAGGACTATCATCATAAACGGGGATTGACTTTACCGGGGATCGAACCCAGGTCTCCCGAATGGGGTGTTGGTCGCTGGATTTGTTGGGATGGAGATTGGAACGCCTATGGACATGTTCGAAGTACTATGATGGTAGTCCTCATAACTGACAGACCCTGCCGATTTGGTTTCCTAGAACTTTCATTTTTTCACACTATCGGAGCTGCGTTAGTGCTAACTACCCAAATCTATAAAAATGGCTTTGTTACAGATTTAAAAAAAATTTCCATAGACTTTTCAGACCTTAGAGTATGAGATGTCTGTCCCTTTTCATTTTTAGTTCCTAGTGTGCAGGAGGTGTGATGGCCATTTCCTTTTCTCCGGTATGGGAGCCCGAGCTCTGATCCATTCAGCCAGACGTTCAACCCTTGAAATTGTTCCTAACACTATGTTTGGTTTTTTCTTGTAGTTTCTGTAACAAGTTGGACTGAAAAGTAAACGGCATAAGCGTTATCCTATCGACTCGAACACAAGAAGAGTTTGGGTTCTATCTCATACTCGATGTTCTACGTGTGAGAAAAGGAAATGGCCATTAAACCTCCTGCACACTAGGAACTAAAAATGTAAAGTGACAGATATCTCATACTCTAAGATCTGAGATGGTTAGGGGAAATAAAAAAATTCTATAACAAAGCCATTTTTATAGATATGGCTAGCTAGCACTAACGCAGCTCCGATATTCTGAAAAAATGGTAGTTCTAGGGAACCAAATCGGCAGTGGTCTATCAGTTATGAGAACTATCATCATAGCACTCCATACACGTCCATATGCGTTCCAATCTCCATCCCATCAAATCCAGCGGCCCGACACCCCTATTCGATAAACTTTTTGCATAGTTGGTATGTCGTTCTTTTCGAGCTGTACCAATATCGACATCCATTTCTCTTAGTCTGGTCAGCGATTGGGATTCACAACCCTGAAACTCATCTGTTAGAAAAGATTCTCTCAATACGTTAAGAATGTCATTTCGGTCTATTGCAGTTCCCTCTGTGGTGATCTATGGGTTATTTAGGCTTATAATTACGTTTGATCCAGTGCTCCAAAGGGAACGTATTCCTTCCAGTTGATAAAAGCGTTGTGCAACGTTACAGAAAGTAAAGCAACGAACAAGCTTGTCTAAAACGAAGTGGATTGCAGGAGGGGAACTGCAACTAAAATGGCATAGTCAAAATATTACGGGTTAAAAACTCGGGGACACCGATTAAAGGGAAAGCATGCCTTCGAGCAAAAATCATCCAGAAGCACGATATTAGACTACGCCTGAACTCATAGCGGACGAACGTTTTAAATGAATCGTCTATATACAACACTAGAATGTTTATATACAACAACACTAGAATGTTTATATACAACAACACTAGAATGTTTATATACAACAACACTATAATGTTTATATACAACAACACTAGAATGTTTATATACAACAACACTAGAATGTTTATATACAACAACACTAGAATGTTTATATACAACAACACTAGAATGTGAGGATCACGTGGCAGTTGTGGTATTATTTCCTAGAATTTTTACCTGAGCCCGCCGACCGTATGTTATCGGAGGTCACGGTGGACACACACAGTTCGAACAACACACACACCTTCCAAACCCTTCAACTCTAGGGGAAATGAAGAGTAATGCCTTTCATCAGCTATACCGAGGGAGACAGATCATTATTTTTTGGCTAATCACAGAACACCACAGAATCTTCTTCTTCTTTACCCTTCTTCCCTAGGGAAGCATAAGTCCACAACCAAGGCCTTCCAAGCCTACCTATCTCATCTTCTTTACCCTTCGTCCCTAGGGAAGATGTCCACAACCAAGGCCTTCCAAGCCTACCTATCTCATCTTCTTTACCCTTCGTCCCTAGGGAAGCATAAGTCCGCAACCAAGACCTTCCAAGCCTACCTATCTCATCTTCTTTACCCTTCGTCCCTAGGGAAGATAAGTCCACAACCAAGGCCTTCCAAGCCTACCTATCTCATCTTCTTTACCCTTCGTCCCTAGGGAAGCATAAGTCCGCAACCAAGGCCTTCCAAGCCTACCTATCTCATCTTCTTTACCCTTCGTCCCTAGGGAAGCATAAGTCCGCAACCAAGACCTTCCAAGCCTACCTATCTCATCTTCTTTACCCTTCGTCCCTAGGGAAGATAAGTCCACAACCAAGGCCTTCCAAGCCTACCTATCTCATCTTCTTTACCTTCGTCCCTAGGAAGCATAAGTCCGCAACCAAGGCCTTCCAAGCCTACCTATCTCATCTTATTTACCCTTCGTCCCTAGGGAAGCATAAGTCCACAACCAAGGCCTTCAAGCCTACCTATCTCATCTTATTTACCTTCGCCCTAGGGAAGATAAGTCCGCAACCAAGGCCTTCAAGCCTACCTATCTCATCTTATTACCTTTCCTAGGGAGCATAAGTCCACAACCAAGGCCTTCCAAGCCTACCTATCTCATCTTCGTTACCCTTCGTCCCTAGGGAAGCATAAGTCCGCAACCAAGGCCTTCCAAGCGCGCCTATCCAAGGCCATCCTTTCCAGATCTCTACTCTCTCCCCATTTTCTTGCATTCCGTCTCCAACTCCCGTCTCCAGTTGTTCCTGGGTCTTCCCTACCTCTACTGCCCTGGGGGTTAGATCGAGAGCCTGTCTTGTGATGCTGTTAGGAGGTTTCCAGTGTGTGTCCTATCCATCACCACCTTCTGCTCCTTATTTCTTATTCCACCTGTCGTTGTCCTGTTCTATCCCAGAGTTTCCTGTTTGTAGTCCTGTCATACCATCACAGATGGAGTATCTTTCGCAGGTATCTATTGATGAATGTTTGCAACTTTTTGGTGTTCACCTTAGTTGTTCTCTACGTCTCCACTGCATATAGAAGGACAGCCTTAGAACACTACAGAATGAGACACATTTTTCACCACAGATACAAGATCTGTACTACTGATGGTGCACCTGTAGTACGAGCTCTATGACACAGAAGAACACATGATACATAACCATCCCCCCACCCTTTCCACATCGGCGTCCACAAAAGTTTTTTTCGAGGGAGGGGCAAAATGCAGAAAAAAAATTGTAATTGGTAGTATACTACTTCTTCTTCTTCCGCTCCATATCGACCACTTGTTAAACTACTCTTTGTGATTTGTTTGTAATCTGAGCCTAAGAGAGATTGTACGTTGTGACAGTTATGCGCCTACAAGTAGACCAGCACGTCCGATTTCTGCGACGCTTTATATTTACTAGAGTAGCCTCCCCATGTCCCTACCTCAGCCGTCTCTTATGATATTCCTTCTAGGTAGCAGTGTTGCTGTTCTTTGCTTCCCTCGCGAGCCCTGGCAACACACGAGGGAGGTAATTAATTACGTGCAAATGTAGAAGACCATATTCATATAAAACTGTTTTAGCAAAACACGTAAAAACAAAGTACTGTAGTTTGACAAAATAGAAAAACAATATCAATACATAAAGGTCTTTTGGTCGAAACGTTGCTGTGTTACTTGCTTATGTGATACCATACATACGTGTCTTTGCTTGCTTATGTGATACCATACATACGTGTCTCTGCTTGCTTATGTGATACCATACATACGTGTCTTTGCTTGCTTATGTGATACCATACATACGTGTCTCTGTTTGCTTATGTGATACCATACATACGTGTCTCTGCTTGCTTATGTGATACCATACATACGTTGTCTTTGCGGGCTTATGTGATACCATACATACGTGTCTCTGTTTGCTTATGTGATACCATACATACGTGTCTCTGTTTGCTTATGTGATACCATACATAAGTGTCTCTGCTTGCTTATGTGATACCATACATATGTGTCTCTGCTTGCTTATGTGATACCATACATACGTGTCTCTGCTTGCTTATGTGATACCATACATATGTGTCTCTGCTTGCTTATGTGATACCATACATACGTGTCTCTGCTTGCTTATGTGATACCATACATATGTGTCTCTGCTTGCTTATGTGATACCATACATATGTGTCTCTGCTTGCTTATGTGATACCATACATATGTGTCTCTGCTTGCTTATGTGATACCATACATACGTGTCTCTGCTTGCTTATGTGATACCATACATATGTGTCTCTGCTTGCTTATGTGATACCATACATATGTGTCTCTGCTTGCTTATGTGATACCATACATACGTGTCTCTGCTTGCTTATGTGATACCATACATACGTGTCTCTGCTTGCTTATGTGATACCATACATATGTGTCTCTGCTTGCTTATGTGATACCATACATACGTGTCTTTGCTTGCTTATGTGATACCATACATACGTGTCTCTACTTGCTTATGTGATACCATACATACGTGTCTCTGCTTGCTTATGTGATACCATACATATGTGTCTCTGCTTGCTTATGTGATAACATACATATGTGTCTCTGCTTGCTTATGTGATACCATACATACGTGTCTCTGCTTGCTTATGTGATACCATACATACGTGTCTCTGCTTGCTTATGTGATACCATACATATGTGTCTCTGCTTGCTTATGTGATACCATACATACGTGTCTTTGCTTGCTTATGTGATACCATACATACGTGTCTCTACTTGCTTATGTGATACCATACATACGTGTCTCTACTTGCTTATGTGATACCATACATATGTGTCTCTGCTTGCTTATGTGATACCATACATACGTGTCTTTGCTTGCTTATGTGATACCATACATACGTGTCTCTACTTGCTTATGTGATACCATACATACGTGTCTCTACTTGCTTATGTGATACCATACATACGTGTCTCTGCTTGCTTATGTGATACCATACATACGTGTCTCTACTTGCTTATGTGATACCATACATATGTGTCTCTGCTTGCTTATGTGATACCATACATACGTGTCTCTGCTTGCTTATGTGATACCATACATATGTGTCTCTGCTTGCTTATGTGATACCATACATATGTGTCTCTGCTTGCTTATGTGATACCATACATACGTGTCTCTACTTGCTTATGTGATACCATACATACGTGTCTCTACTTGCTTATGTGATACCATACATACGTGTCTCTGCTTGCTTATGTGATACCATACATACGTGTCTCTACTTGCTTATGTGATACCATGCATACGTGTCTCTGCTTGCTTATGTGATACCATACATATGTGTCTTTGTCCCAAAATGTCAATTTATTAAGTATCACCGCAGCCACTCCTCGGTTTTCTCCACATTTGATCTGATCCGGTCTGACCACCTCAGATTTATATGTTTCCGTACATCGTCCGTGTATTGTTATTGTATTTGTATTTGGTAAAACTACAGTACTTTGTTCTTACTTGTTTCAACATTGCTACATAGTTTTACTGCAGTCTTCACTTATATTGATAATAAGACTGTTTTATCAAAAATATACTTTCAAAGCGGGTGGCACTTGCGCCCCCATTCCCTCTTACCTTAACGCTTGAACTCCCATGTCTGTCCAGCGCAGATCTTTACAAGAGAAAAGATAAGAGAGGTCGGAACCTTGAGGACAGACCTGTAAAACAGGCGACTCACAATAGAAATCGGTGGGAAACTACAATTACAGAAAGTAGGAACACGATATCGCCATATCTATTAGTTCAGTTCACAGGGGATCTATGTCCAGCGATTGCATTGGAAAAGCTAACGGACTGCTCATAAACAGTATTTTAAGAAATCTATCGCCGACACCCAATTTTGCTTTACACCCACTCGTGACAATTTATGTTGCTTGCACTTGATAAATTATAGGTTTCAGAACTCGACCAACACTCGGGAAATGACTTTCACAAGTACAACCTATTATTTAATTATTTTTTGTAGGAAAGTCTTAAGTAGATGTTGCACTTTTTGTTCCCGTTTCTTTTGCATTTTCTCACCATCTTTCTCTTTTCTTATGCGTTGTATAAGAAATCTTCTTAATAATTTGTCATCTGTGTGCACGTGAAGGTATCTTAATAATAGCTGTCCATGGCAAGCGATGATGACAACAGTCTTCAACGTGTGTTGCTGCATCTCTCTGGTGTTTGTGAAGGTGCCAATAAAGTCCAGTCCTCAAATACAATACCCTGCCACAGGTGGGGCATACACGATCGAGGTTAGACATGTGGGTGTTGTGTGTTCCGTCTTTTTTGTGTTTCTATGTGCGTGAACGGAACGACGATTCTCAGATATGCAATTTCCTCTTGCGTTATTACAGCGCCACATTTGAAGATCTTGCGCAAAGGATTCCCAGTACATGGTGTCTATATCGAAGCATTTTAGAGATACTTTAAGAGTGTCTTTAAAATGTTGTTTCTGTCTATCATCAGAACGTCTGCCCCCTTCAAGCTCGCCATACATCAACTGTTTTGGGATGCGTTTAACGTGATCGGCCCATCTCACTTGTCCCTTCTGCAACAGGGTGTTGACGCTTTGGATCTTTCTCTTATGAGGACTTCGCTATCTGGAATTTTGTCCTGCCAGTTTATTTTTAGTAGTCTGCGTAGACAGTTATCAGTTATATGAGGACTATCATCATAGCACTCCGGACTTGTCCATAGGTGCTCCGATCTCCGCAAATCCAGCAGCGTCCAGCGGCCCAACACGCCAGTTAGATGTTGATTAATCAATCTCTTTGCATATTTAGTATGTCGTTCTTTTCGGGCTGCGTAGACAACTTGTGTGGAAGTGGTTTAGTTTACTTGCATATCTGCTATACACTGTCCATGTCTCGCTGGCGTACAGCAGCATGGTTAGCACTATGGTCTGGTATACTTTCAGCTTTATGGCTACGCTTATCATGTCTCGCTGGCGTACAGCAGCATGGTTAGCACTATGGTCTGGTATACTTTCAGCTTTATGGCTACGCTTATCATGTCTCGCTGGCGTACAGCAGCATGGTTAGCACTATGGTCTGGTATACTTTCAGCTTTATGGCTACGCTTATCATGTCTCGCTGGCGTACAGCAGCATGGTTAGCACTATGGTCTGGTATACTTTCAGCTTTATGGCTACGCTTATCATGTCTCGCTGGCGTACAGCAGCATGGTTAGCACTATGGTCTGGTATACTTTCAGCTTTATGGCTACGCTTATCATGTCTCGCTGGCGTACAGCAGCATGGTTAGCACTATGGTCTGGTATACTTTCAGCTTTATGGCTACGCTTATCATGTCTCGCTGGCGTACAGCAGCATGGTTAGCACTATGGTCTGGTATACTTTCAGCTTTATGGCTACGCTTATCATGTCTCGCTGGCGTACAGCAGCATGGTTAGCACTATGGTCCGGTATACTTTCAGCTTTATGGCTACGCTTATCATGTCTCGCTGGCGTACAGCAGCATGGTTAGCACTATGGTCTGGTATACTTTCAGCTTTATGGCTACGCTTATCATGTCTCGCTGGCGTACAGCAGCATGGTTAGCACTATGGTCTGGTATACTTTCAGCTTTATGGCTACGCTTATCATGTCTCGCTGGCGTACAGCAGCATGGTTAGCACTATGGTCTGGTATACTTTCAGCTTTATGGCTACGCTTATCCCCTTTCGCTCCCGAACAGTAGCATACAGCCTTCCAAATTCAGCACCGGCTTTAGATATCCTATTGTTGACAAGCTATTTGATGATATGATGTAAACATTTCGCACTTCTAAGCTTAGTACATCCAATTTGAAAGGACCACCTGCTGTTTTGCAGGTCTGCTGGGACAGCCAAAGGCTGACGGAGAGCAAACCCAGTAAACGCTGGCTAAAACCGGACATATCGCCGAAGGATAAGTACCAGAACTTCAAATGGCGCTGAAGATGTGGCGAAACACATCCATGCTAAGGCTGTGTGAATCAGATTTCCATATGAATGAGATTTATGGGGAAATCTGGTACACCAGTCTAAACGGTGATCGCGAGAGAGAGAGAGAAAGTGACCTACTTTCTAAACTCTTTCCTTTTTAGTAGCCACCCTTTTCTATGAAAAGCGTCCGATCTAATGGGCTCCCATTCAGGAGATACGCCAATGAGTTTTTTCTCTGTCAGTGGCATAAATAAAGAAATCATAACCGGAACAGTTTGGCGATGACTGCATCAGTCATGCGACCATTCAATTCAGCAGGCTCAACTGCAAGCATGCAACCTACACACACACACAAGCTTCGCTCACTAAACAAACTGCAAGCATGCAACCTACACACACACAAGCTTCGCTCACTAAACAAGTTTCAAGCATGCAACCTTACATAACTCTCGTCAATTCAGAACATGTCTCGGTAAACGATATCTTAATTCAAAGATGGCGTGACCTCAACTTCCTGTCTGGCCAAGTGCATCTCTTTAGAACACCACAAGTAGGGAAGGCGTTGCTAGGTAACAGCACTGATAGCAACAGCCATTTTAATTTAGACCGGAGTTCCGTAGCTCAGACCTTTCAGGTGATGATCGCAAGAGAGAGAGAGAGAGAGAGAGAGAGAGAGAGATCAGTCAGATCAAACAATTCAATGTTGTTTTAAAATGTAGAAGTAATCGTACATTATCTGCCTGAATATTTCGTCTTCTTCGGTCGCTCCATATCGATCACTTGTTAACCACTCTGTGGGATTTGTATGTGATCTGAACCTAAGAGCGATTTACTTTGTGTCGGTTATGCGTCTACAAGTAGGCCATCATATCTGATTTCTGCGATGCTTTTTATTTACCAGGGTAACTTCAATAGGTCCTTAATCAGTCGTCTCTTACGACATGCATTGTAGGTCGCAGTGGTACTATTCTTTGCTTCCCTTGCGATCCCCAGCATAACACGGGCGAGCTTAAATATAATAGTGATTTTTGAATCTCAAAAGTTGGAGAATTTTATTTCCTCTTTTCTCTAATCATGTTTTTGCCTCACAACATCGGGATAAGAAGAGATTTCTAGAACGAGCTTTTGTGTGCTCTTCATAAACAGTGTTTTCACTGCCTCAATTATTTCTGAGTCCATCTTTTAGGTAAGAGGTATTGTGCTTGGTATCCACTATATCAAGGTCAACAGGTCAACTGAACATACACGTGAATAATGTAAAAATACAACAGACTCCAGAATTCAAATATCTCGGGAGTATATTCACAGCAGATGAAAAGGTGGGCAGAGAAATCGAGACTAGATGCCAGAAGGCAAATGCAGTGACATACCAACTGTCACCACTATTCAAACATCCAAGTATTGACATGGCAGTCAAATGACGATAAACTGCATATTTATTCCAACTCTCTGCTATCAGTGCCAAACATGGCCCCTGACTAAGACACAAGAAAGAAAGATTACAACATGTGAAATGAGATGTCTACGAAAAGCTGTCAACGTTACAAGGAGAGATAGAGTGAGAAACGAGAATATCAGAAGTATCGTTGGTACTATACCATGCATACAGTACCTCGAGAAGCAAAGAATCAAGTGGTTCGGCCATCTAATGAGAATGGAACCACATTTACTACCATCACGTGTCTATAATAATCGACACTCAAGGCGCAGAGCACGAGGCAGGCCAAGAACACGATGGATATATAACATCTCAGAGTCCCTGCGAAATCATGGACTGACGACGTCAAGCGCAACACACCTGGCACAAGATAGAAAACTAACTCTCCCCACAACGCTTCAGGGCAAATGTGGTTAAGATAAGATGAAATCCGGAATAACATTGCTCTTTGAGGCGCACTGTATGTTGGTAATCAGCTTATGTGGCAGAACCTTTTAATTTGTTGTTTCTTGATGAAGTTTAGTACTGATGTTGTACCCACTATTTTCCTGATGTCTTCATTTCTCAACCGGTCTCTTCTTGATACTCCCATCATTCTACGTATACACCATCTATGTCGTGACTAATTTTCTACTATCATTTAATGTCAGCGTCCAGATTTAGTACTGATAGCATGGAGAAAGATTGTGTTGAGCAATGCTTTTTTTCATGGGGACATGTTTGCATTTCAACATTGACGCTATTTGTCATGTTATTTGATTTGCTTCTCAAGTAGACTACGTCAAGAACAACTTAAAGTTGAAAATCAATAAGAGTATCGTATATCTCTCTCGATCACCGCTTAGACTGATGTACCAGATTTCCCCATAAATTCGTTCATGTGGAAATTTGATTCATGCAGCCGTAGCATGGGTTAAGAGTATACTGTAAAGCTGCTGTATACTGTAAAGCTGTTGTATACTGTAAAGCTGTTGTATACTGTAAAGCTGCTGTATACTGTAAAGCTGCTGTATACTGTAAAGCTGTTGTATACTGTAAAGCTGCTGTATACTGTAAAGCTGCTGTATACTGTAAAGCTGCTGTATACTGTAAAGCTGTTGTATACTGTAAAGCTGATGTATACTGTAAAGCTGCTGTATATTGAAAGCTGCTGTATACTGTAAAGCTGTTGTATACTGTAAAGCTGCTGTATACTGTAAAGCTGCTGTATACTGTAAAGCTGTTGTATACTGTAAAGCTGATGTATACTGTAAAGCTGTTGTATACTGTAAAGCTGATGTATACTGTAAAGCTGCTGTATACTGTAAAGCTGCTGTATACTGTAAAGCTGTTGTATACTGTAAAGCTGATGTATACTGTAAAGCTGATGTATACTGTAAAGCTGCTGTATATTGAAAGCTGCTGTATACTGTAAAGCTGTTGTATACTGTAAGGCTGCTGTATACTGTAAAGCTGCTGTATATTGAAAGCTGCTGTATACTGTAAAGCTGTTGTATACTGTAAAGCTGCTGTATACTGTAAAGCTGCTGTATACTGTAAAGCTGTTGTATACTGTAAAGCTGATGTATACTGTAAAGCTGTTGTATACTGTAAAGCTGATGTATACTGTAAAGCTGCTGTATACTGTAAAGCTGCTGTATACTGTAAAGCTGTTGTATACTGTAAAGCTGATGTATACTGTAAAGCTGATGTATACTGTAAAGCTGCTGTATATTGAAAGCTGCTGTATACTGTAAAGCTGTTGTATACTGTAAGGCTGCTGTATACTGTAAAGCTGCTGTATATTGAAAGCTGCTGTATACTGTAAAGCTGTTGTATACTGTAAAGCTGCTGTATACTGTAAAGCTGCTGTATACTGTAAAGCTGTTGTATACTGTAAAGCTGATGTATACTGTAAAGCTGTTGTATACTGTAAAGCTGATGTATACTGTAAAGCTGCTGTATACTGTAAAGCTGCTGTATACTGTAAAGCTGTTGTATACTGTAAAGCTAATGTATACTGTAAAGCTGCTGTATATTGAAAGCTGCTGTCCAGAAAATAATCATTTAAAAAAAATTAAAATTAAATTTCTTCAAAAGTTGTCACCGTCTTCAAATTAAATTGGTGACTTTCGCAGTGCTACGGAGTTTGTGCACTGTCAATGATATGTTCTTATGTAAGAAAGAGATCGGAGCACATATAGTTATTCATCGAATTGCAATGATGAGAGTAGTTTAATCAGCCAAGCGACCTACAAGAATAGGAAGATATGGCATCCTGCTCACCTGGTCTCGGTTGACAAGAAATCTCGATTTTATGCAAATGCGTAACCTTAATGAATTCAACTATATTCATCTACCCAACCATGACCAATTCTCGTTGGCCAGGACCTTCATTAATTATGTAAATGTATGCATCTCTGATTCATGAATGGCGGACAATATCCGTGCTTATGCATGCCGGGTAAGATTATATTTCCTTAGTGTGTGTATACGTCTGGCGCGCGATTCGGCTATACACATATTTGGAGTTCTTCTTCTTCAAACGCTACATATCGACCACTTGTTAACCACTCTTTGTGATTTGTATGTAATCTGAGCCCAAGAGCGATTGTACGTTGTGCCATATTACACAAGTAGGCCAGCACATCCGATTTCTGCTATACTTTTATTGACTAGGTAGCTTCCTTTCCCCTACCTCAGTCACCTCTTACGACATGCCTTGTAGGTTGCAGTTGTACTATTATTTGCTTCCGTTGCGGGTCCATACGTCCTCCGATGCAGCAGTCATCCCAAAGTACATTTGCTCACCGTAATCATGAGAAGTTGATTAGTATATCTTCTCTACAACGAAGACGACACTGTCTGGCATGTCCAAACTTAACTACTAATTCTCGAACTCGTTCCAGTGTCTGAGACTTGCCCATGTCACATAATTGAGAGCGTAAGGCATTGATGATAACGGCTCTGTCCATACTTCTGCCCGCTTGAGTGGGGCATTGTTTGCAAGAAAGTCAGGACGCTGGTTACCCTGCACCACTCCGGCATGTCCAAGTGTGTACAGCCACGTCATTTTATTGAGATGTGATCTCCGACTACTGCCCACTCATTCCACGAGTATACTTCCGGATTCAATCATTTGATGCTTATTCATCGAGTCTGATATGATAATAATATGAGTTACCTGTTGCTCAGCAACCCATGAGGAGCTCTGGAGCATCGATGATCTCCATAGTCAACCTCGATGTTGTTGTCCCGAAATCGCCGCAGTTTTCATGAAGTGTGCTACTGTTTCGTTGTGCTGAATTTTAGCCCACGATGATCTGGTTCCGTGTCTGACAGAGACATCGGTGTAGATAATGATATCACAAGGATGGTAGTGCGGATTCACGACTGCAAGAATCTCTGCATTTGCAACGCCAGGGTTACATTCCTTACAGCAGCATCTAAGTGTACTGACAACCCTGGTGTAATCAGTCATATCCTCTGATTTTTATTTTACCGATCCAGAAGCACTTGAGCTTTCAGCTCTTCGGCTCGATGCCGTGGACATCGTAACTCTTCGGTTCGGTGCCATGAACACCGTGATTCTGGTGAACATGTGGCTTTTCTGCCAGCCTGCGGAATTGAACCCGCACTCACAGGGAGCTTGTCACCCGTAGTCCAACGCGCTACGAACACGCTGGGCAGACGGACATCCTCTGATATAGGAATCCATTCTTCCCCATGCCTCAACTCGTCTAGAGTACAGACCCTTTTAATAACATCCTCTGCCTTGGCCATCCAGAATCGGGTTCTCTTCAAACAATTGTCCTTGTTTTCCTTTATGGCATTATGCAGAGGATGACTTGTGTCTTCAGATGCTCTCAGGTAAGTTTTTACCATTTGTCATGGTCTTTCTCTCGCCTTTTTTCATGATGTTCTGTTGTAGAAGAATATGTTTACAGTGGAGTTTGGTTGCATTCTTTTTTAAGTGGCCGATTCACTTCATTCTTTGTTTCTCAATGTAATTCAAGCAAGGTTCTGTGTTAACTTTCTTTCTTATGCTGATGTTGGTGACTTTGTTTCTCAATGTAATTCAAGCAAGGTTCTGTGCCAACTTTCTTTCTTATGATGATGTTAGTGATGTTGTCTATTCTGGTGTTGTTGGTAACTTTTCGTAGGCATCGCATTTCACATGTAGTTATTTTTTGTTTACTGTGCTTTACTTATTGTCCATGTTTGGATCTGGTTTTTATCTAAGACCCAATTCCAAGTGTGTCAGTTGGTGACACTAATCTGAGAAATCATATATGATTGTTCCACATCCTAGAAGAACAAAGATGATAGTACTATCAATCAATCGATCGATCAATCATTCAATCAATCAAATTATATCGAAGGTATAGATAGTGGATGTCTCAGTCTAATGTTAACTGAATATAGCGAAAAATTAAGAACCGGTTTTGCCTCAAGGTGGAGCGTCTGACCGAACGGATTAGAGCACGGGCTCTCATTCGGGAGACCCGTGTTCAATCCCCGGTAAGGCCAATCTTCTTCTTCTTCTTCTTTGCGTTCGTTCTTTGCGATCAATTTTAATCACTCTTTGTGATATGTTTAATCTTTATCAAGAATGTGTATACTTTGTACATTGGTTTGGTAGGCCCTAAACGCATAGACTTCTACACGTTTAGGACATGTGCATCCGATTTCAGCCAAACCTCCATAGTCGCCTCTTACGACATGCGTGGCAGGTTACAGTGGTTCTATTCTTTACACCCCAAATTTGGGCCCCGGTAACCACTAGGACGGTAAGGCCAATGAGTTTTGGTTTTTTCTGACGGGAGTATAAAGAAATAATATTCAAACCTGAACAGTTTCATCGGAGACTGCACTAACCATGTGACCATTACATTCCACAGACTCATATCTTCACCTGTCTTTAAACAAACTCGTTACTGCCCGTAGTACCACTTTTTGGGGCGGTGTAGGACATGTGGGACGAGAGCCTCTGAAATTTAATGACTGCATGACTAGTGCAGTCGTAGCTAAACTGTTCAGGTTTGTATTTTTCATTTATGCCCACACAGAAAAAAATTCGTGGCCTTTTCATGAATTGAACGCGCTCTAACCCATTCGACCATATTCCAGGTTTTTTCTTTCTCTTTACTGTATCCACGCTCTAATCTATTCAACCATATTCCAGGTCGTAATGACAGGTTTTTTTCTCTTTCTCTTTACTGTAGCCACACTCTAATCTATTCAACCATATTCCAGGTCGTAATGACAGGTTTTTTCTCTTTCTCTTTACTGTAGCCACACTCTAATCTATTCAACCATATTCCAGGTCGTAATGACAGGTTTTTTCTCTTTCTCTTTACTGTAGCCACGCTCTAATCTATTCAACCATATTCCAGGTCGTAATGACAGGTTTTTTCTCTTTCTCTTTACTGTAGCCACGCTCTAATCTATTCAACCATATTCCAGGTCGTAATGACAGGTTTTTTCTTTCTCTTTATTGTATCCACGCTCTAATCTATTCAACCATATTCCAGGTCGTAATGACATGTTTTTTTCTCTTTACTGTAGCCACGCTCTAATCTATTCAACCATATTCCAGGTCGTAATGACAGGTTTTTCTTTCTCTTTACTGTATCCACGCTCTAATCTATTCAACCATATTCCAGGTCGTAATGACAGGTTTTTCTTTCTCTTTACTGTAGCCACGCTCTAATCTATTCAACCATATTCCAGGTCGTAATGACAGGTTTTTCTTTCTCTTTACTGTAGCCACACTCTAATCTATTCAACCATATTCCAGGTCGTAATGACAGGTTTTTTTCTCTTTCTCTTTACTGTAGCCACACTCTAATCTATTCAACCATATTCCAGGTCGTAATGACAGGTTTTTTCTCTTTCTCTTTACTGTAGCCACGCTCTAATCTATTCAACCATATTCCAGGTCGTAATGACAGGTTTTTCTTTTCTCTTTACTGTAGCCACGCTCTAATCTATTCAACCATATTCCAGGTCGTAATGACAGGTTTTCTCTTTCTCTTTACTGTAGCCACACTCTAATCTATTCAACCATATTCCAGGTCGTAATGACAGGTTTTTTCTCTTTCTCTTTACTGTAGCCACGCTCTAATCTATTCAACCATATTCCAGGTCGTAATGACAGGTTTTTTCTCTTTCTCTTTACTGTAAGAATATAACTTAAAGTATAGTCCTCACTTCCCAGTTCCTATTTCCAACAAATGAATTTGAGAGAAATCACAATTTGATGTCGTAATTTGCATACCGCCGGACATCACAAACACGACAAACGTGATTGCAACGGATTGAGTTCAATTTTCAGCACATTGTCAAACTTGCACAAAGCAAACATCGATTTAAGTGAGTCCAGAAAACACAGCGAGGCTTCTTCCCCTTCTCTTGGTATCCCAAGTTGTCTTAAGTTAACATCTTAAAGAAAAATAAGGTTTGTCTGGCGACAATAGAAAACTGTCAGTGAATTTGTTTATCAATTCGAGTTCAAGAGAGACTAAGTCGATGAAGGTATCCTTCTTACACGTATTCTAGAGAGTCTCTGTGACGTAGAGGTTGGGTGATCGCCTCTCGAGTCAAAGGTACCAGATTTGTTCCCTCGTGGAGCCATCTGGATATTTTTCAGAGATCCTTGATCTCAGTGTAGGTGAGATCGAGTTCCTAGTACTATCGGAGACGGACGATAAAACGTAGGTTCCGTGTTCAATTTGAGCACGTAAAAAAACCATTGGCAGTTCAAAACCGAGAAGAGCAGGCTGAAAAGCCGATGCTCAGGCAAAATTCATTAGAAAAGATTAAAAAATCAAAATCCTACAAAAATATCTTCACCATTTTAAAATTACATCGGGGACCCTCGCCGGTGCTACGGAGTTCGTGCACTGCTAAACTCTAAGTGTCTGTCCTGTAACACCAACATACAACACCTGCTAAACTCCAAATGTCTGTCCTGTAACATCAAGATCACAACATACAATATAACTGTTAAGCTAAACAAGTACAAAAATAGTGAAGAATATCGAATAAGAAACAATAAGAAAACTTATAATTTGTTTTTCTTCTTCTTTGCGTTCGGTTTCGTATGCTCGTCTAAATCATGAGATGGGTTGCCCCTATGAAGCTGCATGTCAGTTGTAGTTCTTCGAGAGTTCCCCATAGCTGTATGCTTTGTTCATGAGGCCATGTTTCGTATCGTTGGTGTATGTATGATGGACATGACTGCAGGATGTGATCTGGAGTCTGTTTCTGTCTGGCATGCACACTGTGCAGTCTGAGCAGACTTTATTCTTTGCATATGGCGGTTGAGTCTGTAGTGACCTGTTCTTAGGCGAAAGATTGTTGTGTGCTATTTTCTGTTTAGTCTGCTGATGGAATCTTGTGGGTGTTTGCAGTGGGTTTGTTGCCCGTTTAAATCACATTAATTACCACCAACATAATGGTTAATATAAAACAAACGCTAGGGCACATTGAAAGAATGGCAAAAAAAACAATTAGCCTAAAATTGCATAAACCAAAAAGATTAAGGGTAAAAGAGCAAGAGATAGACCAAGAAAACGATGGAAAGATAACATTGAAGTAGATCTAGAAATACTAGGAGTCAACAATTGGGAAGAGAATGCTAAAAACAGAGGTGATAAAGGCGGACGATATCTGCGGCAATGAATGTCAAAGGTTCGGAAAGCTGAATAAGGACAAAAGAATATATAAATATATATATATATATATCTTTCGACTGTTTAGTTTAGTCGTCGGATCATCATCACTGCACGTTGAACCAATTGTTCATAAGTGCCCGATCTCCCCTCAGTATTTCCTCAGCGTGTGGCGACTAACGACACCGGTTCTTTGTTGGTTTACTATTCTTCTGTGGCTACCAGCATAGTGTTCTTCCGACTGTGTTGGGAGGCAGACACATTGTGTAGATTATCCAAATGAGTGATTTACGCAACAGCAAAGACAATGCTCAAGAGTGTTGGAGCGAGGATATACACACATCCTTGATAGCGTCCTCTGTTGACATGGACATTTTCTGATGTCAAGCCATCGTACTGTTAGCTTAGTCTTGATACAAATATGGACGTTCATACGTACGGGTAGGCAAGGAGGGGGCGTGCAAGTGCCACCTCTAAAAATGGATTTAAAAATAAAACGTTGCGATTGACTTTTGCTAATTATAATAATAATCTTCTTCTTCTTTGCGTTCGTTCTTTACGACCAATTTTAATCACTCTTTGTGATATGTTTGATCTTTGTCAAGAACGTGTATACGTTGCACGTTGATTTGGTCGGCCCCTAAACCTCTACACGTTTAGGACACATGCATTCGTTTTCAGCTAAACCTCCTTAGTCGCCTCTTACGACATGCGTTGCAGGTAACAGTGGTTCCATTCTTTACACCCCAAATTTGGACCCCGGTAACCACTCGGGCGATAATAATAATAATAATAATTCCTCTCGTACCGCTATATGTTACATATGACCTCTCTTTCTTGAACCCTTTGCATCCCACTTCAGTGCCTGCTTTGATATTCGTTGATCATTTCTTCTCAAGGTGTGCGCAACATATCTCCATCTTCTCTTTAACAGCTGTCACTAGTGCCTGACCAGACATTTCTCTGATTTCATCACTTCTCATGAATTCGTTCCATTTTATATTCATTATTTTTCGCAGACATCTATTTTCAAATGCATTCAACTTGCTTTCTATATCTTTAGTCATTTTCCAACTCTCGCTGGCGTATGTTAATTTGTTCGTAATTTAGTTTTAATACTATATAAATTGCAGCTCCATATTTTATTTAGACTTTTAAAAGCTGATGTTGCTTTGCCAATTCGTATCATAATTTCTTTTAACATTTCCTGTGCAATCAAAATTGCTACCTAAATAGGTGAACTGCTCTGTTATTTTTATCATTTTAGATTCCAGGGTGATATCTGCATTACTTGCCCTAGGTGTCTTCATTATATTTGTTTATTGCTAATTAACTATTGTTTAAACATTTATAAGAAGTTCATATTTCTCTATACGGAGCCTGTAGACAGTAGTTATAATCTAATCTAAATCCGGTCTTCTCCATTTCCGATGAGTAAGTAAACTACCAACTAGCAGTTTTTTTTTAGAAATTCATTTTGCTTCTGCCTGTAAGAAATTTCCGTGGACGCCCATGGATACAAACAAGACATACATTATTTTGTTTCTTTGTTTGCATAATTTCTTAAATTAAGTATTTAAAATTAATAAATACATTATTCGAAGTGATTCCTAGTTGTGTAGTTGGCAAGCAAGAAAGATGATTCAATTTATGACTCTAGTAGTATAGATGACAGACAAGACAAACTTACAGTACGGGAGAGAGCAACCGCTAGTCTTGAAGATTTTGTCCCGCCTTCCTTCATCAGCCATTCCTGTCTCACATTATGATTATCGACCGAGAAAAAGGGGCGTGAATCTAGCGAATCACAATCTCAACCTCACAGGATCTACTTGCTTGTGATGACGTTAGACCACGCCCTTGAAAATCTTATCTAAGCATTCTAGCAAGAGTTTCAAATTGATGAAGAACGTGTCCGCGAATGAGATTTCTAGAAAGAATATTTTTGTTGTTCGTGCTCCATGAAGTTGTGAACAAGAAGTTTTCCGTATTTCTCAAAGGGGAATTGAAACAAACGATAGAAAAGAACTTGCAACACGACAAATAACAAAATTAATGATGTTTGTGATAATATTCTTTCGTAAGGAATTGCTACTTTAATGTGCAAGTAGCACGCACTGATCAAGTTTGCCGGCTTTGACGCTGTTTTTATTTCTGAACAAAATATTTTCTAAATCTTGAGAGATTTAATAGTGGAAAGTTCAACAATTCAACGAAAAAAGATAGTAGATTATCAAGGAAAAATGTTCATAATTAACTATTTTAATATTTCTTTTCTGATGGACTGTGATTTAAATTGAGGTAATTTTTGAGTTATTTCATACAGCAATTTGTTGCGACACAATAAAACTAATAGTTAATTATTTCTTGTTGAGTTGCTTCATGAATAACAGTGGTGATGTTGTAGGAATAACAGTGGTGATGTTGTAGGAATAATAGTGGTGATATTGTAAGAATAACAGTGGTGATATTGTAAGAATAACAGTGGTGATGTTGTAGGAATAACAGTGGTGGTATTGTAAGAATAACAGTGGTGGTATTGTAAGAATAACAGTGGTGATATTGTAAGAATAACAGTGGTGATATTGTAAGAATAATAGTGGTGATATTGTAAGAATAATAGTGGTGATATTGTAAGAATAACAGTGGTGATATTGTAAGAATAATAGTGGTGATGTTGTAGGAATAGCAGTGGTGATGTTGTGGTTTAGTTTACTATTTCAAGCGTAAAATTGTTTGGAATGTAATCGTTTTAATTGTTCGCATTGGTAATTTTGTTTGCCGGCTGATCTACTTTCTCCATCTTTAGCATAAATGTGTTTATCCTCGTTAACTTATCTGTGATGGACATAACTTTTACAGATATTTATTCGACATATACTGGGAGTTTTTGCCACAATATATGTTCATCTTCATCCAACGCTCCATATCGACCACCTGTCAACCACTCTGTATGATTTGTATGTGATCTGAGCATAAGAGCGATTGTACGTTGTGCCAGTTATGCACCTACAAGTAGGCCAGCACATTCGATTTCTGTGATGCTTTTTATTTACTAGGTAGCTTCCTAGTGCCTACATTAGTCGATTCTTACGACATGCATTGTAGGCCACTGTGGTACTATTCTTTGCTTCCCTTGCGGGCCCCGGCACCACACGATCGTCCAGTAATATCTTAATGATACATATTAGGGATACACATGTAAGTAAATGTGGCCGGTGCTGCGTTCATCACATCACCCGTTGTATGCCGTGACGCAAGGAGAAGTTTCGTTTAGTTGTGTAAAACGGGGGTTTAAACCGAAGGATTGACTTCATTGCTGCGGCTTTTACTTCACATATCTCAGTCTCTCTCCACAGAAATGGCACGTCACTTGCCACATAGCTCGGTCTCTCTCCACAGAAATGGCAGGTCACTTGCCACATAGCTCGGTCTCTCTCCACAGAAATGGCACGTCACTTGCCACATAGCTCGGTCTCTCTCCACAGAAATGGCATGTCACTTGCCGAGAGTATTGCATAAAGCACGAACTCCGTAGCTCCGGCAACAATCTTAGGGGTTTCTGGAAAAATACACTAGAGAACAAAACAAAGCGGTTCTGATTCGAACTCGCGAGTTTAGTTGTTTCATCATCATCCCTACAAATGGAACAAATTAGTCCATATGTACTTCACTCTATCCCTTAGTATCTCAAAGAACATCGCAATCCTAAACTCATATTCTCCAACATATTCCCTGACAACGGATTTCAGTCATTACGTTTCCCTTTGGTTCTGACGGGTGTGGGTTCGAATCCGGACCGAGTCACGTGCGCAATTTCTGCTGACAGGGGCGAAGTCATATTGGTAAACCAGGCTCAATGTAGTTATTCCTTTGCCTTTAGACTTAATTTAGACATTCAACGCTGTATACCTTATGGTGCAGGCCAAATTCAACGACATATCAAATATGCAAAAATTGATTAATCAACATCGAACTGGCGTGTTCCCAACACGCTGCTGGATTTGTTGAGGTGGAGATCGGAGCACCTACGGACATGTCCGGAGTGCTGTAACGATAGTCCTCAAAGTTGTTAATCTAAACACACTGAAATACATGCATGGGAGGAGATCGGAGCAATTATGGACATATTTGATGTGAGATGAAGATGATCTTCAAATGAATAATGAGAACTGATAACTGATATCTGAGTTCTAGCATCAGTTGTTTTATCATCATCATCAAGGTGCGTATGCTTTATATGACGATGCTCTCTTTGCAGCGCATCTGAAATTCACTCTGTCTCTAGCTAGTTCACCCACTTCGTCGATAGTTATATTCATGGTTTCTTTAATATCTTGTAGCCATCTTTTTCTTGGTCTGCCTCTGCGTCATGGGACCCTGCCGTCTCTCCAAGCAATCGTAACGCTTAATGTGACCAAAGTATCTAATTTTTCTGTATAGTATATTGTTTATCAGCCAATTTTAACATTGAGTTCTTCCAGGACATCAGTGTTCTTTCTTTTTTACAGATAAATCTAAGTTCTGATCATAACTATTTTATAACATCAGTATTTTTTATGTCACACAAAAATGTTGCATTTACGTTGCTTGCAATAAGTTACACATTAATATTTATAATTCAGTAAATTATTTCTAAATACATCTATATTACGTTTTTTTTAAAGCTATGGTAAAAACGTTGAAGAGTTAGTACAAAGGAAAATAAAATGCCCAATATGAAAAGCCACAATAGTCACTAATGGCATAATCGCGTATATTTGTACGCCGATATAATGGTTAGTGGTTAGAATCGAGTTAAATGTTCATCATGTCGTTTGTAGAACGTCACTCTCATCACAGCCCACCTGACAAAAATAATAGAAGAGAAGAAATAGATCTATCTAGAAAGAAATCAAAATCAAAGGAAACTGGTTGATGCTACAAATAAGAAAGAGAAAATTGAAGTATTTTGGAAATATAAAGAGAAACGAAGGGCTGGAGAAGAACATCATAGAAAGGGACAAACCGGCAAAGAGGAGAAGAGAAAGACAACGAAAAAGATGGATTTAAGATTTAACTGAGGATTTGAATATGACTGCAGAGGTCTTTGAGAGAGAGAGAGAAATTTCAAAGAACTGTTAGGGTGGACAAGTTCCGCTCAGGACAAACTATTTGATGATGAGTAGAAAAGCAAATATGTCTGGTTTTGAATACAAACATTTTAGAGATGTCCTTCGTTTACCATTGAAATACAAACATTTTAGAGATGTCCTTCGTTTACCATTGAAATACAAACATTATAGAGATGTCCTTCGTTTACCATTGAAATACAAACATTATAGAGATGCCCTTCGTTTACCATTGAAATACAAACATTTTAGAGATGCCCTTCGTTTACCATTGAAATACAAACATTATAGAGATGTCCTTTGTTTACCATTGAAATACAAACATTATAGAGATGTCCTTTGTTTACCATTGAAATACAAACATTATAGAGATGTCCTTTGTTTACCATTGACAGAAGAGAACAAATAGATCTACCCAGTAAAAACTAAACATTAAAGAAATCTGGGAGATGCTACAAAAAAGCCTAGCAGAGGCTTGAATCCAGTACAAACGTTCCTACCGAATGGTGGTGATAAGCTGTAGGCTGTGCGCAGAGAGATAAAAATGGGTAAGGTGTCGCCCAGTATAACAATGTGAGCACAAGTGACAAAGAGAAAAGGGGCGAGCCCAGTCAGTGGACGAGGGCACAAGCAGAAATGGGTGAAGGGGCACCCAAAAGAAATGAGAGGTGGACAAATCGGTGGCGTGCCTCGAAGATGGGGTCTTCATCCAGAGAACAATAACCACGTTTCCCCTCGCAGAGAACTACTACTGCCTTGTAGTTTGATTTAGGAAATCAAAGGCTAGCGGAGCAAACCGTACACAAAACTAGACGGCAGGCAAACCAAGTAGTGGAAAAAAGACTTGTAACCTTGTCAGATGACGCTCAGAAACCCAGGAGGTAACGTTGTCTAAGAGTAGCTACCCTAAAAGAAAATAGCAACCTGCTGCCTTGCAGGTCGGCTGGGGACAGTCCAAGGCTGACGGGGAGCGAACCTAGTAAACGCTGGCTAAAACCGGACACATCGCCGAAGGATAAGCACCACAGCTCCAAATGGTGCTAAAGATGTGACAAAACACACCCATGCTAAAGCTGCATGAATCAGATTTCCACATGAAAAAGACAAACAAATTTGAATTTATGGGTAAATCTGGTACATCAGTCTAAGCGATGATCGCGAGAGAGTGAGAGAGAGAGATATTATATGACTGAGAGACAATGAAAACAAATATCAAGACAGACAGTCGCATAAGAGGATTTGATGAAATATGTCTCAGAAGATTTCTTCAAATTGTCGTTGGTATCAAAGAATACCCGCTACTAGATCACCCACCCCGCAGCAATAGCATTAACAATATCAACGAGGAAATAAAAAGTAGATGAAAGTGGTTGGGGTATACATTCAGAATGCAGAAAACCAGACATTCATATGTAGCTCTGAAATGGAATCCAGGCGGCAAGAGGGGTAAGAGTAGACCTAGAGAAACACGGAGACTAACAGTGAAAAGATAAACAGAAGAGACGGGACAGTCTTGAAATGTACAAAGCTCGCGTGCTCAAGATAAGATCCAGCTGAAGGAAATTTATTGATTCTTTATGCTTCAAACTGAGACAGATTAGCGTAAGGCGTAAGCGTTAGCTATCGAATCGGACTTAAGAGTGTTGTGTGTTTAATCAATGTGTGTTGTGGTATCAACATTTGAGATGATCGTAAACACTAGAGATTTATGGACAGTCATGATTGCCTACGCCAGCTAGCACGGCACCTGAAAATACCGCTTTTTAATTCGGTGTTTCGCCCGAGTGGTTAACGGGGCCCAAATTTGGCGTGTAACAAATAAAACCACTGTTACCTGCCACGCATGTCGTAAGAGGCGACTAAGGAGGTTTGTCTGAAATCGGATGCACATATCCTAAACGTGTAGAAGTCTATGCGTTTAGGGGCCTACCAAACCAATGTGCAACGTATACACGTTCTTGGCAAAGATCAAACATATCACAAAGAGTGATTAAAATTGGTCGTAAAGAACGAACGCAAAGAAGAAGAAGAAGACGAATTCGATGTTTGGACAGGGAGGACATGAGCCTGTGAAAGTTAATTGGCGCATGGCTAGTGCAGTCGTCACAATATTGTTCGGTTAGGATTTTTCTTTATTCCCGACAGAAAAAACAATCTTGGCCTTACAGGAATTGAAAACGGGTTACCGCATGGAGACCCGCGCCTAATTTATTCAGCCAGGCGCTGTTCTAGTATGTCTCCGCATGGAGACCCGCGCCTAATCTATTCAGCCAGGCGCTGTTCTTAGTATGTCTCCGCATGGAGACCGCGCCAATCTATTCAGCCAGGCGCTGTTCTTATATGTCTCCGCATGGATACCGCGCCCTAATCAATTCAGCCAGGCGCTGTTCTTATATGTCTCCGCATGGAGACCCGCGCCTAATTTATTCAGCCAGGCTCTGTTCTGTATGTCTCCGCATGGAGACCCGCGCCCTAATTTATTCAGCCAGGGCGCTGTTCTTAGTATGTCTCCCGCATGGAGACCCGCGCCCTAATTTATTCAGCCAGGGCGCTGTTCTTAGTATGTCTTCCGCATGGATACCCTAATCAATTCAGCCAGGCTGTTCTTAGTATGTCTCCTGCATGGATATCCTAATCAATTCAGCCAGGGCGCTGTTCTTATATGTTCGCATGGAGACCCGGTCCTAATCATTCAGCCAGGCGCTGTTCTTTGTATTGACTGTAAATTCTGATGTTGATTTTATTCATTGTCTTATATCCATCTTTTCTTCTCTGTCCTATTTATTCTTCGTCTACTTCAAACGCTCCATATCAACCACTTGTTAACCACACTATGTCATTTATATGTAATGTGAGCCTAAGAGCGATTATACGATGTGCCAGTATGCGCCTACAAGTAGGCCAGTACATCCGATTTCTGCGACGCTTTTTATTTACGAGTGTAGCTTCCCTAGGACCCTACCCCAATCGCCTCTTACGACATGCCTTGTAAGTCGAAGTGATACTATTCTTCTCTTTCCGTACGGGCCCCGGGACCACACGGGCGATCCGTCCTATTTAGATCCATGATTTAGTTTGTTTAGTAATCCTTGCGTATGTGTGTGTGTGTGTGTTTCCTTGACAAAGACTTATAGTCGATGGACTTTTGATTGTTATTAGTTTTCTGATTTGATTTTTCATTTTCCTTGCTTATGTAAATGTCATATATATACATGTATTTGTCCTTAAAGGCTAATTTATTAAGTATCACTGCAGCCTCCCCTCGGTTTTCTCACAATATGATCCTCGCTGACCACCTCAGATTTGTAGATTTTTGTACATTGCTATGAAACAAGAATGTCCATAATATTTTCTTTCTGTCGATCTCTGTCTCGTTTCCAATTGATTCTGCCGGTTGTTGTAGTATTAGCAAACGATAAGAAAACTTTACATAAACAATGTTTATGCGATCATGGCGTCCATTTCTGCTTGCTAAAAGCGGCCGTGTGGTGCCGGGGCCAGCAAGGAAGCAAAGAATAGTACCACTGCGACCTACAAGGCATGTTGTAAAAGGCGGCCGATGTAGGGCCTAGGAAAGCTACCCTAGTAAATAAAAAGCTTTGCAGAAATCGGATGTGCTTTCGTACTTATAGGCGCATAACTGGAACAGCGTACAATTGCTCTTAGACTCAGATCACATACAAATCACAAAGATTGGTTAACAAGTGGTCGATATTGAACGTTCCAAGAAGAAGAAGAAGTTGAAGAAGCATAGCAATTTTTTTTTAAAAATGGTGCATAATCAAGGTCTTATGCGATCAAGGTATCCTAGTAGGTATTAAGTTCATTTCTTTGTGTTATAAGTGTCGATCAAGGATCCCCGTAGGTATTAAGTTCATTTGTGTTATAAGTGTCAGATCAAGGTATCCCAGTGGATTAAGTTCATTTCTTTGTGTTATAAGTGTCAGCTTGAAACGCTTACTTAACAGTCAAATCTGAATCTATTTTTCAAATTCAGAAACTTCGTGGTACCAATTTTCATCTTATCTTACTAAAGAATGAACTGTTGTTGGATTTGAACACTGACAACTGATACACATAACCAGCTATCTGTTACTCAACCACATAAAGAACTCGTTGAGTTTCTGTCTATTTATTGCTAGGGTCAGGAATATTCATGACCAGAGTCGGATCAACAAGGAAGACAAGCAGTATTCATGACCAGGGGTGTATCAGCAAGAAAGACAAGGAATATTCATGTCCAGAGTCGGATCAGCAATAAGACAATTGTTCTGTGATTGGTAGTAAGGATCATACTATTGTGCATCTGTGTGTGTGTATGTTTAGCTGTCCGCCGCCACCAGCTGTTGGAAATATTTGGAATTTCTGGATGTAATCAGTTTGACATCTCTTAAAAATAATTTGGTCAAATTATAATTTATTCCCTGGAGTATTTGTGTACCGAGTGATGGGAAGATGACAGACAGATGTGTTAGGTGTTGAGGAGAAGAGAAGCAATATTGGGAAAACAGGTATGTTAAATAATTATCAATATCGTTGTCACTATCATCAACATTATCATCATTATTGTTGTCATTATTATAAAACTCATCATTATTACTATTATTATCAGAGCTGTTATTACAATTATCGTTATTACCATCTTCATCTCAACAATGACGTCTTTTTCTTCATTATCATATAGTCATTTTCATCATCAGCATTATCACCATCATCATCACCACCATCATCATCATCATTATCAACACCATCATCCTGATCATCAACACCATCATCCTCATCATCAACACCATCATCCTCATCATCAACACCATCATCATTATCACAATCATCCCCAACATCATCATTATTATTACCATCATCATCATCATTATCGCCATCTTCATCATCATCATCATCTTCTTCACCATCATCATCATAATCATCATCATCTTCTTCATTATCATCATCATCATCGTCATCATGTTTTGTTATCAATGTTGTTATTTCTTAAAATGATCTGCATACGATCAGTTCGCATTTTAATAACTTACTATTCAGCCCAATAGTGTGCTATTTTACATCAGACCAGACAGTGCCACAGGGTTTGTTTTAAACGTGGCCACCGATAACATACGGCCGGCGGGATCAAGTAGAAATTCTAGGAAATAAAACAACTGTCGCGTGATCCTCGCATTCTGGTGTTGTTGTATATAGACTAAAAACATGGCCAATAAGCTAGCTAATGAGGGAAAATCATAACAACGGAGATGGGGTGTATTAGAAGAACTGCAGGTGTGACAATAAGAGACAAAATTAGAAATGAAGAAATCAGAAGAAGACTGGATGTGAAACCAGTCATGCAATTCATAAAAGAACAACAGATTAAATGGTTTGGACATCTGACCAGAATGCCCTGGGATCGCCTACACAGAGAGCCACACATAAAAAGTATGATGAGTACAAAGCAAGAGAAGACCACGCAAAATGGAACGGCGGCATCAAGACCAGCCTTACAAAAATGAATATCAGCTTACAAAGTGCCTTAAAACAAGCACACACAAGATCACTAGACTCGCCCCCAACACTTCTATAAAGAAGTAAATGGTGGAAGAGAAGAATAATTCTAAAAAACAATACAACATGCTCAATCAAAGTTATATTATGTCACAAGTTCAGTTTAAAGTTTAGGAATATCCACAAGTTCAGTTTAGAGTTTAGGAATATCCACAAGTTCAGTTTAAAGTTTAGGAATATCCACAAGTTCAGTTTAAAGCTTAGGAATATCCACAAGTTCAGTTTAAAGCTTAGGAATATCCACAAGTTCAGTTTAAAGTTTAGGAATATCCACAAGTTCAGTTTAAAGCTTAGGAATATCCACAAGTTCAGTTTAAAGCTTAGGAATATCCACAAGTTCAGTTTAAAGTTTAGGAATATCCACAAGTTCAGTTTAAAGCTTAGGAATATCCACAAGTTCAGTTTAAAGTTTAGGAATATCCACAAGTTCAGTTTAAAGTTTGAATATCACAAGTTCAGTTTAAAGTTTAGGAATATCCACAAGTTCAGTTTAAAGTTTAGGAATATCCACAAGTTCAGTTTAAAGCTTAGGAATATCCACAAGTTCAGTTTAAAGCTTAGGAATATCCACAAGTTCAGTTTAAAGTTAGGAATATCACAAGTTCAGTTTAAAGTTTAGGAATATCCACAAGTTCAGTTTAAAGTTTAGGAATATCCACAAGTTCAGTTTAAAGTTTAGGAATATCACAAGTTCAGTTTAAAGTTTAGGAATATCCACAAGTTCAGTTTAAAGTTTAGGAATATCCACAAGTTCAGTTTAAAGTTTAGGAATATCCACAAGTTCAGTTTAAAGCTTAGGAATATCCACAAGTTCAGTTTAAAGTTTAGGAATATCCACAAGTTCAGTTTAAAGTTTAGGAATATCCACAAGTTCAGTTTAAAGTTTAGGAATATCCACAAGTTCAGTTTAAAGCTTAGGAATATCCACAAGTTCAGTTTAAAGTTTAGGAATATCCACAAGTTCAGTTTAAAGTTTAGGAATATCCACAAGTTCAGTTTAAAGTTTAGGAATATCCACAAGTTCAGTTTAAAGTTTAGGAATATCCACAAGTTCAGTTTAAAGTTTAGGAATATCCACAAGTTCAGTTTAAAGTTTAGGAATATCCACAAGTTCAGTTTAAAGTTTAGAATATCCACAAGTTCAGTTTAAAGCTTAGGAATATCACAAGTTCAGTTTAAAGTTAGAATATCATATTATTAACATTTTCATCAAATAAATAACCAAGGACTCATAGAATTGAGGAAACGTAAAAAAAAAAGCGTGTAGTGTCCTATCAAACATATGTAAAAAAATCAGTCCCATTAAACAGGAAATTTAGATTTCCCGTCTGAGCTAGTCGGCCTTATATATCCGGAGGTCACGGTTGTAAAGTAAGCAGATAGTGCGTGCAACAGTGATTTTTGAAACCAAATAATTGTGATCCAGTGTTTTTTGAAAATCTGACCAGACAGTGCGGCCATATTTGTTTTAAACTGACCAGACAATGCAACCATGTTTGTTTTAAACTGTCCAGACAGTGCGGCCATATTTGTTTTAAACTGACCAGACAATGCAACCATGTTTGTTTTAAACTGTCCAGACAGTGGCCATTGTAAATGCCGACAACCATGTTTGTTTTAAACTGTCCAGACAGTGCGGCCATGTTTGTTTAAACTGACCAGACAATGCAACCATGTTTGTTTTAAACTGTCCAGACAGTGCGGCCATATTTGTTTTAAACTGACCAGACAATGAACCATGTTTGTTTTAAACTGTCCAGACAGTGGCCATATTTGTTTTAAACTGACCAGACAATCAACCATGTTGTTAAACTGTCAGACAGTGCGACTGTTTGTTTTAAACTGACCAGACAGTGGCCATGTTTGATTTAAACTGTCGACAATGCAACCATGTTTGTTTTAAACTGTCAGACAGTGCGCCATGTTTGATTTAAACTGACCAGACAGTGCCATTTGTTTTAAATGACCAGAAGTGCCATATTTGTTTAATTGACCAGATAGCGACAGTGTTTTAAAAGTCGGACTAGATAGAGTCAACAATATTATTTGTAAACTGATCAGGCACTGTTCCATTAATCTTTGACAAACAAACAAAATCTACACGGTGCGACATCGCATATAAGCAATGTGACAACTGACAGAGGTGTGTCTTCTTGTCTATGAAAGAGACAAATATTAAAGGACTGTTAGGTGGCAATGTTCTGCTCAGAATAAGCTATTGGAGGGTGACACATTTATTTATTTATATACACGAATCTTTTTTTTATTTGTTAATATCTCCCCCCCTTTTCATATGTTATAAATGGATATGTTTTTCTATTAATGCCCATGGATATAGTATAGTATTAAAGCTAAATTACGAATTTTCAATTCAAATGTTGTATCAATCCTAACATATGCCAGAGAGAGTTGGAAAATGAATAAAGATATAGAAAGCAAGTTGAATGCATTTGAAAATAGATGTCTGCGAAAAATAATGAATATAAAATGGAATGAATTCAGTGATGGAATCACATAAATGTCTGGTCAACCACTAGTGACAACTGTTATAAGAAGAAGATGAGATATGTGACTAGGAGAAATGTCTGGTCAACCACTAGTACACCTGTATAGAGAAGAGGGAGTTGACAATGAGAGAATGATCAAAAAAAAGCAGGCATTGAAGTGGGATGCAAAGGATTCAAGAAAGAGAGGACGACATAAGAAGACCCTGAAACTAACTTTGCTGAGAGAGGCAAGAGATATCGAAAGAGGCATGAGTTCCATGGAAGAGATTGAGCGAGTTGCCCAGGATTGAGCAGTATGGAGAAATTGCTTGCAGCCCTATGTAACGTATAACAGTATGAATGAAATTATTATTATTATTATTATCCATGGAAATATTTTTCTATTTATGTCCATGGATACATTTTTCTATTTATTTTTCTCATGGATACATTTGTCTATTTATGTCCATGATTAGCATTTTTCTATTTATGTCCATGGATACATTTTTCTATTTATGTCCATGGATACATTTTTCTATTTATGTCCATGGATACATTTTTCTATTTATGTCCATGGATACATTTTTCTATTTATGTCCATGGAAATTTTTTCTATTTATGTCCATGGATACATTTTTCTATTTATGTTCATGGATACATTTTTCTATTTATGTCCATGGATACATTTGTCATTTATGTCATGGATACATTTTTCTATTTATGTCCATGGATACATTTTTCTATTTATGTTCATGGATACATTTTTCTATTTATGTCCATGGATACATTTTTCTATTTATGTCCATGGATACATTTTTCTATTTATGTCCATGGATACATTTTTCTATTTATGTTCATGGAAATATTTTTTAAAAATTTTTTTTCATGTCTGTTTTTTGTATACGTGGATTTATTTTTCTTTTACATACATTTTTTTTCTACCCTTCGCCCCAAAGGAGTCATAGATCCCCAAACAAGGCCTTCAACAAAGCTCTCATGCACTTTGTTGTGGGGGCCCAAATTTTGGTTAAATAATAGAACCACTAATACCTATCACATGCCATATACGGTGAAAGTGGGGTTTGGCGTGGGATTAGCTGTCCCATCCAGTAAAAATATTTAATTGTTATTTTTATATCCATGGATATATTTTTCTGTTTATGTGCATAAATGTATTTTTCTATTTATATCCATGGATACATTTTTCTATACATTTTCATGGATTCATTTTTCCATTTTTCTATCTTGTTGTCCTTCTGCCTTGCACTCTAAAAAAGGTTTTGTTCGTGGCCACCGGCAATATAAGGCTGACTAGTTCAGACCATAAATTTAAAATTCCTGTTTAGCGGAGGCTGATTTTTGTATATGTTTGATAGAACACTGTTAGTTTTTTTTTGCAATTTTTCTCAATTCTATGAGTCCATAGTTATTTATTGATGAAAAATGTTAATAATGTTATTCCTTAACTTTAAACTTTAAAAATGTTAATACTGTTATTCCTTAACTTTAAACTTTAAAAATGTTAATACTGTTATTCCTTAACTTTAAACTTTAAAATGTTATAATGTTATTCCTTAACTTTAAACTTTAAAAATGTTAATACTGTTATTCCTTAACTTTACACTTTAAAATGTTATACTGTTATTCCTAACTTTAAACTTTAAAATGTTAATACTGTTATTCCTTAACTTAAACTTTAAAATGTTAATACTGTTATTCAACTTTAAACTTTAAAATTAATACTGTTATTCAACTTTAAACTTTAAAATGTTAATACTGTTATTCTTAACTTAAACTTTAAAATGTTAATACTGTTATTCCTTAACTTTAAACTTTAAAAATGTTAATAATGTTATTCCTTAACTTTAAACTTTAAATGTTAATCTGTTATTCCTTAACTTTAAACTTTAAAAATGTTAATACTGTTATTCCTTAACTTTAAACTTTAAAAATGTTAATACTGTTATTCCTTAACTTTAAACTTTAAAAATGTTAATAATGTTATTCCTTAACTTTAAACTTTAAAAATGTTAATACTGTTATTCCTTAACTTTAAACTTTAAAAATGTTAATACTGTTATTCCTTAACTTTAAACTTTAAAAATGTTAATAATGTTATTCCTTAACTTTAAACTTTAAAAATGTTAATACTGTTATTCCTTAACTTTAAACTTTAAAAATGTTAATACTGTTATTCCTTAACTTTAAACTTTAAAAATGTTAATACTGTTATTCCTTAACTTTAAACTTTAAAAATGTTAATACTGTTATTCCTTAACTTTAAACTTTAAAAATGTTAATACTGTTATTCCTTAACTTTAAACTTTAAAAATGTTAATACTGTTATTCCTTAACTTTAAACTTTAAAAATGTTAATACTGTTATTCCTTAACTTTAAACTTTAAAAATGTTAATACTGCTATTCCTTAACTTTAAACTTTAAAAATGTTAATACTGTTATTCCTTAACTTTAAACTTTAAAAATGTTAATACTGTTATTCCTTAACTTTAAACTGAACTTGTAACCTTGATTTAGCATATTGTGTTTTTTTTAAAAATGAATTAGTTATTATACAACAAAAATGGAATGTGAGGATCACGTGACAGTTGTTGTCTTATTTTCTAGCATTATTTTATCTGATCGTATGTCATCGGAGGCCAAGGTTTTGAGCAGTGTCTTTTATAGTGTTCGATATATTTAAAAAAAAAAATAATTATATTTCCAGCTTTTAAAAGTCTAAATAAAATATGGAACTGCAAGTTATATAGTATTAAAACTAAATTACGAATTTTCAATTCAAATGTTGTATCAATCCTAACATATGCTAGCGAGAGTTGGAAAATGACTAAAGATATAGAAAGCAAGTTGAATGCATTTGAAAATAGATGTCTGCGAAAATAATGAATATAAAATGGAACGAATTCAGAAGAAGTGATGAAATCAGAGACATGTCTGGTCAACCACTAGTGACAGCTGTTATAAGAAAGAGAAGATGGAGATATGTTGGGCACACCTTGAGAAGAAATGATCAACGAATATCAAAGCAGGCATTGAAGTGGGATGCAAAGGGTTCAAGAAAGAGAGGTCGACCTAAGGAGACCCTGAAACGAACTTTGCAGAGAGAGGCAGGAAATATCGGTCTCAGTTACATGGAGGAGATTGAGCGAGTTGCCCAGGATGGAGTGGTATGGAGAAATTACTTGCAGGTCCTATGTAACATATAACGGTACGAGAGGAATTATTATTATTATTATTATATAGGTGTTCAAGATAAAAGTAGCCCAATTGACAAATCAAAACATACCAATCGGGCTACTTTTATCTTCAACACCCTGTATTTTCTGTAGTAACTTTTTCTTTCCGTCTAGTTTATCTAGAACTTCTTTATTTATCTGTTTTTCTTTCCATGAAATACAACATATTCTTCTGTACATTCACATCTCAAAGACATTAATATATTCTTCTGTACATTCACATCTCAAAGACATTAATATATCTTCTGTACATTCACATCTCAAAGACATTAATATATCTTCTGTACATTCACATCTCAAAGACATTATTATGTTTTTCTTCATTCTTCTTTTCTTCTTTCATCTCAAAGCTCCATATACCTTTGTTAAACCAAACTCTATATGTTTTGTAATTATCCAGCATAATAGTCTTTGTACATTAGTCTCAAAGTTCATGACTATCTTCCAGCACATTCCGATTCTCAGACATTTTTATTTACTGTAGCATTCCTCTAGGCTCCCTATATTCTTGTACATTCACATCCCAAAGGTTCATATATTCTTCTGTCTACCTCCTTCAGAATCTCTGACAACACAATGGCAAAGAACATAAATCGTAATCTCTCAAAATGTCTGATACTTGCATTCATTCAAATCCATTGTCTGCGCATTCAATCTAAAAACTCTCACCTTACGATGAGTCTAAGTTACATTAGATAATTTTGTATTAATCTAAAGACTTAAGTTTTACTTAATTCAAAGGATTATATTCTCTGGTTTTACTCTCAAAGACTTCCTTATCTTCTGTAACATGACACCACTTCTATTCTTCGAGATTCACATCTCAAAGAATTCATATTACTTCTACATTACATCTCAAAGACATTCATATATTCTTCTGTACATTCACATCTCAAAGACATTCATATATTCTTCTGTACATTCACATCTCAAAGACATTCATATATTCTTCTGTACATTCACATCTCAAAGACATTCATATATTCTTCTGTACATTCACATCTCAAAGACATTCATATATTCTTCTGTACATTCACATCTCAAAGACATTCATATATTCTTCTGTACATTCACATCTCAAAGACATTCATATATTCTTCTGTACATTCACATCTCAAAGACATTCATATATTCTTCTGTACATTCACATCTCAAAGACATTCATATATTCTTCTGTACATTCACATCTCAAAGACATATCATATTCTTTCTGTACATTCACATCTCAAATACATTAATATATTCTTCTGTACATTCACATCTCAAAGACATTAATATATTCTTCTGTACATTCACATCTCAAAGACATTAATATATTCTTCTGTACATTCACATCTCAAAGACATTCATTATGTTTTTCTTCTTCTTCTTCTTCTTCTTCATCGAACGCTCCATATCGACCTTTGTTAAACCACTCTTTGTGATTTGTAAGTTATCCGAGCATAAGCGCGATTGTACGTTGTGACAGTTATGAGACTACACGTAGGCCAGCACTTCCGATTTCTGCGACGATTTTTATTTACTAGGTAGCTTCCTAGGCCCATACCTTAGACGCATTTTACGACATCCCTTGAAGGTGGCAGTGTTACTATTCTTTGCTGCCCTTGAGAACCCCGGCAACACAAGGGTGGGAACGAAGGTAAATGTAATTCTGCAAAATGTTGACACTTGCAGTGATTCAGTCCATTGTCTGTGCACTAAACTAGCCTCCACCTTACGGACGAGTGTTGATGTTACGAGAGGGAAGCTGTTTTGCTACAGACGGTGAAGTTTCTTGACAAAGGATTGACTTCATTGCACTGGGTTTTACCCTATATGACTCGGTCCCTCTACGCAGAAATGGAGCACCACCTATCTAGAGTTTTGCCCAAAGTAGGAACTCAGTAGCTTGAGCAGCAATCCTAGCGATTTTCTTGTAAAATATAAATGTTTCCGTGAACAGAACGGTGTGGTTCGAACCCACGCACTTCATAGCGAAAGGCAACTTAATCATTTAGCAACAGAGACAGAAAGTGGAGGCGGGGCGTGGCGGAGTTATACAAATATACCAGCTGAATACGCTTAATGTACCTGTAGTAGTAGTAGTAGTAGTAGTAGTAGATAGTAGAAGTAACAGTAGGTAATAGTAGTAGTAGTAGTAGCGTGAGTAATACTACTAGTAATAGTAGCGATAGTCGCCGAGTGGTTACCAGGGCCCAAATTTGGGGTGTAAAATAGAACCACTGTCACCTGCAAAGCATGTCGAAGAGGCGACTAAGGAGGTTTGGCTGAAATCGGATGCATGTGTCCTAAACGTGTAGAAGTCTATGCGTTTAGGGGCCTACCGAACCAATGTGAAACGTATACAAGTTCTTGACAAAGATCAAACATATCACAAAGAGTGTTTCAAATTGGTCATAAAGAACGAACGCAAAGAAGAAGAACGAATTACGGTAGATAGTAGTAGGACAGCAATAGTATAGTAAGTAGTACAGCTAAAGACTAGATAAATAGATGAAAGTTAGATAAATATATAGATAGCTATATAATAGATATACGATAGATATATGATAAATAGATAGATAAATAGATAGATAAATAGATAGATAAAGTAGATAGATAAAAGATAGATAGATAGATAAATAATAGATAAATAAATAGATAGATAAATAGATAAATAGATAGATAAATAGATAGATAAATAGATAAATAAATAGATAGATAAATAGATAGATAAATAGATAAATAAATAGATAGATAAATAGATAAATAAATAGATAGATAAATAGATAAATAAATAGATAGATAAATAGATAAATAAATAGATAGATAAATAGATAAGAAATAGATAAATAAATAAAGATAAATAGATAGATAAATAGAGAAATAAATAAATAGATAAATAGATAGATAAATAGATAAATAAATAGATAAATAAATAGACAGATAAATAGACAGATAAATAGATAGATAGCAGACATTATAAATCTGATATTTATCAATGCTATAAATGAAAACCTTATATACAAACCAAAATAGATCGCATTAATAGTCATTTCTAACGTCTATCCCAAATGATGAAGCTGGATGACTCTTCAGTTTGGTCCAGGGTGGCGCCCGTATGCCATCGGCGGCGAAGTATGCCTGCTGTGACCTCTGCTTCAGATTCCATCCAGCCGTAGAGGTCAAGATATGAAACGCCCATGGGAAACGAATTAGGGTTAATGATCATGCCCTAATTATCAAATCAGAACAAGTGGCGTCTCCACATGGCAGTATAACTATGATGTATCTCCATTTTTTTTCACTGTTTTGGTTTGTGCTACATTCTGGTCAGATCAGATCAAGCGTCATCACCATATCACAGATTGTTTTTTTTAAAACAAAATTGTTGTTTAACCGGAAGGATTGGCATAGTTGCACCGGGTTTTTCCCATATGGTTCGGTCCTCTCCTCAGAAATGGCCCACCACCTGCCGAGATTATTGCATAAAGCACGAACTCCGTAGCTCCGGCAACAATACTAGAGGTTTCTGGAGAAAATGCACTCCTGAACAGAACGGATTCAAACCCACCACCGTCGGATCTCAAGGCAAGGGTTTAACCACTTAGGAGTGTAACATTCTTCTTCTTCTTCGAATGCTTCATATCAACCACCTGTTAACCACTCTTTAAGTTTTGTATGTGATCCGAGCTTAAGAGCGATTATACGTTTTGCCAGTTATGTACCTACAAGTAGGCTAACACATCTGATTTCTGCGAGGGATTGTTTTTTTACCAGTTTTTTTTTTTTTTTAGGTAGTTTCCCTAGGCTCCTTACTTCAGTCGCCTACGATAAAACGTAGATCCAGTGTTCAATTTCAGCCATTAAAAGAACCACTAGCAGTTCAAAATCGAGAAGAGCAGGCTGGAAAGCCGCTACCCGAGCAAAATTCATTAGAAAAGATTAAAAATAAAATTCCTACAAAAATATCTTCACCATCTTCAAAATTAAATGCGGGGACCCTACGGAGTTCGTGCACTGCAGCTGAGATCTTCATGTGTAAGAAAGAAATCGGAGCACACATGATTACTCACAGAAGGGTAATGATGATGGGTTTGATTGATCGATTGATAGGACCATCTTCATTGCACTTGGTGTGTAACCATGGTGATGGTCTTATCAATCAATCAATCAATCAATCAAACCAGAGCCAACTATAAACTTATTGGCCTTCGGACTCAGGTAAGAATTATGGGAAATCATACCCCAACTACACCACGTGACCTCGCATTCCAGTATTGTGTATATAGACGAATTCATTTTAAAATCAACACAAAATGCTAATTTAAGTTAAATTATCAACAAGTTAAGTTTAACAATAAGGAATATCAATAGTATGAATATTTTTAATAATAAATAACCATAGCCCCACAGAATTAAGTAAAATTGCAAAAGCGTGCAGTGTTCTATCAAACATCTGTAATTTCCAGCCCTTTTCTGATCTAGGTCAGGGAATCCCAGTCAGTAATCTGGCTAGTTATCTAGAGTTGGCTGTGATCAAACCTATAGTGTGCCGACGGTCAATGAAAAAATGCCGGCCTAACACCGTATTATCCTATATACCACGTGGTATAAATAGGGTTCCTCTACACTTTTTTTATGCATAATGTTGTAGATAAAGAAATGTATTTTTAACAGTAACAAAATATTCAACTCTCCACAGTGCCCAAGCAATGAAAGAAAAGTCTAAAAATGCTGCGAGAACAAGACGAGAGAAGGAAAATGCTGAGTTCTACGAGTTGGCAAAAATGTTGCCATTACCATCAGCAATTACGTCTCAGCTGGATAAAGCATCCATAATACGGTTGTCCACCAGTTATCTAAAAATGAGGGCAGTGTTTCCTGATGGTAGGTTGTTATATGTTTCTTCTTCACTTTTCAACACCCAACGGAGCACATGTCTTCAACAAACTAACTTCTTCCAGTTCTTCCTCTCTTCTGTCATCCCTTCCAATTATTTCCATGTTTTATCTATCCTTTTAATATCAGTCTCCAACTCTCTTCTCCAGGTATGTCTAGGCCTTACTCTACTTATCTTTCCCAGCGGGTTCCAAAAATGTGCATGTCTTGCTATACTTCCAGTCGATCTTCTCAGTGTGTGTCATATCCATCGCCATCGTCTCTTCCTTAGCTCTTTCTCTACTGGTATCTGTTTAGTTCTTTCTCTGAGTTCCTTGTTTGTAATTTTATCATACCATCTCAGTCCCTCTATTCTATGTAAACATCCATTTATGAAGGTCTGTAGTTTTCTGTGGTTTCTTTTGTTGTCTTCCATGTTTCCGAGCCATAGAACAGCACTGACTTCATATTTGATTGAAAGATTCTCAGATTTGTGTTTGTTTTGATCTCCTTTGACTTCCATATCTTACTCAATACAATAAAGTTTCTCCTTGCTTTTTGTATTCTTATCTTGATATCTTTGTTTGTTCATCATTCTGTGTCTATGTTGCTACCAAGGTATTGTTATATGTTTAATATGTTGTTAAGTCCTTGTGAGAGGTGTGTATGGACGAATGATTTAGAGCGGTGGCTCCAAGTTGGGAGACCCCAGTTCAATCTCCATTAAGAGCATAGCGTTTTTTTTAATCAGGGGCATAATGAAAAAATCATAACCTGAACAGGTTCGTGGTGACTGCACTAGTCATAAAAAATAAAAATAAATAATTTCTTTCGTACCAGTATACGTTACATAGGGCATGCAAGTAATATCTCCACACCGTTCTGTCCTAGACGAGTCGCTCAATATCTTTCATGGAATTGAGACCTACATTTCTTGCCTCTCTCAGCAAAGTTCGTTTTAGGATCTCTCTATTGCGTCCTCTTTTTCTTGAGCCCTTTGACTTCCACTTCAATACCTGCTTTGATATTCTTTGATCATTTCTTCTCTAGGTAACTAGCCATCATCATCAAGTAGCTTGTCCCTTCGGTAACTTGTCTCCCATGACAGCAGTCCTGCACAACACTCTGTTCTGTGTAAGTTGACCGGCATCAGCAGCAGTCATTCTCAGATCGTCGATGACATCTTGCACCATATCGTCTTCTAGGTCCTCCTCTCGTTCTTCTTCCAGACATCATTCCCTCAGAAATTATCTTCTCCAGGTACTCATGTCGTTTGATGTGTCTGAAATATTTAATTCGCCCGTGTGCTCGGGGCCCGAAGGAAGCAAAGAATATTATCACTGCGACCTACATGACATGTCGTAAGAGATGACTGATGTAGGGCCTAGGGAAGTTACCCTAGTAAATAAATCGCATCACAGAAATCGAATGTGCTGGCCTACTTGTAGGAGCATAACTGGTACAACGTACAGTCGCTTTTATCGTACGTAGGATCATCGTACGTACGATCCCATACAACACACAGAATGGTTGACAAGTGGTTGACAAGTGGCTGACAAGTGGTTGACAAGTGGTTGGCAGTGGTTGACAAGTGGTTGACAAGTGGTTGACAAGTGGTTGACAAGTGGTTGACGGGTGACAAGTGGTTGACAAGTGGTTGACAATATGGAACGTTCGAAGAAGAAGAAATATTTAATTTTCCATGATGTTATGTTGTTAACCAGTCATTAAATTCCTCAATATTATGTCCCCTCTGTCCTACACCGCCCTAAAACAAACGGTATTACAGACAAAAAAGACATAGTTTTTTTTCTTAGTTAAGTCCTTGGTATTTCGTTAATTCCAAATTGATCGGGAAAGATTTGAGCTCAAATCAAACCAACTTTAATCCATTCAACACCAAAGTAAAACAATAAAAACAACAACACTTGTGGTAATATAATCTTTATATTAAATTCTCGCATTAAAATTAATACCATAGCATTTCCTTTACAGGACTTAGCCATCAACAACAGTAAACAGTAAAGTTGGCGTTGATTTTCTAGGTACCACTTATACGTTCAGTAGTTTGTCATTCCTTTCTGAACGGTGAGGTCTATTTTCATAGTTCGTGAAAATAAAAGGGAACAAATTTGTTTTCAAACTTTCCCGCCGCGAAGTTTGATTCAGGTACGCTTGGATTGTGATCGAGCTACAGACACGGTTTAGTTAATCAGTCCTACCGGGTTCTCTGTGGCGTGGAGGTAGGGCTATAGCCTCTTGCACCAAACGTACTTGGCTCGTTTCGCTCCCAACATTCCTGGTCTTAATTTAGGAAGATCGATGTCTTAGTCATTACTATTAAAACATCCAAGTATTAACATGGCAGTCAAACAACAACTGTGACCACTATTAAAACATCCAAGTATTAACATGACAGTCAAACAACAACTGATAAACTGCATATTTATTCCAACTCTCTGCTATCAGTACCAACATGACAGTCAAACAACAACTGATAAACTGCAATTTATTCCAACTCTGCTATCAGTACCAAACATGGCAGTCAAACAACAACTGATAAATTGCATATTTATTCCAACTCCACTATCAGTACCAAACATGGCAGTCAAACGACAACTGATAAACTGCATATTTATTCCAACTCTCTCATCAGTACCAAACATGGCAGTCAAACGACAACTGATAAACTGCATATTTATTCCAACTCTCTACTATCAGTGCCAAACATGGCCCTGACTAAGACACAAGAAAGAAAGATTACAATATGTGAAATGAGATGTCTACGAAAAGCTATCAACGTTACAAGGCGAGATAGATTGAGAAACGAGAATATCAGAAGCATCGTTGGTACTATACCATGCATACAGTACATCGAGAAGCAAAGAATCAAGTGGTTCGGTCATCTAATGAGAATGGAACCACATTTACTACCATCACATGCCTACAATAATCGACACTCAAGGCGCAGATCACGAGGCACGACAAGAACACGATGGATAGATAACATCCCAGAGTCCCAGCGAAAGCATGGACTGACAACGTCAAGCGCAACACACCTGGCACAAGATAAAAAACGAACTCTCCCCACAACGCTTCACGGCAAATGTGGTTAAGATAAAATAAGATCAGATTTCCTAGTCATATCGGAGATGGACGACAAAACGTAGGTCCTTTGTTGCAGTTAAGAACGTAAAAGATGCCTTAAGGATTAGAATCTTCTTCTTCTTCTTTGCGTTCGTTTTTTATGACCAATTTTAAACACACTTTGTAACATGTTTGATCTCTGCCAAGAACGTGTAAACGTTGCACATTGGTTTGGCCGGCCCTCAAATGCATAGACCTCCACACGTTTAGGACATGTGCATCCGATTTCAGCCAAACCTCCTTAGACGCCTCCTACGACATGCGTGGCAGGTAACAGAGGTTCTATTCTTTACACCCCATATTTGGGCCCCGGTAACCACTCGGGCGAGGATTAGAACGAATAAGATTAGTTTGCAAAATCGTTGCCCAGGAAAAATAGATTCAAATAGTTCCAATAAAATTCATTCAAAAATGTTTAAATCTCTTTAAAATTTATATCGTAATCTTCGCCGATGCTACGAAATTCGTGCTCTGCAGCTGACATCTTCCTGTGCTAAAAAGGTGATCGGAGCACACATGATTATTCCCCGACGTGCAATAATGATAATCCTATCAAATCGATTAATTAATCCATCGATAGATCAATCAATTTCTCCTAAACTCGATTAGGTACTCCATGCTATACTCCATCAATTACTCCCTCCTACAATCACTCAATTACTACCTCCTACAATCACTCAATTACTCCCTCCTACAATCACTCAATTACTCCTTCCTACAATCACTCAATTACTACCTCCTACAATCACTCAATTACTCCCTCCTACAATCACTCAATTACTACCTCCTACAATCACTCAATTACTCCCTCCTACAATCACTCAATTACTCCCTCCTACAATCACTAAATTACTCCCTCCTACAATCACTCAATTACTACCTCCTACAATTACTCAATTACTCCCTCCTACAATCACTCAATTACTCCCTCCTACAATCACTCAATTACTACCTCCTACAATCACTCAATTACTCCCTCCTACAATCACTCAATTACTCTCTCCTACAATCACTCAATTACTCTCTCCTACAATCACTCAATTACTCCCTCCTTTACTCAATCAATTACTCCCTCCTTTACTCAATCAATTACTCCCTCCTTTACTCTATCAATTACTCCCTCCTTTACTCAATCAATTAATCCCTCCTTTACTCAATCAATTACTCCCTCCTTTACTCAATCAATTACTCCCTCCTTTACTCAATCAATTACTCCCTATTATACTTTCTCAATTGCACTCTCTAGACTCACTCAACTACTCCCTCCTATACTCACTCAATTACTCCCTCCTTTACTCAATCAATTACTCCCTGCTTTACTCAATCAATTACTTCCTCCTTTACTCAATCAATTACTCCCTCCTTTGCCCCCTCAGTCTTATTCGTTCCTTCACTCACTAATCTACTAGCTCCCTCATTCACGAATCTATTCCCTCACTAATCAACTCACTCACTGACTAATCAACTCCCTCCCTCACTCCTTCACTCCTTCACTCACTCACACTAACTCATTCACTCACTCACTCCCTTACTCACTCACTCACTCACTTTTTCACTCATACCCTCCCTCCCTCCTCTTCACTCACTCACTCATTCCCTCCCTCCTCACTCCCTTTCTACCCCTCCTTCACTAACTAAACTGCTTATTCTCTACAAAAAGTACACAAGTCAACATTGTACTGTAACGATGACCCTCCCGAATCTCAACCCTGACTCGACAGCACGGACTGGCGCGTGCCTTCACAAACAGGAGCTCGGATTAAGCTGCTAAAAATAATCACATATTTGTCCTACTCTGTGGAGAAGAAAACCCCAATATCTGTCCTCTTTCTTCCTCTCTCTCTTCATCTCTTCACTCTGCCTCTCTCTCTCTCTCTCTCTCTCTCTCTCTCTCTCTCATCTCTTTCACTCTGCCTGTCTCTTTCTCTCTCCCCTCTCTCTCCTTCTATCTCTTCACTCTGCTCTCTCTTCTCTCTCTCTCCTTCTATCTCTTTCACTCTGCCTGTCTCTTTCTCTCTCTCTCTCTCTCCTTTCTCTCTCTCTCTCTCCTTCTATCTCTTACACTCTGCCTGTCTCTCTCTCTCTCCCCTTTCTCTCTCTCCTTCTATCTCTTTCACTCTGCCTGTCTCTTTCTCTCTCTCTCTCTCTCTCATCTCTCTCTCCTTTCTCTGTGTTCTCTTTTCTTTATTTTTCCATCTCCCTACCTACCTCTTACCCATCTCTCGCCTTCTCTTTCTCTCTATTCCTTCCTTCCTTCCTCTATCATTATTTTCCACCATATTTCTCTCTATTGCAGGCTCCATATTTTTTTCTATCATCTACTCCCTATCTCCCGTTCTCTCTATTTTTACAGCTTTCCTCCCTACCTATCTCTGCCTCCTCCTTTCTCTTCCTCCCTCTCTTAATCATTCCACCTCCTTCTGTCTGCCTTTCCCTCTTAACCCTTCCTCCTACCCTCTGTCTCTTCTTCCCTTTCCTCTCTCTTAACCCTCCTCCTACCCTCTCTGTCTCTCCTTCCTTCTCTCCGCCAGTCGTTACATCTTTTTCCTTACCATACTTCCGCTAACCTGTTCTATTTTCCCTATCTCTCCTCTCCATTCCCTTTCTGTTTCTTTCTATCCTCGCTCCTCTCTCTCTCTCTTCCCTCCCTCTTATTCTTACAACGCTAACATCTCCATCGTTAAATTACCATCGTTCCCGATGTAAACCACACAAATAACAAAGATTGATCTACCAGCGTGTGTTGTCGAGGCTCGCAAGAGAAGCAAAGAATAGAAACATTGCGATCTACAAGGCATATCGTAAGAGGCGACTGAGGTAGGGGCCTAGGGAAGCTACCCTAGTAAATAAACGTCGCAGAAATCGGATGGGCTAGCCTACATTTGGGGGCATAATTGACACAACGTACAATCACTCTTTGGTTCGGATCACATACAAATCACAAGGAGTGGCTAAGAAGGGGTCGATATGGAGAGTTTGAAGAAGAAGAAGATTAACCAGGTTGAAGAGAACGATATATAAGACAAACACAGAAAACTACGACACTGGACAACAACCCGGTAACAGTGTGATGACAGAAGAAGAAGAAGATAAACCAGGCTGAAGAGAACGATATATAAGACAAACACAGAAAACTACGACACTGGACAACAACCCGGTAACAGTGTGATGACAGAAGAAGAAGAAGATAAACCAGGCTGAAGAGAACGATATATAAGACAAACACAGAAAACTACGACACTGGACAACAACCCGGTAACAGTGTGATGACAGAAGAAGAAGAAGATTAACCAGGCTGAAGAGAACGATATATAAGACAAACACAGAAAACTACGACACTGGACAACAACCCGGTAACAGTGTGATGACAGAAGAAGAAGAAGATTAACCAGGCTGAAGAGAACGATATATAAGACAAACACAGAAAACTACGACACTGGACAACAACCCGGTAACAGTGTGATGACAGAAGAAGAAGAAGATTAACCAGGCTGAAGAGAACGATATATAAGACAAACACAGAAAACTACGACACTGGACAACAACCCGGTAACAGTGTGATGACAGAAGAAGAAGAAGATTAACCAGGCTGAAGAGAACGATATATAAGACAAACACAGAAAACTACGACACTGGACAACAACCCGGTAACAGTGTGATGACAGAAGAAGAAGAAGATTAACCAGGCTGAAGAGAACGATATATAAGACAAACACAGAAAACTACGACACTGGACAACAACCCGGTAACAGTGTGATGACAGAAGAAGAAGAAGATTAACCAGGCTGAAGAGAACGATATATAAGACAAACACAGAAAACTACGACACTGGACAACAACCCGGTAACAGTGTGATGACAGAAGAAGAAGAAGATAAAGAATATGAAAATATTACCTTAAAATTAAAACAAACTCCAATCAGACATCAAACAATTCGATAATCGTTTCCTGCCGTGTGTTGCCAGGGCTGGCAAGGGGAGAATAAGTAACACTGTGACCTATAAAACATGCGGTAAGAGACGACTGCGGTAGGGGGGCCTAGTAGAGATGAACCTTTATAACATGAACCTCCACTTTTTATTTCTAAACTGTATATAAGCAAAGATATTACTGTTCTAATTTGAATTTTAACAAAAATTTCTTCTTCTTCTCTTCCACCGTTTACTTCTTTATAAAAGTGTTGGGGTGAAACGTAGTGATCTTGTGTGTGCTTGTTCTTCTTCTTCCACCATTTACTTCTTTATAAAAGTGTTGGGGTGAAACGTAGTGATCTTGTGTGTGCTTGTTCTTCTCTTCCACCATTTACTTCTTTATAGAAGTGTTGGGGATGAAACGTAGTGATCTTGTGTGTGCTTGTTCTTCTCTTCCATCATTTACTTCTTTATAGAAGTGTTTGGGGTGAAACGTAGTGATCTTGTGTGCTTGTTCTTCTCTTCATCATTTACTTTTATAGAAGTGTTGGGGTGAAACGTAGTGATCTTGTGTGTGCTTGTTCTTCTCTTCCACCATTTACTTCTTTATAGAAGTGTTGGGGATGAAACGTAGTGATCTTGTGTGTGCTTGTTCTTCTCTTCCACCATTTACTTTATAGAAGTGTTGGGGGTGAAACGTAGTGATCTTGTGTGTGTTTGTTCTTTTCTTCCACCATTTACTTCTTTATAAAAGTGTTGGGGGTGAAACGTAGTGATCTTGTGTGTGCTTGTTCTTCTCTTCCACCATTTACTTTATAGAAGTGTTGGGGTGAAACGTAGTGATCTTGTGTGTGCTTGTTCTTCTCTTCCACCATTTACTTTTTTATAGAAGTGTTGGGGTGAAACGTAGTGATCTTGTGTGTGCTTGTTCTTCTCTTCCACCATTTACTTCTTTATAAAAGTGTTGGGGTGAAACGTAGTGATCTTGTGTGTGCTTGTTCTTTCTTCCACCGTTTACTTTTTATAGAAGTGTTGGGGGTGAAACGTAATGATCTTGTGTGTGCTTGTTCTTCTCTTCCACCATTTACTTCTTCATAGAAGTGTTGGGGGTGAAACGTAATGATCTTGTGTGTGCTTGTTCTTCTCTTCCACCGTTTACTTCTTTATAGAAGTGTTGGGGTGAAACGTAGTGATCTTGTGTGTGCTTGTTCTTCTTCCACCATTTACTTCTTCATAGAAGTGTTGGGGGTGAAACGTAATGATCTTGTGTGTGCTTGTTCTTCTCTTCCACCATTTACTTCTTTATAGAAGTGTTAGGGGGTGAAACGTAATGATCTTGTGTGTGCTTGTTCTTCTCTTCCACCATTTACTCTTTATAGAAGTGTTGGGGGTGAAACGTAGTGATCTTGTGTGTGCTTGTTCTTCTCTTCCACCATTTACTTCTTTATAGAAGTATTGGGGGTGAAACGTAGTGATCTTGTGTGTGCTTGTTCTTCTCTTCCACCATTTACTTCTTTATTGAAGTGTTGGGGTGAAACGTAGTGATCTTGTGTGTGCTTGTTTTAAGGCACTTTGTAAGCTGATATACATATTCGTAAGGCTGTTTTTGATGCCGTCGCTCCATCTTTTGCGTGGTCTTCCTCTTGCCTTGTACTCATTATACTTTTTCTGTGTGGCTCTCTGTGGTAGGCGATACCAGAGCATTCTGGTCAAGTGTCCAAACCATTTAATCTGTTGTTCTTTTATGAATTGCATGACTGGTTTCACATCCAGTCTCCTTCTGATTTCTTCATTTCTAATTTTGTCTCTTATTGTCACATCTGCAGCTCTTCTAAGACACCTCATCTCTGTCGTTATGATTTTCCGCTCATTAGCTGCTGTTATTGGCCATGTTTGACACTGGTAACATAGTGGTGGCCAGAAAATCGTTCTTATGAGATTTGCTTTAGCTGTTAGCGGTATCTTTTTATGTGACAACAGTAGTGTTAACTGTCGCAGTACCTGATTAGTTTTTGTGCATCGATTGCTGATTTCGCTATCGATACTTCCATCTGTTGTTAAAATTGCTCCTAAGTATTTGGCCTCAATTGTTTGTTTTCTGTCTACGTTCTGGAGTTTTATTGTAAGGCTTTCTGGTTGTCTACTTATTGCCATTGTCTCTGTCTTTATTATATTTATTTTCATGTTGCACTCCGCACCCTTGATGTTAACTAAGCTCAAATGGTTCTGGAGAGATTCTTCATTTTCTGCAATCAGTACTTGGTCATCTGCAAATAAAAGTTCTGAAATATTATTTTCTTCCTCTATTCCTGCTTCTCTACTTATGTTGTCCATGTATGTTATAAACAGCAGTGGGGAGAGCACACATCCCTGTCTAACTCCTGAGTTTACTGTGAATGTTTTTGATGCTCCAGCTTTTGTTCTTATGTAACTTCTATTTGAAATGTATAAACTCATGCAGACCTTGATGAGATGTTTGCTGATTCCATATTTTCTTAAACAATCCCATAGTTTGTTTCTAACGACTCTGTCGAAGGACATTTTTTTAATTTGGAAGGGCTATATTGCAAGAGCCATATCTACAAAGCCAATTGGGTTAGACATTTTTGGGAGGTTCCTACTATAATTATGGGGGATATGTACATCATATGCTGGATAGGGGGTCAAAGTCGCATAGGGACAACGCTGCGCCAGGGTTAGTGAAGGGGCACTAATCAAGACCCTATCCCCCACCTCCATGTGGTGACCCTGGTAACATCCTTTGGTTCCGGTCTGGCCAAGGGAGACAGGGATCGGGGAGAACTACTGGTAGTGGTAACAGTGCAAACGCTGAAAATCAATGCAGGTCCAAAATTCCCTGAACAATGCCCGCATCTTCTGACCGATGTCCGCTAAAATTTGTCGAAGTTCCCAAAATAAGAAACAGCAGAGCACGAGTCGTCCGCAACAAATGCTAACTCCCCGGAGTAAATGACCGAATTGAGGGATAAAGGATGCATCCCAAAGCCGAGACGTGGAGGGAAACTCGGAACCCTGTGCACGAGTCAAGCTGCGTGTCAGAGCAGTCCCGAGGTATGGCAAATGGGATGGCAAATATGAGAACACAAGCATCAGCAGCATCCCGGCCGATGGAAAAGGGTGCACGCGAAGGGAAGAGAGGGAGAAAAGGGCTCACACGGAGCGAAACTCGGAGCCCTGTGCACGAGCAGGCAGTTGTATACGCTAGGCCTCGAGCTGCGCTGCACGTGGGCCCACAAGGGCGAATTTCGGGCCCCATTACAGGGATGGGGGCACGATTTAAGCCTCAGGGTCGGACAGCCCAGGCAAATGTAAGGACGGAGAGAAATGACGGTGACGATGAGACAGGCATCAGGGCAGAGCGAGCACGCATGGAAGCGATGCACGAGTGGGCCCACCAGTGGGCAGAAGTGCAGGGCAGGCACGACAGAGGCACGGCAGAGGTACGGCAGAGGTACGGCAGAGACGCGGCAGAGGCGTGGCAGGCACGGCAGGCGAGAGGGTGTGCGGACCACCCGAATGTACAGAAAAACTGGAAAGTCCAGCAGAGGTGAAGCCAGTGCGCGTTTCCGCTCGCAGGGAACTACTGCTGCCTTGTAGTTTGATTGGGAACAAACTAACGGAGCAAACCGTACACAAAACTGGACGGGTGGCAAAACAAGTATTCCACAAAAAGACCGGTTAGCTGGGCAGATGACGCTCATAAGCCCGGGAGGGCAGGTCATCTAAGGGTCGCTGCCCCAAAAGAAAATAGCAACCTGTTGCCTTGTAGTTTGGCTGGGCACAGCAAAGGTTAACGGAGAGCGAACCCAGTAAACGCTGGTTGAAACCGAACACACCACCGAAGGATAAGCACATGAGCTCCAATTGTTACTGAAGATTGTTCACGTACACCCGTTCTTGATGCTAGGCTATTTATATATCACAATAGAATGATAAAAACGGCTTTAAGAACGATCGGGAGAGAGAGAGAGAGAGAGATACGCTGGATAGGACAGACTTTGCGAAAACCTGAAGGGATATAACAAGAAGGGTCCTTTCCTGGAACCCACAGGGACAGCAAAAGAACTAGAGGCCGAGGAATACATGGAGGCGAGATTTGGAGGCAGAGATCAACAATATAAAGAAGAGCTGGAGGGAGCTGCAGGAGATAGCTAGAAATAGGAAGACTTGGCATGAGTTGGTTGAAGGCATATACCACAATCCGGGTTAAAAAGGCAGAGAGAGAGAGAGAGAGAGAGAGAGAAGAGCGAGATGTACATCATATGCTGGTTTGGCATTCTTTGTACTTCTATGTTAGTCAAATCAACTCCTCAATGCAGGTCTTAGTTATTTGTTTTCAATGTGATTGATTATTCTATTTATCAATAATTGTAATGTGTACAGCAAACGTTGTTTATCATCAAGTAAGTCTTTGTCAAATGTGACCAAATTGTATGACAATATGTTTGTTAGTCTTTGTCAACATGTGACCAAATTTATGACAATATGTTTGTTAGTTTTTGTCACATGTGACCAAATTGTATGACAATATGTTTGTTAGTCTTTGTCAACATGTGACCAAATTGTATGACAATATGTTTGTTAGTCTTTGTCAACATGACAAATTTAGACAATATGTTTGTTAGTCTTTGTCAACATGTGACCAAATTGTATGACAATATGTTTGTTAGTCTTTGTCAACATGTGACCAAATTGTATGACAATATGTTTGTTAGTCTTTGTCAACATGTGACCAAATTGTATGACAATATGTTTGTTAGTTTGTTGTCAACATGTGACCAAATTGTATGACAATATGTTTGTTAGTCTTGTCAACATGTGACAAATTTATGACAATATGTTTGTTAGTTTTTGTCACATGTGACCAAATTGTATGACAATATGTTTGTTAGTCTTTGTCAACATGTGACCAAATTTTATGACAATATGTTTGTTAGTTTGTTGTCAACATGTGACAAATTGTATAATATGTTTGTTAGTTTTTGTCAATATTGACCAAATTGTATGACAATATGTTTGTTAGTTTGTTGTCAACATGACAAATTGTATGACAATATGTTTGTTAGTCTTTGTCAACATGTGACCAAATTGTATGACAATATGTTTGTTAGTTTGTTGTCAACATGTGACCAAATTGTATGACAATATGTTTGTTAGTTTGTTGTCAACATGTGACCAAATTGTATGACAATATGTTTGTTAGTTTGTTGTCAACATGTGACCAAATTGTATGACAATATGTTTGTTAGTTTGTTGTCAACATGTGACCAAATTGTATGACAATATGTTTGTTAGTCTTTGTCAACATGTGACCAAATTGTATGACAATATGTTTGTTAGTCTTTGTCAACATGTGACCAAATTGTATGACAATATGTTTGTTAGTTTGTTGTCAACATGTGACCAAATTGTATGACAATATGTTTGTTAGTTTGTTGTCAACATGTGACCAAATTGTATGACAATATGTTTGTTAGTCTTTGTCAACATGTGACCAAATTGTATGACAATATGTTTGTTAGTCTTTGTCAACATGTGACCAAATTGTATGACAATATGTTTGTTAGTTTGTTGTCAACATGTGACCAAATTGTATGACAATATGTTTGTTAGTTTGTTGTCAACATGTGACCAAATTGTATGACAATATGTTTGTTAGTCTTTGTCAACATGTGACCAAATTGTATGACAATATGTTTGTTAGTCTTTGTCAACATGTGACCAAATTGTATGACAATATGTTTGTTAGTTTGTTGTCAACATGTGACCAAATTGTATGACAATATGTTTGTTAGTTTGTTGTCAACATGTGACCAAATTGTATGACAATATGTTTGTTAGTTTGTTGTCAACATGTGACCAAATTGTATGACAATATGTTTGTTAGTCTTTGTCAACATGTGACCAAATTGTATGACAATATGTTTGTTAGTCTTTGTCAACATGTGACCAAATTGTATGACAATATGTTTGTTAGTCTTTGTCAACATGTGACCAAATTGTATGACAATATGTTTGTTAGTCTTTGTCAACATGTGACCAAATTGTATGACAATATGTTTGTTAGTCTTTGTCAACATGTGACCAAATTGTATGACAATATGTTTGTTAGTCTTTGTCAACATGTGACCAAATTGTATGACAATATGTTTGTTAGTCTTTGTCAACATGTGACCAAATTGTATGACAATATGTTTGTTAGTCTTTGTCAACATGTGACCAAATTGTATGACAATATGTTTGTTAGTCTTTGTCAACATGTGACCAAATTGTATGACAATATGTTTGTTAGTCTTTGTCAACATGTGACCAAATTGTATGACAATATGTTTGTTAGTCTTTGTCAACATGTGACCAAATTGTATGATAATATGTTTGTTAGTCTTTGTCAACATGTGACCAAATTGTATGACAATATGTTTGTTAGTCTTTGTCAACATGTGACCAAATTGTATGACAATATGTTTGTTAGTCTTTGTCAACATGTGACCAAATTGTATGACAATATGTTTGTTAGTTTTTTCTGTTAATTTTCTTCTTCTTCGAAAGCTCCATATCGACCACTTGTCAACCACTCTGTGTGATTTGTATGTGATCTGAGCCTAAGAGTGATAGTACGTTGTGCCAGTTATGCGCCTACAAGTAGGCCAGCACGTCCGATTTCTGAGCTGCTTTTATTTACTAGGGTAGCATCACTAGGGCCTACATCAGTCGCATGCCTTGTAGATTGCAGTGGTACTATTCTTTGCTTCCTTGCAGGCCCCAGCACCACACGACATCTGTTAAGTTTTAAAAAAAAAGACAACCCTTGTTATGACTGGGTTTCCCGTCTTAATGACTTTGGGAACGTTTCTCAACTTTTGTTTATTCTTGAGAGAACAACATGGTCGAATAAAACATAATGAACTGCAAGGTCAAGATTAATTAATTCATTGATTGACATGATCATCATTGCACTTCGGTGATTAACCATGTGTACTCCGTTCTCTTTCTTACACAGGAAGATCTCATCGGTAGTTCACGAACTCCGTTTCACCGGCGAGGCTCCCCGATGTAATTTAGATAGTGAAAATATTTGGTAAAATTTTGTTTTCAATATATTTTGTGAGTTTAGACCAGGAAGCGGCTTTCCATTCTGCTCTTTCCGATTTTGAATGACCATTTGTTGTTTTACATACTCACCTGGAACATGGAACTTACTTTTTATCGTTTGTCTCCGTTAGGACTAGGAACTAGATCTCACCTACATTGATATCGGGGATCTCTAGAAAAATATCCCGATTGCTCCACGAGGAAACGAACCGAGTATCTTAAGAACGAGAAGCGATCACCTAACCTCTAAACCACAGAGACCCCTGAACCAATACTAACATGAGAACCTCTGTCCAAGATTTCAAACAAAAAATGAATCTGGTCATCAAGGGTTTCTATCAAATAATTGAGCACCCTCAAACGAATCCCTACTGATGGTATGTTGTCAACAGCTGAGCCGTGGATCGAGGGCTGATAAGGTGAAATGTCGCATACTGACGAGGGATAAACTCTGATAACCTGTTGATGTTTTCGCAAGTCTCGGTTGCTAAGTCGCCATGCTTCTAGTTTATAGCAGTTTGAATTTTTTCAAATATTCTTTTGTCTTCCTTCATTCGTCTTCTTCATCTCCGAACACTTCATATCTGTTATAGTTCCTTCTTTTTTTTTTTATGTTTACTTTTTTTATGACGATGATTATTTCTCTGCTCTGATTTCTGCTTGAGTGCTTATCGAGACGTTGTTGCTTACTTAGGTTGTAGTCCTTCTCTTATGATTTTGGGTTTCCATTTCTTAATGTCCGGCCGTCCTTTTTCATATTGCTTTCCTTTTTATATAGTTTAAGTTGTTATAATTTGATGGTTTTCCTCTGACATGTTTATTATATGGTCTTCACAACATTCACATGATGGTACGACATAGGAAACAACCATAAATCTTTGTTTGATTTCCTTATCTTTATTGATGTTTGACAGACATACAAAAATACATCCATCTTCTTGCAATGTTTTATCTCGTCTCTATGTTTACTCATTCGTTACTAACACGTCACTATTTTTCAACACAAAAACGTCGTGTCTTGTAGTCATGTGTTGTACTTCTGCATAGAGAGTACAACACATAGTCTCAACTATTAAATAATCTAATTATACTACCTATCTATCTGACTAACTGTCCATTCCTCCGCTGCCATCTGGGGAACTATGACATATCGATCACTTGTTAACCACTATTTGTGATTGCTATGTGAGATCACTTCATATCGATCACTTGTTAACCACTATTTGTGATTGCTATGTGAGATCACTTCATATCGATCACTTGTTAACCACTATTTGTGATTGCTATGTGAGATCACTTCATATCGATCACTTGTTAACCACTATTTGTGATTGCTACGTGAGATCACTTCATATCGATCACTTGTTAACCACTATTTGTGATTGCTATGTGAGATCACTTCATATCGATCACTTGTTAACCACTATTTGTGATTGCTATGTGAGATCACTTCATATCGATCACTTGTTAACCACTATTTGTGATTGCTATGTGAGATCACTTCATATCGATCACTTGTTAACCACTATTTGTGATTGCTATGTGAGATCACTTCATATCGATCACTTGTTAACCACTATTTGTGATTGCTATGTGAGATCACTTCATATCGATCACTTGTTAACCACTATTTGTGATTGCTATGTGAGATCACTTCATATCGATCACTTGTTAACCACTATTTGTGATTGCTATGTGAGATCGATTACACGTTGTGTCAGTTATGCGCCTACAAGTAGGCCAGCACATACGATTTCTGCTGCAACGCTTTTTATTTACTAGTGTAGCTTCCTTAGGCCCATACATCAGTGGCTTCTTACTTCTTTTTCTTCTTCGAAAGCTCCATATCGACCACTTATTAAACCCCTCTTTGTGACTGCTATGTGCTCTGAGCCTAAGAGTGATTGCACGTTGTGCCAGTTATGCTCCTACAACAGACCAGCAAATCCGATTTCTGAGGCGATGTTTTTTATTTGCTAGGGTAGCTTGCCTAGGCCCTTCCTCAGCTGCCTTTTACAACATGCCTTGTAGGTCGCAGTATTACTATTCTCTGCTCCCCTTGCGAGCCTGGCAACACACGGATGTCTTGTTTTTGGTTACAGATTGATAAAGCAATTGTTACCAGTACGTTTGTTAACATCTTTAAATGCAGCAACAAACTCTCCTTGAGAAAGGCAACAACAAACTCTCCTTGAGAATGTTTTCTTCTTCTCATGCTAGCTATACATTACTATATCAAGTTGTCATTGATGATCTCATTTCAGCTTCTGAGGTCTCTGTGGCAAGTGGTTAATGGTTATGGTTATGGTTAAGGTCAAGTGGTTAGTACGTGGTTCGAAGTGGTTCAAGTGGTTAAGTCCTGTATCGTGTTCCGAAGGTCGTGGGTTCGAATCCTGACCGCAACATTCTATTCACCGGTGTAGTTTTTCAGAGACCTTAGGATTGTTGCCGGAGCAGGAAGTTCATGCTTTGTGCAATACTCTCGGCAGATGACGTGCAATACTCTCGGCAGATGGCGTGCAATACTCTCGGCAGATGGCGTGCAATACTCTCGGCAGATGGCGTGCAATACTCTCGGCAGATGGCGTGCAATACTCTCGGCAGATGGCGTGCAATACTCTCGGCAGATGGCGTGCAATACTCTCGGCAGATGGCGTGCAATACTCTCGGAGATGGACTGCAATACTCTCGGCAGATGGCGTGCAATACTCTCGGCAGATGGCGTGCAATACTCTCGGCAGATGGCGTGCAATTTCTGCGGGGGGGAAAAGCAGCATATGGGTAAAACCCTGTGCAATGAAGTCAATCGTTTGGCGTTAGACCCTTTTTTATCGTCTTCTATAACTTTGTTTTTGACCTTAGCCTTTCTCAACTCCATCTCACCTACACTGACATCGGGGATCTCTGGAATAATATCTCGACGGCTCTAGTAGTGAGCGAACCCAGTACCTTTCAAACAAGAGATGAGCACCTAACCTCCCACGCCCTAGAGATCCCTTCTTTAAACGCTCAGTATTTCTTGATTACATTTAAACTAACAAGAATGCCCTGGTATCGCCTACCACAGAGAGCCACACATAAAAGTATAATGAGTACAAAGTAAGAGGTAGACCACGCAAAAGATGGATCAATGGCATCAAGAACAGCCTTATGAACATGCCTATCAGCTTACAAAGTACCTTAAAACAAGCACACACAAGATCACTACGTTTCACCCCAACACTTCAAAAAGAAGTAAATGGTGAAGAGAAGAACAACACACACAAGATCACTACGTTTCACCCCCAACACTTCAATAAAAAGTAAATGGTGAAGAGAAGAACAAACACACACAAGATCACTACGTTTCACCCCCAACACTTCTATAAAGAAGTAAATGGTGGAAGAGAAGAACAAGCACACACAAGATCACTACGTTTCACCCCAACACTTCTATAAAGAAGTAAATGGTGGAAGAGAAGAACAAACACACACAAGATCACTACGTTTCTCCCCAACACTTCTATAAAAGTAAATGGTGAAGAGAAGAACAAGCACACACAAGATCACTACGTTTCACCCCAAAACTTCTATAAAGAAGTAAATGGTGGAAGAGAAGAACAAGCACACACAAGATCACTACGTTTCTCCCCAACACTTCTATAAAAAGTAAATGGTGGAAGAGAAGAACAAGCACACACAAGATCCTACGTTTCACCCAACACTTCTATAAAGAAGTAAATGGTGGAAGAGAAGAACAAACACACACAAGATCACTACGTTTCACCCCAACACTTCTATAAAGAAGTAAATGGTGGAAGAGAAGAACAAGCACACACAAGATCACTACGTTTCACCCCCAACACTTCTATAAAGAAGTAAATGGTGGAAGAGAAGAACAAACACACACAAGATCACTACGTTTCACCCCAAACACTTCTATAAAGAAGTAAATGGTGGAAGAGAAGAACAAACACACACAAGATCACTACGTTTCACCCCAACACTTCTATAAAAAGTAAATGGTAAAGAAGAGTAGACACACACAAGATCACTCGTGGTCACTCACGAACACTTCTATAGAAGTAAATGTGCAAGAGAAGAACAACACACACAAGATCACTACGTTTCACCCCCAACACTTCTATAAAGAAGTAAATGGTGGAAGAGAAGAACAAACACACACAAGATCACTACGTTTCACCCCCAACACTTCTATAAAAAGTAAATGGTGGAAGAGAAGAACAAACACACACAAGATCACTACGTTTCACCCCAACACTTCATAAAGAAGTAAATGGTGGAGAAGAACGACCAAAGATCACTTGAGCTTTCACATTCTTACGGCTAAATGGTAAGAGACATCAACCCTCGATTACGTTCCCAACACCGTAAATCTGGAGAATCTTTTTTTTTCCGATCCGAAGAATTGAGTACCCGACCAGAGGATAGCATCGTAACCTCGGTCGGGCACGAACACGTCTGGGGAACGTGGATTTTGCATCCGCTTAACGAAGTGTCCTAAACTAGAAACCTGCACCGAGTTTACATCCTGTCTTAAGTGGAAAAATACCTTTGTACCCCTTGACTTTTTCTTGTTGAGAGTAATGGTGAGAAAAGTCAGGAACGTAACATTCTGGACCGAGTCTTTGTTTCCCTTGACAAACTCGGGAGTATTGAGATAACAATGTGACTTACTTCACGAGTCTTCACGAGTCTCCACGAGTCTTGCGAAGTGTTTGGTTATGTTCAAACTGATAACACTCAAGAGATAAGCCGTGAACTTATACGGAAGCTTCTGTGATTAAAAAAAACCGATGATATTAAGAATGAAGATAGAATTGGCCGACGATTGTTTATATATATATATATATATCTTTATTGATTAGACCCGCGTTTCCCAAACTGGGGTCCGTGGACCCAGCGTCGGATTAAGCCAGCGCAGGGCCTGTAGCAAATGTTAAGAGAGGCCCCCCGCTGTTAGTCAGGATTTTGGCTTTGACCTCAATATCTGAAAATGTAGGCCTCTTAAAAAATATTTAAACCGAAATTTTACAAGATAAACATTTTCTGCTCTAGGCACGGGGCCTCCAGAAACGCGGGGCACGTAGCATTTGCTACTTCTGCTATATGGATAATCCGACACTGCGCGGATCCCAGTAGATCAGCGAAGCACTCATATTGATCCTCAAGCGCTTGAAGAAATATTATGATCTTTGACATTTCAAACACAAAAATACATTTTAAGCCTAATTATATACCTAATGTTTTCTTTGTTGTTTATTCAAATGTTAAATGTCAGACATTGTTTACTATTGTAACACACAGATAATTGCAGACATTGTTTACTATTGTAACACACAGATAATGTCAGACATTGTTTACTATTGTAACACACAGATAATTGCAGACGTTTACTATTGTAACACACAGATAATTGCAGACATTGTTTACTATTGTAACACACAGATAATTGCAGACATTGTTTACTATTGTAACATACAGATAATTGCAGACATTGTTTACTATTGTAACACACAGATAATTGCAGACATTGTTTACTATTGTAACACACAGATAATTGCAGACATTGTTTACTATTGTAAAACACAGATAATTGCAGACATTGTTTACTATTGTAACACACAGATAATTGCAGACATTGTTGACTATTGTAACACACAGATAATTCATTCCTGTCCATTTTCATATATAGAAACTGTTGGGGGTTCCGGGCAGCAAAATGTATTTAATAGGGTCAGCGGTAATACAAAGATTGGGAATCGCTGAATTTGACTGATTCTGTTGGAATGTTGTGACCAGGTGAGATGAAGTTTGAATAATGTTGTGACAGTTTTGAAATTCAAGTGGGACAGTAGGATTCACTTAATAATCTGTTTGACTCAGCCTTAAGCAGGTATTATTGTATAAACTGTAATCTTTTCATGGTTCCGGAGTTAAGATAATGTAGATGACATAGTTTTTATTTCAAATTGTGTCAAGGGGTTGGAACAGATAATTTTGTTTCTTAAATATCAAAATTCACGATTGAGTGGTTACCGGGCCCAAATTTGGGGTGTAAAGAATAGAACCACTGTTACCTGCCACGCATGTCGTAAGAGCGACTAAGGAGGTTTGGCTGAAATATGATGCACATGTCCTAAACGTGTAGAAGTCTATGTGTTTAGGGGCCTACCAAACCAATGTGCAACGTATACACGTTCTTGGCAAAATCAAACATATCACAAAGAGTGATTAAGATTGGTCGTAAAGAACGAACGCAAAGAAGAAGAAGAAGATCAAAATGCAGGGGATGACCTGTGTTTTTCTGAATACAACGAAAATGGATCTAGAGGCCAAAGGTTGGTTTCTTTGAACCAGGTTTCCCATTCATCTATATCCTCGTTGTGTCCCGATTGTCAATAAAGCTTCCACAAAGACTCCACTGTGCGTCTGCTGCCTTACTACCAACCTTCCAGCAGGCCTCAACTCGTGTCACAAAGCCACAGACTTCCACTGCCATTTGTGCCTTACACCCTCCATCAGGCCACTCTAACTGATTGACATATGCCCCAAGCTTCCACTGTTGCCATTTTGTGACTACCAACCTTCACGACACTTCAACTGATTGAATAAACTAAGACTCATGTTCCATTTGCTGCCTTATACCAACCTTCCACGTCAGGCCTCCTTCAACTCTCGATTGATAAACCACAAGATCAGATTGCCATTGCTTTGCTGCCTTTCTACTACCGAACTCTCCCGCAGGCCACACTCCTTCAACTCCGATTGACATAAAGCTTCCACAAAGACTTCCACTGTTGCCATTGCTGCCTTACTACCAACCTTCTCCACGTCAGGCCACATCCTTCAACCTCTCTCACAGTTCTTTCCATGTTTCTTTGGACATCCAGGTCTTCTCTTCCCATCCGCTGTTCATCTGAGAGCTGTACAAGCCAACGCCCTACTGGCATACGACATACATGTCCAAACCACCTCCATCTTCGTCTCTTAATGATGGTCTCCAAGGATGCACAGTCTGTTCATTTCAAAAGCTCCTCATATGTTATGGTATTTGGCTAGAAAATGTGCAGGATTCTTCTTAAACATTTCAGTTTATGGGTTTTCCCATATGGTTCCGTATCTCTCGGTATAAATTACAACCTGCTCTATACTTATATGTTCTGTTCTTATCTGTTCTGTTCTTATCTGTTCTGTTCTTATCTGTTCTGTTCTTATCTGTTCTGATCTGTTCTGTTCTTATCTGCTCTATACTTATCTGTTCTGTTCTTATCTGTTCTGCTCTTATCTGTTCTGTTCTTATCTGTTCTGTTCTTATCTGTTCTGTTCTTATCTGTTCTATTCTTATCTGTTATGTTCTTATCTGTTATGTTCTTATCTGTTCTGCTCTTTCTGTTCTGCTCTTATCTGTTCCATTCTTATCTGTTTTGTGGTCATCTTCTATTGGTAATTTGCTCTGTGACCATCTTTTATACATGATGTCTTCTTCATTGTTGTCATCTGTCATGTGGTCAGCTTTGCTCTGATCTTTTCTGGGATCAGCCGTCGCTCTGTCATTTTCTTTGTGGTCATCTTCTGTGTGGTCGTCTAGCGTACTGTTATCTTATATGTGGTCATCTGGATTATGTCATCTTTCATGTGGTCACCTGACATTGTCATTTATATGAAGTCACCAATCACGGGAACATCTCTCCATACAGCAAAGAAAATCCTGATGACAACAAATAAAGCAATTTGGCTGAACAGATGGACCATGGAGACACAGGAAGAGAGGTTAACAGACACACGGCCAGCCCTAACCTTAATGACAACATCAACCACCTTGCAAGAAGAGATAAGGGCACAATTTTTAGACTTTGAACCCAACACATAACACGTAATAATCACTTTAACAGAATTCAACCACAACACACTCCAGAGTGTCAGCTGTGTGTACATCATCATGAAACTGTTCCCAACCACCTCTTCAGGTAACAAGAACTAGATGACATCAGGAAGATCCTCCTTCCTCCAAGGCCAGATAAATGGAACACACTATCTGGAATAAAAGCAGGGCCGTGCGGTATATTTTTTCAGTATGATGCAGATCTTTGAAATGCCGCCCCTTAAATATTTTTTCTTTAGAGTCTTTCAACGAGCGCTCACCAACGATGCACTTGCACCAGAAACCGAAATCAAAGGGTACCAAAAGCGCCAGGCAGAGACGTGAGAAAAGTCGTATACATCAATATCGAAATAACATAGACAAATATAGGAAAACGTTGAGTAAAGATTTTTAATTATTGAATGGTTCAAATTGTATTTAGATTTCGCGGCTTATGCCACCCCCTTACGGTTCCGCCTGACGCTGCCGACTCTCTTTATCATAGCACAGGACGGCCCTGAATAAAGAACAACTTACAAACACATGCAGATATCACTACATATCATTGGGCCGATAGGCAAAAGTTCAAGTGCCGCTTGATCATTGAAGAAGCAGAAGAATATGTGGTCACCTACTCCGTGGTCACCTTTGCGGTCACCTTTCTGGTTATCTTCATTATTCCCATCTTCTTTATCACCAACTTTCAGATCCACTTAGAAAAAAACCTTACACACTTTTCGCTTGTTAGTTCAAGAGTCAACACCTGTGTCGGTCTATTAGCCTTTGTTTGTCCAGACATTAGATTCAAACCTCGGCCTGTAAGCTTCACCACTGCACAGGTTCGCCATCGTTTTCAAACGTAATGAACTTTGGTTTTAACTCCATCAAGTAGAAAAATAGCATTCATCTGTTGTGTTTGAACATGTCCTGTCGTTCTGCTCAAGGTTAAGGAGTCGACGATGATTGAAATCTCCAGTGCTCCGTTGATATTTACAGGTGTCAATCTGGTATTTGTCACCGTCCGTAAAGATCTAGGAATACAAATACACAGTTGAAGATAGTGTGTAATAGAGAAGAAGAAGGAGAGAGTCGGTGGGAGATTCAGAACGTGAGTTTTCTCTTCTTATCTTTCCTTCATTGTACTTCAGTGAGATGTTGTGGAGAAGATGTAAGAATATTGTCAGGGAGATGTTGTGGAGAGATGTAAGAATATTGTCAGGAGATGTTGTGGAGAGATGTAAGAATATTGTCAGGAGATGTTGTGGGGAGATGTAAGAATATTGTCAGGGAGATGTTGTGAGAAGATGTAAGAATATTGTCAGGAGATGTTGTGGAAGATGTAAGAATATTGTCAGGAGATGTTGTGGAAGATGTAAGATATTGTCAGAGATGTTGTGAGAGATGTAAGGATATTGTCAGGAGATGTTGTGGAGAAGATGTAAGAATATTGTCAGGAGATGTTGTGAGAAGATGTAAGAATATTGTCAGGAGATGTTGTGAGAAGATGTAAGAATATTGTCAGTGAGATGTTGTGGAGAAGATGTAAGAATATTGTCATGGAGATGTTGTGGAGAAGATGTAAGAATATTGTCAGTGAGATGTTGTGGAGAGATGTAAGATATTGTCAGGAGATGTTGTGGAGAGATGTAAGAATATTGTCAGTGAGATGTTGTGAGAAGATGTAAGATATTGTCAGTAGATGTTGTGAGAAGATGTAAGAATATTGTCATGGAGATGTTGTGGAGAGATGTAAGAATATTGTCAGTGAGATGTTGTGGAGAGATGTAAGGATATTGTCAGTGAGATGTTGTGGAGAGATGTAAGAATATTGTCAGTGAGATGTTGTGGAGAAGATGTAAGAATATTGTCATGGAGATGTTGTGGAGAAGATGTAAGAATATTGTCAGTGAGATGTTGTGGAGAAGATGTAAGGATATTGTCAGGGAGATGTTGTGGAGAGATGTAAGAATATTGTCAGGGAGATGATGTGGAGAGATGTAAGAATATTGTCAGTGAGATGTTGTGGAGAGATGTAAGAATATTGTCAGTGAGATGTTGTGGAGAAGATGTAAGAATATTGTCAGGAGATGTTGTGGAGAGATGTAAGATATTGTCAGGAGATGATTGTGGAGAAGATGTAAGAATATTGTCAGTGAGATGTTGTGAGAGATGTAAGAATATTGTCAGGAGATGTTGTGAGAGATGTAAGAATATTGTCAGGGAGATGTTGTGGAGAGATGTAAGAATATTGTCATGGAGATGTTGTGGAGAGATGTAAGAATATTGTCAGGGAGATGTTGTGGAGAGATGTAAGAATATTGTCATGGAGATGTTGTGGAGAGATGTAAGAATATTGTCAGGGAGATGTTGTGGAGAGATGTAAGAATATTGTCAGGAAGATGTTGTGGAGAGATGTAAGAATATTGTCAGGAGATGTTGTGGAGAGATGTAAGAATATTGTCAGGAGATGTTGTGGAGAAGATGTAAGAATATTGTCAGGAGATGTTGTGGAGAAGATGTAAGAATATTGTCATGGAGATGTTGTGGAGAGATGTAAGAATATTGTCAGTGAGATGTTGTGGAGAGATGTAAGAATATTGTCAGGAGATGTTGTGAGAGATGTAAGAATATTGTCAGGAGATGTTGTGGAGAGATGTAAGAATATTGTCAGGAGATGTTGTGGAGAGATGTAAGAATATTGTCAGGAGATGTTGTGGAGAAGATGTAAGAATATTGTCAGGAGATGTTGTGGAGAGATGTAAGAATATTGTCAGGAGATGTTGTGGAGAGATGTAAGAATATTGTCAGGAGATGTTGTGGAGAGATGTAAGAATATTGTCAGGAGATGTTGTGGAGAAGATGTAAGAATATTGTCATGGAGATGTTGTGGAGAGATGTAAGAATATTGTCAGTGAGATGTTGTGGAGAAGATGTAAGAATATTGTCAGTGAGATGTTGTGGAGAGATGTAAGAATATTGTCAGGAGATGTTGTGGAGAGATGTAAGAATATTGTCAGGAGATGTTGTGGAGAGATGTAAGAATATTGTCAGGAGATGTTGTGGAGAAGATGTAAGAATATTGTCAGGAGATGTTGTGAGAAGATGTAAGAATATTGTCAGGAGATGTTGGAGAGATGTAAGAATATTGTCAGGAGATGTTGTGAGAAGATGTAAGAATATTGTCAGGAGATGTTGTGGAGAAGATGTAAGGATATTGTCAGGAGATGTTGTGGAGAGATGTAAGAATATTGTCAGGAGATGTTGTGGAGAGATGTAAGATATTGTCAGTGAGATGTTGTGGTGAAGATGTAAGAATATTGTCAGGGAGATGTTGTGGAGAAGATGTAAGAATATTGTCAGTGAGATGTTGTGGAGAAGATGTAAGAATATTGTCAGTGAGATGTTGTTGAGAAGATGTAAGAATATTGTCAGTGAGATGTTGTGGAGAAGATGTAAGAACTATTGTCAGTGAGATGTTGGGAGAGATGTAAGAATATTGTCAGTGAGATGTTGTGGAGGAAATGAGGAGTGGGATAAGATATTGTCAGTGAGATGTTGTGAGAGATGTAAGAATATGCAGGAGATGTTGTGGAGAAGATGTAAGAAATTGTCAGGAGATGTGTGAGAAGATGTAAGAATATTGTCAGTGAGATGTTGTGAGAGATTAAGATATTGTCAGGAGATGTTGTGAAGATGTAAGAATATTGTAGAGATTGTGTGAGAGAGTAATAAAATTGTCAGTGAGATGTTGTGGAGAAGATGTAAGAATATTGTCAGTAGATGTTGTGAGAGATGTAAGAAATATAGTCAGGAGATGTTGTGAGAGATAGATAGGAATTTGTACAGTGAGAATTTAGAATGGAGAGATGTAAGAATATTGTCAGTGAGATGTTGTGAAAGATGTAAGAATATTGTCAGGAGATGTTGTGAGAGATGTAAGAATATTGTCAGGAGATAGTTGTGAGAGATGTAAGAATATTGTCAGGAGATGTTGTGGAGAATAAGAATATTGTCAAGGAGATGTTGTGGAGAGATGTAAGAATATTGCAAGGAGATGTTGTGGAAGATGAAGAATATTGTCAGAGATGTTGTGAGAGATGTAAGAATATTGTCAGGAGATATGTGGAAGATGTAAGAATATTGTCAGGAGATGTTGTGGAGAATAAGAATATTGTCAGTGAGATGTTGGAGAAGATGTAAGGATATTGTCAGGAGATGTTGTGAGAAATGTAAGAATATTGTCAGGAGATGATTGTGGAAGATGTAAGAATATTGTCAGTGAGATGTTGTGGAGAAAATGTAAAATCATTATCAGTAGAGATTTGGAGAGATGTAAGAATATTGTCAAGATGTTGTGAAAGATGTAAGAATATTGTCAGAGATGTTGTGGGGAGATGTAAGAATATTGTCAGAGATGATGTGGAAGATGTAAGAATATTGTCAGTGAGATGTTGTGAAAGATGTAAGAATATTGTCAGTGAGATGTTGTGGAAGATGTAGAATATTGTCAGGAGATGTTGTGAAGAAGATGTAAGAATATTGTCAGTGAGATGTTGTGGAGAGATGTAAGATATTGTCAGTGAGATGTTGTTGAGAAGATGTAAGAATATTGTCAGGGAGATGTTGTGGAGAGATGTAAGAATATTGTCATGGAGATGTTGTGGAGAGATGTAAGAATATTGTCAGTGAGATGTTGTGGAGAAGATGTAAGAATATTGTCAGTGAGATGTTGTGAGAAGATGTAAGAATATTGTCAGTGAGATGTTGTGAGAGATGTAAGATATTGTCAGTGAGATGTTGTTGAGAGATGTAAGAATATTGTCAGTGAGATGTTGTGGAGAAGATGTAAGAATATTGTCAGGAGATGTTGTGGAGAGATGTAAGAATATTGTCAGGAGATGTTGTGAGAGATGTAAGAATATTGTCATGGAGATGTTGTGGAGAGATGTAAGAATATTGTCAGGGAGATGTTGTGGAGAGATGTAAGAATATTGTCAGTGAGATGTTGTGGAGAGATGTAAGAATATTGTCAGTGAGATGTTGTGGAGAGATGTAAGAATATTGTCATGGAGATGTTGTGGAGAGATGTAAGAATATTGTCAGTGAGATGTTGTGGAGAGATGTAAGAATATTGTCAGGAGATGTTGTGAGAAGATGTAAGAATATTGTCAGGAGATGTTGTGGAGAGATGTAAGAATATTGTCAGGAGATGTTGTGGAGAGATGTAAGAATATTGTCAGGAGATGTTGTGGAGAGATGTAAGAATATTGTCAGGAGATGTTGTGGAGAGATGTAAGAATATTGTCAGGAGATGTTGTGGAGAGATGTAAGAATATTGTCAGGAGATGTTGTGGAGATGTAAGAATATTGTCAGGAGATGTTGTGAGAGATGTAAGAATATTGTCAGGGAGATGTTGTGGAGAGATGTAAGAATATTGTCATGGAGATGTTGTGGAGAAGATGTAAGAATATTGTCAGGGAGATGTTGTGGAGAGATGTAAGAATATTGTCAGTAAGATGTTGTGGAGAGATGTAAGAATATTGTCAGGAGATGTTGTGGAGAAGATGTAAGAATATTGTCAGGAGATGTTGTGAGAAGATGTAAGAATATTGTCAGTGAGATGTTGTGGAGAGATGTAAGAATATTGTCAGGAGATGTTGTGGAGAGATGTAAGAATATTGTCAGGAGATGTTGTGGAGAAGATGTAAGAATATTGTCAGAGATGTTGTGAGAGATGTAAGAATATTGTCAGAGATGTTGTGAAGATGTAAGAATATTGTCAGGAGATGTTGTGAGAGATGTAAGAATATTGTCAGGGAGATGTGTGGAGAGATGTAAGAATATTGTCAGGAGATGTTGTGAGAGATGTAAGAATATTGTCAGTGAGATGTTGTGGAGAAGATGTAAGAATATTGTCAGGAGATGTTGTGAGAGATGTAAGAATATTGTCATGGAGATGTTGTGGAGAGATGTAAGAATATTGTCAGTGAGATGTTGTGGAGAGATGTAAGAATATTGTCAGGAGATGTTGTGGAGAAGATGTAAGAATATTGTCAGGAGATGTTGTGGAGAAGATGTAAGAATATTGTCAGGAGATGTTGTGGAGAGATGTAAGAATATTGTCAGGAGATGTTGTGGAGAAGATGTAGAATATTGTCAGGAGATGTTGTGGAGAGATGTAAGATATTGTCAGGAGATGTTGTGAGAAGATGTAAGAATATTGTCAGTGAGATGTTGTGGAGAAGATGTAAGAATATTGTCAGGAGATGTTGTAGAAGATGTAAGAATATTGTCAGGAGATGTGTGAGAGATGTAAGAATATTGTCAGTGGATGTTGTGAGAGATGTAAGAATATTGTCAGTGAGATGTTGTGAGAGATGTAAGAATATTGTCAGTGAGATGTTGTGAGAAGATGTAAGAATATTGTCAGGAGATGTTGTGAGAAGATGTAAGAATATTGTCAGTGAGATGTTGTGGAGAGATGTAAGGATATTGTCAGTGAGATGTTGTGGAGATGTAAGAATATTGTCAGGAGATGTGTGAGAGATGTAAGAATATTGTCAGGAGATGTTGTGAGAGATGTAAGAATATTGTCAGTGAGATGTTTGGAGAGATGTAAGATATTGTCAGGAGATGTTGTGGAGAGATGTAAGAATATTGTCAGTGAGATGTGTGAGAGATGTAGAATATTGTCAGTGAGATGTTGTGGAGAGATGTAAGAATATTGTCAGGGAGATGATGTGGAGAGATGTAAGAATATTGTCAGTGAGATGTTGTGAGAGATGTAGATATTGTCAGTGAGATGTTGTGGAGAGATGTAAGGATATTGTCAGGAGATGTGTGAGAGATGTAGAATCTTTCTTCTCTCGAGAATTAAGAATATGTCGTAGGAGGATGGAGAATTAACGAATATCTTCATGATTTAGTGAGGATGTAGATTGTCAAGGATGATGTGAGAGTGTAAGATCTTCTTATTCTCTCCTCATGTTTCAATTGTAGAGAATGACTAACTAACCTCCATCTTTAGGTGGTACAAAGCCAAGTAAGGATCTTCTTATTCTCCTCCTTCATGTTTCACATTACCTAAGAATGACTAACTAACCCCATCTTAGCTGGATACAAAGCCAAGTAAGGATCTTCTTATTCTCCTCCTTCATGTTTCACATTACCTAAGAATGACGTCAACCCCATCTCAGCTGGATACAAAGCCAAGTGCTCAGATTCACATTACAGATGATAGAACTCTTAGAGCTCAGAACAAAGCGTGTAGACCTTGAGCCAGAACAAAGCGTGTAGACCTTGTACACAAAAACTTTTTAAATAACATATTTAAATTTAGATAAACTTATTTATTAAAAAAAATATTATTTTAGAAGTGACAAAATTTGTCATATAAATTTCTAAACATAAACTTCTAAACATAAACCTCTAACATAAACTTCTAACATAAACTTCTAAACATAAACTTCTAAACATAAACTTATAACATAAACTTTAAACATAAACTTAAACATAACTTCTAAACATAAACTTATAAACATAAACTTATAAACATAAACTTATAAACATAAACTTATAACAAACTTCTAAACATAAACTTCTAAACATAAACCTCTAACATAAACTTCTAACATAAACTTCTAAATATAAACTTCTAAACATAAACTTCTAAACATAAACTTAAACATAAACTCTAAACATTAACTTCTAAACATAAACTTCTAAACATAAACTTCTAAACATAAACTCTAAACATAAACTTATAAACATTAACTTATAACAAACTTCTAAACATAAACTTTGTAAATAAACGTCTAAACATAAACTTATAAATATAAATCAGTTGATGTCACTCTGCTAACTTTAAACATTAGGCCAAGTCTAACGTGAACTTGTTAATTATAAATTTCTATCATTATTTCTCATATTCTTTCTAAACATAAACTTCTAAACATAAACTTCTAAACATAAACTTCTAAACATTAACTTCTAAACATAAACTTCTAAACATAAACTTCTAAACATAAACTTCTAAACATAAACTTCTAAACATTAACTTCTAAACATAAACTTCTAAACATAAACTTATAACATAAACGTCTAAACATAAACTTATAACATAAACGTCTAAACATAAACTTCTGAACATAAACTTATAACATAAACTTATAAACATAAACTTATAACAAACTTCTAAACATAAATATCATTTGTTATATAAACTTATAAACATAAACTTATAAATATAAACCTCAGTTGGTTGTCCACTCTTGTCGTTAAGCTGTGGGGTGGGAGTTTTAATTTGCATTCCAGGGCCAGATGAGTCGCTTGTGTGTTATATCTTTGTTTAATGTAGTCCTGATATTGTCTATCCATTTTTGTTCTCATCTTCCCTTTGTTCTATAACCAATTGGAGTTGTTTTTATTGGTTATGCTTTATTTTGGTTGGTTGTCTATCCCAAATATTACGTGCTGAATTTTTGTATTTGCTGAGATTGTCTTTCAATGTATTCGGTGCGTGAGATTGTCTTTCAATATATTCGGTGCGTGAGATTGTCTATCAATGTATTCGGTGCGTGAGATGGTCTATCAATATATTCGGTGCGTGAGATTATGCCCACTCTTTCTTCTGATATCTTCGTTTCGTAGTTTATCCTAGTGATCCCCACGGAACTCCTCAATCATTTCATTTCAAAAGTGGTTGAACTTTCTGGTCAACTTAAAAAAACAACAACATAAACTTCTTCTTCTTCGAACGCTCCATATCAACCACTTGTTAACCACTCTATTTGATTTGTATGTGATCTGAGCCTAAGAGTGATTGTATTTTATGCCAGTTATGCACCTACAAGTAGGCCATCACATCCGATTTCTGCGATGTTTTTGATTTACTAGTTTAGCTTCCCTAGACCCCTACATCAGTCGCTTCTTACGACATGCCTTGTAGGTTGCAGTCGTTTACATCTTTCGCTTCCCTTGCGGGCATCAGTACCACACGGGGGTGAACATAAACGAAAACAGCTTCAAGTAAACTTCCGGGTTTGTGACGCGCAAGACTATTACTAACTAAAATTCGCACCGTGAAATGTGAAAACCAAGAAGGGCGTCGAGACCTCAAACAAAAGAGACAAGAGTTCAAATCATGTTCTGTTCAAATATGAGTTCGAGTAATTTGATATTGCGAGGCTGGTACTCGGAAAGTGAGCGCTTTTTATGGTCTGTACAAACATAGAAGCTGACGGAGTAATTTAAAGTGACCGACTCGTCTTTCTTTACTTCTCGTTCAAACATTTTCCCTGTGGTTTCTTTGCTGGTTTACAGACAACTTCCATCTGCTTTGTGATCGCTAGTCCTGTTCTAAAGAAGAATATATTCAAAGGACAGCACTGGACCGTGAAAGCAGGCTAATATTAACCATATTTGACTGTGTACTGTTTTCAGGTTATCCGTTATCAGTTATATGATGACTATCATCATAGCACTCCAGAGACGTTCATAGGTGCTCTAATTTCCACCGCAACAAATCCAGCAGCGTCCAGCAGTCCAACACGCTAGTTCGATGTTGATTAATCAATCTCTTTGCACACCTGGCATATCGTTCCCTTTGGACCTCACCAACATCGACGCTCATCTCTCTCAGCCCGGTCAGTGGGTGGGATTCACAACCCTGAAACTCATCTTTTCGGAAAGACTCTCTCAATGCGCCAAGAATCTCTTCAGGTGTTTCTCTGTTGTTGGTTATTGATGACTGAATCAATGTCAGAGCCCTCTGGGCAGAGCCGCAAGTTTCTTGCGAAATTTCACTTTCATCAAATCCCATCTAAAAAACTCTCTGTCTCTAGCAAGCTCTTCCACCTCCTCCAGCGTCATGTTCAAGGTTTCTTTGATGTCCTACTGCCACCTTCGTCTTGGTCATTCCCTGACTCATAATCCAGGAACCACGCCTTCCATTACTGTTCTCTCCAAACCAATGCGATGTTTAACGTGGACAAAATATTTCATCTTCCTGGACATGATATTATTTATGAACCAATTCTTCTCGACATGCAGATCTTGTAGGATGTCTTTGTTTTTTTTCTCTTCTCTGTCCATGATGTTCTAAGACCATTTATGTTAAACCTTGTTTCTTCTTCTTCTTCTTCAGCGATCTCTGGTCATGCGCTTAATTTACTGTGGACCACAAACTGGGCAGTCATCTTCAGGTCTGTCAGGTTTCCCAAAGCTTAGTTTTCAGGTCGACTGGGTGTGGCCACATGTTGCTTCTCAGCTCACACAGAAGAGGACAGTCTTGCAGGATATGCTCTGCTGTCTGTTCCACCTGCTGACACTGGCAGAGAGCTGTTTGACTTATTCCTAGTCTATATAAGCTGTTTTTGAGTCTGCAGTGTCCGGTGCGTAGTCGAAATATAATGACCTGGTCTGTTCTGCTTAGGTCTTTGAGGGAGTCTTTTCCATAATCATATCCAGTTTTTGAAACCTTGTTTCATAATCATATCAGTTTTGAAACCTTGTTTCTATAATCATATCAGTTTTGAAACCTTGTTTCATAATCATATCAGTTTGAAACCTTGTTTCATAATCATATCCAGTTTTGAAACCTTGTTTCTATAATCATATCCAGTTTGAAACCTTGTTTCCATAATCATATCCAGTTTGAAACCTTGTTTCTAATCATATCCAGTTTTGAAACCTTGTTTCTATAAATATCCAGTTTTTGAAACCTTGTTTCAAAGCTTCATTATTCTTAATGTTGTTATGGGCTCGATCACTTCATATGTTGACGTAGATGTATTTGATATGAATAAGAGATCGAGAGAGTATATATAATACTAATGTTCATTTGGTCGCTGTTAAACGCACTCTTCTCTCTGTGTCTCACTCAAGCACTCAGCTCTACTTGTAGAACGTATAATTTAAACTCTTTAAATCTCTGTGTCTCACTCAAGCACTCAGCTCTACTTGTAGAACGTATAATTTAAACTCTTTAAATCTCTGTGTCTCACTCAAGCACTCAGCTCTACTTGTAGAACGTATAATTTAAACTCTTTAAATCTCTGTGTCTCACTCAAGCACTCAGCTCTACTAGTAGGACGTATAATTTAAATTCTTTAAATCTCTGTATAGATTCAACATCAATTTTAGTGTCCTAAATCTTCTAATTGGAGGTCGTCAAGAGACCGAAGAACATCCCCCTTATCTTTCCTAAACTCACTGACAATTGATGCAAGCCTTCCGCTCTTTCATTACCTTAAACGACCTCATGCTCAGAACCACGAGATCATCTGCTCAGATCCAGCATGCTCAGATCCACATGATCAGATTCACGAGATCCTCTGAAGGTTGGAAATTTCTATAGACGACATCCACCCATACCTCTGTGTACGTTGTCATACATATATGTGTATTTCGTCATACATGTATGTGTACGTCGTCATGAACGTATGTGTACTTCGTCTTTCATGTATGTGTATTTGATCATGCATTATGTGAATTTTTTCATATATATGTGAATGTAGGTTAGTATGAGAGTTATTCAGTGCTACATAAGAACAAATACTGACATACGGATGCGAGTCATGGATAGTAAACAAACAAATGGAAAAATCTATGGAGGCCACAGAGATGTGGCTTTACAGAAGAATGATGAGAATTCCATAGACTGCTAGAATGTTGAATCTAGAGGTGTTGAAAGAGCAGAGACAGAGAAAACGTATTGTCAATATAAGAAAGAGGCAATCATCATTTTTCGAATGTGATGAGAAGGGGATGTTTAGAACACATTTTGACAACCGGTAAAATCGAGTGGAGACGAGACAGAAGAAGACATAGAGAGCAAATATTAGACAGCTTGACGTCATGGCACGGAAGAGCGTCAATATCTGAGATGATAGTAAGTAACAAGTACAGAGATTTGCTGTTATCCATGATGGCCTACGCTAGCTGGCATGGCATCTGCTGATGATGATGTGTACTATTTCAAATGCATATATACAGCTCTTTTCTCTCATGTTTCTTTCTTCCCAGGCCTAGGGACGCATGGGGTCAAAGACCCCTACCCAAAACAGCGCTAGAAAAGGAATTAGGCTCACACTTATTACAGGTAACACATTTTTACATTGCTTTTTCCTTCTTTTTCTCCTGCTGGGGGTTCCTATAGCGTTGAGGTACGGTACTCGCTTCCCATTCAAAAAGTATTGAGTTCGAGTCTTTTGTGAAGCTATATGAATATTTCTATACATATTTATGATCTTAATGTATGTTAGATCGAGATCCTAGTATTGTCGGAGATGGAGGATAAAAAAACGTAGGTCCTTTGTTCAATTCAAGATGAACACATAAAGAAATCATTAGCTGTTGAAAATCGATTGATTCTGTAAAAACTTTTCTACTTCGTTTTTTGTCATCACATTGTCACTGTGTTGTTGCCAAGTGTCATGGCTTTTTGTTCTTGTCTCGCCCGTGTGGTACCGGGGCCCGCAAGGTAAACAAAGAATAGTACCCCAGCAACCTACAAGGCATGTCGTAAGAGGCGACTGATGTAGGACCTAGGGAAGCTACCTAGTAAATAAAAAGCATCGCAGAAATCGGATGTGCTGGCCTATTTGTAGGTGCATAACTGGCACAACGTACAATCGCTCTTAGGCTCATATTACATACAAATCACACAGAGTGGTTAACAAGTGGTCGATGTGGAGCGTTCGAAGAAAAGAAGATCTTGTCTTGGACTTCTCGTGGCTTGAGTGATAGTTACTTTGATTGTGGCATGATTTGCTATGTCATCTAATCATCTTTTTGGCATGATTCTGCTATGTCATCTAATAATCTTTTTCGTGGTTTTCCTCTCGCCTTCTTTCCTTGTGTTCTGTTGTAGAAGACTATGTATACAGTGGAGCTCGGTTGCATTCTTGTTACGTGGCTGCCCGACTTCATTTTTCATTCCATATCAGCAAATCGTTGCTTTGACAAAATTAATTAATTCTCGTTTCAATGAAAATTACAGTTAAAAAGCAATTTCAATATTTTCGAACTTGCGTCGTTGATCAAAGAAAAATAGCAACAGAATACTGCATTTCCCATTATACCTCATGGTACGATAACGTTGTGACAACCGGTGAAATGGAAGGGAGAAGAGACAGAGGAAGACACAGAGAGAACATATTACACAGCCTGACTTCATGGCACGGAAGAGTGTCAACATCTGAAATTATAGCAAAAATAGGGACATATTTGTGGAGATCCATGACTGCTTACGCCATCCAGCAACACCTGATGATGATGATAACATGTTCCCTCTTTCCAAATTTACAACGGGGAACCCTTCCAATGCTAAGGAGTTAGAGCATTCTCGCTGAGATATTTTTGTGTAAGAGAGAGATTGGCGCTCACATCGCTGTTTATTAAGATATTCTTCTTCTTCTTCTTGCGCGATCTATGGTCATGCGCTTAGTTTACTATGGACAACAAACTGGGCAGTCAGCTTCAGGTTTGTCAAGTTTCCCTAAACTTAGTTTTTTTTGGCCGAATGGGTGTGGCCACATGTTGCTTCTCAGCTTTACAAAGGGAACCACTGCTGCCTTGCAGTTAGATTGGAGACAATCAAAGGCTAGCGGAGCAAACCGTACACAAAACTGGACGGTAGGCAAACCAAATAGTCCAAAAAAAGACAGGTAACCAGGGCAGATGACGCTCAACAACCTGAGAGGGTAGGTCGTCTAATGGTCGCTACCTAAAAAAAACAGCAACCTGCTGCCTTGCAGGTCGGCTGGGGACAGCCAAAGACTGACGGAGAGCGAACCCAGAAAACGCTGGTTGAAATCGGACACATCGCCGAATCACAAACACCAGAGCTCCAAATGGTACTAAAGACTGTGACGTTAAATTACGTTCTTGGCAAAGGCTGTTTATATATCACAATAAGAATGATCAAAATAGCCAAAAATAACTATCTGAGAGAGAGAGAGAGAGACTCACAAAGGAGATGACAGTCTTGCAGATCATGCTCCGATGTATTTTTCAAAATATAATGATGATGATCTATAATCAATCAATGATGAATCAATCAATGATGAATCAATCAATGATGAATCAATCAATGATGAATCAATCAATGAATGATTCAATTAATTAATAAATCCATAATTAGCTTCTTTGAAGTTCGCCCGAGTGGTTACCGGTGCCCAAATTTGGGGTTTCAAAACTGAGAATTTTCCAGTCAAATGTGAAGTCAGTGCTGTTCTATGGCTCGGAAACATGGAAGACCACAAAGGAAACTATCAGAAAACGGCAGACCTTCGTAAATGGATGTTTACGTAGGATAGAGGGATTGAGATGGTATGATAAGATTACAAACGAGGAACTCAGGGAGAGAACAAAGCAGATACCAGTGGAGAGAGAGCTCAGGAAGAGACGCTGGCGATGGATAGGACATACATTGAGAAGACCGACCGGAAGCATCGCGAGACAGGCATTGTTTTGGAACCCGCAGGGAAGGAGGAGTAGGGAAGGCCTAGGCAGACCTGGAGAAGAGAGCTGGAGGAGGATATAAAGAGGATAGGCAAAACATGGAAAGAATTGGAAGGGATGACAAGAGAGAGGAAGAGATGGAAGAAGTTTGTTGAAGACCTGTGCTCCGATGGGAGTTGAAAGGTGATGAAATTTGGGGTGTACAGAATAGAACCACTGTTACCTGCCACACATGTCGTAATAGGCGACTATGGATGTATGGATTCAATCGGATGCATGTGTCCTAAACGTGTGCGTTTAGGGGTCTACGAAACCAATGTGCAACGTATACACGTTCTTGGCAAAGATCAAACATATCACAAAGAGTGTTTAAAATTGGTCGTAAAGAACGAACGCAAAGAAGAAGAAGCAGAAGTCAGAAATTCTGCGAAATTCCATTTAGCGACGATAGTGAAGTTGTTAACAGTCTTCACTAGTAGCTATGTGCCGTGCTAGTTCCTGAGTCCGAGACCAACTTGGGTCAAATAGTCTCAGTGTGCTGACGCTGCGTGGCTGGACTAAAAGAAACCCTGACCCTTTACTTGGGGATCTAAATTACGAGTACCTCTTAAGTCGGATTAGGGATTTATGTGGCTAAGTGGTTAAGCTCTTTGCCTTCTGAGTCGAAAATCGTGGGTTCGAGTCCAGACAGCGCCGTTCTGTTCACTATTGCAGTTTTTTCCAGAGACCCTAGGATTGTTGCTGGAGCTAAGGAGTTCGTGCTTTGTGCAATACTCTCGGCAGGTGGCGTGCCATTTCTGCTGAGAGGGACCGAGCCATATTGGGTAAAACCCGGTGCAGTGAAGTCAATCATTCGGCTTAAAAACCCTTTAAATGTTCGCTTGAATGATGGGGGACACTGATTATTAAGAAAGTAAACCTTCACGCAAAAATCAGTCAATCGTTTGATATTAGGTGCCGTGACTACGCAATACTTCGTAGCTGGTGAACGACAGAAAGAAAGTAAGTCTTCGCGCAAAAATCAGCTAGAGGTGTTATATTATTTGCCATAACTAAGCAGTAATTCATAGCTAGAAATCGAGAGAAAAAAAAAGATATATGCTCCAGCAGGGACACAAAGGATTACTATATGATTATTATAATACGGATTGAAAGTTATGACGGAACATGATCGTGCTATCCAGTCGAAATTTTCACCCCAAAAAATTTATCAAATATACAGATCACAGTTTGACACAAAACGCATTCAAATAAATCGTTTGATGAAATATTCACAAATTTTCTGCCCCGAAAAACAATAAGACCTCCCTCAATTTACTGGCTTTTTCTTACATGTTTAGACAAAGAGACAAACACACTGGAACAACTTGTATACAATTTGTATCAGCCGATTCACAACTTCTTGTTTCGCGATCAGAAAGCGATTCGTGCGCAGTCATACTTGACACAGATTAGTTCCTGAAAGCCCTGTCTATGATTAATTCAGGCTTGAGATTCTCTTTTATTCTAACCACAATTGTCTCAAACGAGTAACTGTTAACGGACAGAATATTTACACGCTGTATAGATGAGTCGTAGGTGTCTGTAGCGCATGCGATAGTGAACTCGATCATAACACAAGTGTACCTGGTTCAAACCTCGTGGCGGGTAATTTGGAAGGAAATTTGTTCATGTGAATGTTTACCAACGGTAATAATAGATCCCACAGTTCACAAAGCAATGATAAGTTCATCACATCATCATCATCATCATCATCATCATCATCATCATCATCATCATCATCATCATCATAACTATCATCATCATCATCATCAACATCATCATCATCATCATCATCATCATCATCAACATCATCATCATCATCATCATCAACATCATCATCAACAACATCATCATCAACATCATCATCATCATCATCGTCATCATCATCATCATCATCAACATCATCATCATCATCATCATCATCATCATCATCAACATCAACATCATCATCATCATCAACATCATCATATCATCATCATCTATCATCATCAATGTTTCTCCTGAGCAGAACTTTGCCATCTAATTTACAGTCCCTAGGACTTCTCTCATCGAGATGTCCTGCATTGCCAGTGGTCATGCTCAAACCATCCCGAATCTAGCTTCCCCGTGGACTTCTACTTCTCCGTGGACTTCTACTTCTCCGTGGACTTCTACTTCTCCGTGGACTTCTACTTCTCCGTGGACTTCTACTTCTCCGTGGACTTCTACTTCTCCGTTTTGTTTGGATGCCTGCTCCCATGATGGTTTTCTCCAGCCCTTCGTGTTCCTTTCATCATCGTCAGGTGCCGTCTCCACATCGAAGGTTGGCTGCAATGAATCTCCCGCATCCTCTGTCTTTCGCCTTGGTGTTGCACTCTGCCAGACTGTAACCTGTCCATTTCTTAAAGTTTCCCTCCCACTTATCTCTCGGTCTTTCTCTTGCTCTTCTCCCCTCAACTTTCCCCTCTAGTAAATGTTTTATCATGGTGTCATGTCTTTTTATGTGCCCAAAATACTTTACTTGTCTGAATTTTATTTCTCTTAATAATTGTTTCTTCATGCCTAGTTTTCCTAAAACTTGTTTATTGTCTTTTCTGTCATGAAACTTTGCCTATTTCTATATATCCCATCTCAAATGCATCAATTCTGTCTTCTAACTGCTTGTTCATTGTCCATGAACTCTGCTATTCTTCTATATCACATCTCAAATGCATCAATTCTGTCTTCTAACTGCTTGTTCATTGTCCATGGAACTCTGCCTATTTTTCTATATATCCACATCTCAAATGCATCAATTCTGTCGTGTCCCTTTATATGTCCAAAAATACCTAAATTTTCTCAAGTCTTATTTGTAGCATGAGACAGTTTTATTTGATTTTGAGGTCTCAAACTACTGAACGTATAAGTGGTGTCTAGAAAATAGACGACACGTTTACGGTGGTTGATGTCGACGTCGTGTAAGAGATATACCACAATTTTCATTTCATAAATAAGTCTGAAATGCGCTGCCTACGAAAAGTTACCAACAACACCAGAAAGAAAGTCACCAACATCAGCATAAGAAAGAAAGTTAGCACAGAACATTGCTTGAATTTTTGCAAAACAAAGAATGAAGTGATTTTGCCACTTAGTAAGAATGCATCCAAACTCCACAGTATACATATCCTTCTACAAATGAACATCAGGAAAGAAGGAGAGACGTAGAGACAACAAAAGAGATGGTTAGATGGCATAGTAGAATCAAAAAGCAAAAATAACAACTACACAAGCCACTAGAGTAGCACAAGACAGAAATTGAAAACCACGACACTGGGCAACAACTCGGTGACAGTGTGACAACAAAAGAAGAAGAAGGAAAAGTTTATTGGAATAGCACAAGACAAAAACAGAAAAACCCCGACACTGGGCAACAACCTGGTAACAGTGTGACAACAAAAGAAGAAGAAGAAGGAAAAGTTTATTGGAATAGCACAAGACAAAAACAGAAAAACCACGACACTGGGCAACAACCTGGTGACAGTGTGACAACAAAAGAAGAAGAAGAAGGAAAAGTTTATTGGAATAGCACAAGACAAAAACAGAAAAACCACGACACTGGGCAACAACCTGGTGACAGTGTGACAACAAAAGAAGAAGAAGAAAAAGTTTATTGGAATAGCACAAGACAAAAACAGAAAAACCACGACACTGGGCAACAACCCGGTGACAGTGTGACGACAAAAGAAGAAGAAGAAAAAGTTCATTGGAATAGCACAAGACAAAAACAGAAAAACCACGACACTGGGCAACAACCCGGTGACAGTGTGAAAAACAGAAAAGAAGAAGTGTTTGATTGGAATGCACAAAGACAGAAAACTACAAAAACCAGAAAGGGAGACAACTCTAAAGTGGTAGAGGCAAAAGAAGAAAAGAAAAGTATTAAGAAGATAGCACAAGACAAAAACAGAAAAACCACGACACTGGGCAACAACTGGTGACAGTGTGACAACAAAAGAAGAAGAAAAAGTTCATTGGAATAGCACAAGACAAAAACAGAAAAATCACGACACTGGGCAACAACTCGGTGACAGTGTGACAACAAAATAAAAAGATAGATGGGTATGGGGGAGGATTAGCTTAATGCTTAAGAGTTCATCTATTAACTCGAACACAAGAGGGTTGTGAGATCAATTCCACACTCGACGTTCCACACGTGAGGAAAGGAATTGACCCTCCTACATTCTGCATAATAGAAACTCAAATGTGAAGTTATGTGACTTCTATCATTGTTAAAAAATCTGATGAGTTTAATTGCCGTATGGCTAGTGCAGTCGCCGCGAACCTGTTCAGGTTATGATTTTTCTTTATGCCACCGACAGAAAAATCCTCTTGGCTTTACCGGGATTGAACCCGGATCTCCCAAATGGAGGCCCGCGCTCTAATCCATTCGGCAGACGCTACTCAGACTTCATACCCTAAGGTCTGAAAAAGCTAGGGAAAATTTTATTTTATTTATATAGATAAGTAGTGGGACTGATTAGTGTAGTGCATAGAGCTCTCGCTTATCGAATTAGACATACGATGGCTGTGGGTTAAATGCTACACTCGAGGTTCCCCACGTAAAGAAAGGAATTGGTCTTTCTATCGCCTGCAAACTTGGGTCTAGAAATATAAAGGGAATCCTTAAGCAAACGACTTGTATTAAAGATTTAAAAAAGGTTTATTACGTATATTTCCGTTTATTAAATACGTACATGTTGAAAAAGATCACGTTTATTGTATATGTAAGTACGTTTATTTCATCACAGTCACATGTGTGCGGTAAGTCACGTTTATCAGTATCAGGTGTCATGTCTATTGATGGACCACGGTTTAATTATGTGCTAAGACGACAATACTTATGCTATGCTACTACTACGTTTATCTGTCATGACTGTACTACTACTACTGACCTGCTGCTACTCTACCTGCTGCTGCTACGATACTACTCACTACTACTGCTACTGCTACTACTACTACTACTACTGCTGCTACCTCTCTCTACTCTACCTGCACTGCTACTCTCTACTACTCTACTACTACTGCTACTGCTCTGCTCACTACTGCTACTACTACTAGCTACTGCCTACTACTGCTGACTACCTCTACTACACTGACCTGCTACTACTGCACTGCTCTGCTCTACTGCTACTCTACTCTACTGCACTGCTACTGCCTACTGCTACTCTCTCTGCTCTAGCCATCTGCTACTCTCTACTACTACTACTGCTACTGCTGCTGCCTGCTCTCTACACTCTCTCTGCTACTCACTGCTACTCTACTACTGCTCTACTGCTCTGCTCTCCTCTCTGACTACTCTACTGCTACTGCTACTGCTACTACTCACTACTCTGCTGCTACTGCTACACTACTGACACTGCTACTGACTCCCATGCATACTAGCTGCCACTGCTACTGACTAGCTGCTACTCTGCTCACTGCAGCACTACTGCTGCTACTCTGCTCTGCTCTGCTCACTGCACTGCTCGCTCTCTACTCTCTACTCTCTCTACATGCTCACTGCTCTCTGCTCTACTGCCTCTGCTGACTGCTGCTGCTGCTACTACTACTGCTCTACTCACTACCTACTCTGCTACTACTACTACTACTATTACTGATACTATTGTTACTAGAACCACTACTATTACTACTACTACTACTACTACTACTACTGATACTACTACTACTACTATTACTGCTACTATTGTTACTAGAACCACTACTACTACTACTACTACTACTACTACTACTACTATTACTGCTACTATTGTTACTAGAACCACTACTATTACTACTACTATTACTACCTTTTCCTCTACTACTGCTACTACTATTACTTTCACAGCTACTACCACCACAACTACTACAGCTTATACTACTACTACTACTCTTACTACTCTCACTATTAACACTATTATTGCTACTATTTCGGTATCAGCTACTACTACTATTACTACTACTACTACAACTACTACTACTACTACTACTACTGCTGCTACTACTACTACTACTACTCCTACCACATCTACTACAACTACTGTTACTACTACTAAGATTACTGCCACTACTACTATTCCTCTCCTCCTCCTCCTACTACTACTACTACTACTACTACTGTTACTACCACAACTGTTGTTGCACTTCTACAACTACTAATTATGAATTCACCAACAATATTGAAACATCTTAACATGTCTAACATAGTGTCAACCATGTCAACCATTTGTTCTCATCAGACGTTAGATGGTTTTATCTTTGTGGTTGCTCCTGACGGCAAGATTATGTACATCTCAGAGACAGCCTCCGTCCATCTTGGATTATCTCAGGTAATGCTGTCCAGCATTTGCTGTCTTCTACATTTTGTCTATATTACTATATTCTTATAGAGAAAATGATGATTAAATACAATAATTAATGATAAATAATGATTAAAGAAAACTAGTCACGACAGAGATGACGTGTCTACGCAGGAATTGGGAGTAACAATAAGAGACCGGTTTAATAATGAAGACATCAGGAAAAAGTGGGTATAACATCAGTACTAAACTTCATCAAGAAACAACAAATTAAATGGTTCGGCCACATAAGCAAGTTACCAACAAGCTGTGCACCACAGAGAGCTATGTAGCAGGGAATATGACACCAGGTTTTCCCCTTGCTCCTTTTCAATTAAAAAAGGGGTAACAATATACCTGGTCTGTGGAACATATAATTACAGACCAGAGATATATTAGCAAGGTAGGTTGTTCTTTAACTGGAGGTTTGAACCTTTGACCTGTTTTCTTTCTCATGCAGCTAAGAGAGGTTAATTGTATTCTTTTTTGAACGTCTGGGTGATTGTCCGGTCACGATTGTCAAATTAGCTGGGTTTCTCCCAGGCCAACAAAATAGATTTGACCGTGAGAAATATTCTAGGACAATGACTGATTTAGAAACAAAGAAAATTGCCAGTGGATAAATATAATGCTTTTTGTAGATTACACAGACTTCGCACACAACAGCTTGACACAGACTTGGCAGAGGGACAGTTGGTCCCACGTCATCTGCACACACACTTGGCAGAGGGACAGTTGGACAGATCATCTTCGCACAGATTTGGCAGAGGGACAGTTGGCAGAAACTTTAGATAGGCGATTCGGATAGAGACAGAGGGACAGAGAGGTACCCAGGGACAGGCAATGTAGGTAGTCCCGAGACAGACTTCAACAGTAAATATTGGCCAGTTAGAAAGAGTGAAGACACATCTTCACACACACTTGGCAGGGGGACAGTTGGCAGAGACACTTTTAGAAAGTAGAATTGAACTGAGTTACAGACAGAACTTCAGACAACTTTAGACACTTCATCGAAACATCTTCACACGCATTCGGATAGAGACAGAGGGACAGTAGAATTGAACTGAGTTGCAGATAGGGAGAGAGAACTCAACTAAGACGTAGATGTATAACTCCACAGAGATTTTTGTCCAAATCAGAGAGAGTTCCTGTTCAGAATTTGGTGAACCGGTTACATTAGAACCGGAGGACTAGTCAGAGTTGGAAAAACCAGGCGGTAGAGCTAAACTAAAGGAGTAGGGCCAGACCCAACGAGAGGCTATAACAGTTATGAGAGAGAGAGAGAGAGATGTCAGCCATTTGTTTTCAGGATGCATTATTTTAACCAGTAGCAGAGATATTTCGTGTATACTATTAGGACAGCAACTCCAGCTAGAAGCGGTATAACATTGTGACTGAACAAGTATTTATTTCTAAGGACATCGCAACAAGGTAGAGTTGAACTGTGAACATTTTAGAGATAGGATGTCAGGATATTAGATATCACTTGGGGAAAACAATCAATATTAGTTAGTAGGTATATTTTTTCAGCTATGTGCATTGGTATGTGTTTTGAATTGTTGATTTTCTTTTCAGGATTTTCTTTATTTTGATAATTTGATGTATGGGCTATTATTTTGAACATAGATGAGATATTTAATTAAGTGAATATAAAGAAATAAAAGTTGAGAATCGGGTTTGATTCTCACATAGATGTACGATGTACTTGACGGCCATTTCTTTTATTTGTAGTATATGTACGTAGTTGTGGATGGTGTTGATATTAGAATAATATTAAATAGTTGTCAGTAGACAGGGAGATTTGACGGCTACATATTGGTGCAGTGACCGAGGATAGAACACAGGATTTCAGTAACAAGGCCCACACGGCTACAGCAATACTGATTCGATACAATGGGTACAAATCAATAGGCTGGCCACGCAAAAGGTGTATCTCAAAGATAACAGTCAACGAAAGACACTATTTATGAATCACACACAAAAGCCCGTGCTAGAAATCTCTTCTCCCCTGAAGTTGTGAGTCAAATCAGGATTGAAGAATAGAAAGTAAGACAAGGTGCATAGTGAAGCTTGCTCCAGGTGTCTCCTTTTTCGACCTGATGCTGAAAGGCAAAACAGGATTCAAGAATAGATAGATAGATAGATAGATAAATAGACTGATTAAGTCAATCATAAAGCCACAAATACCAACACAAGACGATTACTATAATATGAGCAGATTAGAACAAGTTGTCATTCTACGCCTTAGAACAAGACACAATCGACTTCGCCGTCTCTCGTATACAAAATTCAAGATTGGCAATTCAGCCATGTGTACATGTGGACAGGCACATCAGACTACAGAGCACATACTTCAAGACTGTCCCGAATATGATATACTGAGGCAATCTCACTGACCTAACGAAACAACACTGACCTAACGAAACTGCACGAACCTCTGTGTGAGCTACAAAAGATAGTGAAGTTTATACAAGAGACAATGTTGAATATATAGACACATATTGCAAGTGAACGAAAGGAAGGAAGGATGGACCTCTGTGTGAGCTACAAAGGACAGTGAAGTTTATACAAGAGACAATGTTGAATATATAGACACATATTGCAAGCGAACGAAAGGAAGGAAGGATGGACTATATCCTTGTGTTGTCTTTCTCAGCTTATTGCCGTTAGGCGTAGCAATTTAACTGATGATCGATTTCCGAGATAGTGCACGTCCGATCGCTTGATATGCTGTGGCAATGAGAAGTTTTAAGATGTCTGTAACTCCATCAATCCATCTTTTTCTTGGTCTGCCCCTTCATGAAGTCCAAGAAGGCTTCAGACATGTAAGAGGCACAAGATACCACTTTAAAATATAAGAAACATCTTTGAAAAATGCAAAGAATATAATGTAGATCTCCATACCTGTTTTGTAGATATACCAAAGTGTTCGACTATGCACAACATCATGAATTGTGGAACAACATGAATGTCGGGGTTTCCCATCACGTTTGATACATCTAATAGAAAATAACTGGGATTCCCATCACGTTTGATACATCTAATAGAAAATAACTGGGATTCCCATCACGTTTGATACGTCTAATAGAAAATAACTGGGGTTTCCCATCACGTTTGATACATCTAATAGAAAATAACTGGGGTTCCCATCACGTTTGATACATCTAATAGAAAATAACTGGGATTCCCATCACGTTTGATACATCTAATAGAAAATAACTGGGGTTCCACTCACGTTTGATACATCTAATAGAAAATAACTAGGGTTCCCATCACGTTTGATACATCTAATAGAAAATAACTAGGGTTCCCATCACGTTTGATACATCTAATAGAAAATAACTGGGGTTCTCATCACGTTTGATACATCTAATGAAAATAACTGGGGTTCCATACGTTTGATACATCTAATAGAAAATAACTAGGGTTCCCATCACGTTTGATACATCTAATAGAAAATAACTAGGGTTCCCATCACGTTTGATACATCTAATAGAAAATAACTGGGGTTCCCATCACGTTTGATACATCTAGAAATACGTATACGTTTGATCATTGGGATCCCTGTGACGTAGAGGTTACGTGCTCGTCTCTCGTACCAAAGGTACCAGGTTTACTCTCTCGTGAAGTCATCTGGATCTTTTTCCAGAGATCCCTGATCTCAGTGTAGGTGAGATTATCAGGTTCCTAGTCTTATCGGAGACGGACGATACAACGTAGGTCCCATGTTCAATTTGAGCCCGTAAAAGAACCCGTGGCAGTTCAAAATCGAGAAGAGCAGGCTGGAAAGCCGCTGCCCGGGCAAAGTTCATTACAACAGATTAAAAGTAAAATCCCTACAAAAACACATTCACCATCTTCAAATTATATTGGGGACCTTCACCGCAGCTAGGAAGTTCGTGCACTGCAGCTGAGATCTTCATATGTAAGAAAGAGATTGGAGCACACATGGTTACTCACCGAAGTACAATGATGATGGTCCTATCAATCAATCAATACAGGTTACCTTTCGATCTTGTCATCTATATTTTAATTTTGTTTTCCGCTTGCCAATAGGGCTTCCACAAGAAATTTCCATTGCCATTGTTCCTATCAATGAATATCTAAAGAAAATATACTACAATGTATTGTTTGTGTTTTGTTTGTGACAGCAAATTGCTGGTAAGAATAATTTGTAACCAATATTCAACAGTAATAGTAGGTTAAGCGCAACTCCAAAATATGGAACTGTTCAAAATACAAAGGATACTCTATCTGCGATGGTATGACAAGACTACAAACAGGGAACTCTGAGATAGAACAGGACAACGACAGATGGAACAAGAGATAAGGAGCAGAAAGTGGCGATGGATAGGACATACACTAAGGAAACCCCTAACAGCATCACAAGACAAGCTCTCTGATGGAACCCCCAAGGCAATAGAGGTAGGGGAAGACCCAGGAACACCTGGAGATGGGATTTGGAGACGGAATGCAAGAAAATAGGGAGAGAGCGGAGAGATCTGGAAAGTATGGCCTTAGATAGGCGGGCTTGGAAGGCCTTGGTTGCGGACTTATGCTTCCCTAGGGGCAAAGGGTGAAGAAGAAGAAGAAGAAAATACAAACATTAATATGAAAGAAAACTTTCAAACCTTTCGAGTAGAAAATACCAGCCCACTGTGGAATATCAGAAAATGAGAGAGCAGAGAAGCTGGTTAAGGAGGGAACAAAACTGAAACAACACAAACATCCAGTATCACTACCAGAAATCAAGACACATCATCATCATAAAATTGCTTGTCATGAGCCGAACTTTGCCACCCCAACAGTCCTCCGAGATTTCTCGCTCTCATAGACCAGATGTCCTGCATCTGCAGCGTCCTGTTCAAAACATCAGTTACATCTTGAAACCATCTTCTCAGTGGTCTTCCTCTTCTTCTCTTTGTTATTATGGCTCCTTCCATGATGGTCTTCTCTAGCCCTTCGTGTCTTTTTATTTATCCAAAATACACATATCAAACTAAAATACAATGAGCTGTGGAGACAACAAACACACACAAGATCCCATCAGCAGACTAAACAGAAAACAGCACACAACAATCTTTCGTCTACTAACAGGTCCCTGCAGGCTCAACCACAACATGCACAGAATAAAACCTGCTCGGATTGCAAAGTGTGCATGCCAGACAGAAACACAGACTCCATAGTACATCCTGCAGTCATGTCCATCATACATACACCAACGAAACGAAACATGACCTCATAAACAAAGCTTCAGAGGCCAAAAGAGGCTATGGGAACTCTCGAGGAACTCCAACCGACATGCAGCTTCATAGAGGCAACCCATCTCATGGTTTAGACGAGCATACGAAATCGAACGCAGAGAAGACGAAGCAAAGAAGAAACATTTGGAGTGATAGACGAGCACCTTACCGCTACGCCAAAGACCCTTTTTTTTCTTTATTCAACAGGTAAAACGTCTTCTTTCTTCTAATCCTATCTTGTCTGACAGCGTCAAGATAATTTCTAAAACGGACTTTTGTGTGCGCTTCATAAACAATGTTTTTCGCCGCCTCTGTTATTTTATAGATCCACTTTTCTGACCACTGGTAACATATGTATGACTACATATATTTTATATGTTTATTTTACAGGTAGAATTGACCGGTGGTAGTATATACGAATACATTCATCCTGCTGACCAAGACGAGATGACCGCACTTCTTACTCTCCATCATCCGTATCACACCCACATCATGCAAGGTATTTTCTATATTCTAAAACACTTTCAACTTAAAGTGTATAGTAGCAGTGTCCTGGGCGTTCATTTTCTACTTCAGCATCTTGATCATGCGCTTAGTTTACTGTGGGCCACAAGCTGGATGGTCAGCTTCGCGACTGTCAGGTTTCCTTCTTCAGCGATCTCTGATCATGCGCTTAGTTACTGTGACCACAAGCTGGATGGTCAGCTTCGGCTCGATTTTGATCAGGTTTTACTGCTGACCAAGCTGATGTCAGCTCGATCAGTTCTTCGCGATCTTGATCGCGCTTAGTTTACCCTGGACCGCAAACTGGGCAGTCAGCTTCAGATCTGTCAGGTTTCCCCAAAGCTTAATATTCAGGTCGACTGGGTGTGGCCACAGGTTACTTCTCAACTTATCCAGAGGAGGACAGTCTTGCAGGACATACCACGGTTTCTGTTCCGCCTGCTGACACTGGCAGAGAGCTGTTTGTCTTATTCCCCATGTCTATGTAAGTGACCTGGAAGTGATATTCTACAGTAGTGAGTGCTGGAAAATCACCAACAACATCATACGCAAGTTGGGAACATTCCAAAATCAATGTTCAAGAAGAATCGCGAGAATTTTTCAGGCCAAATTCAAAAATTCTTCTCTTCGAACGCTCCGTATAGACAGACCACTTGTTAACCACTCTGTTTGATCTGTATGTGATCTGAGCCTAAGAGTCACTGTACGTTGTGCTAGATACGCGTCTACATGTAGGCCAGCACATCCGATTTCTGAGACGCTTTTTATTTATTAGGCTAGCTTCTCTGGGTCCCTGTCTCAGTCGCCTCTTACGACATGCCTTGTAGGTTGCATTGGTACTATTCTTTGCTTCCCTTGCAGGCCTCGGCACCACACAGGCAAATCCAGTAGCAAATGAAAAGATTCCAAAACGAAAAACTGTGCATCATTGAAGATCATCATTCAAAGATAAAGATGGAAGTGGATTGTGCATGAATGTCGTACGCTAGTAGCGCCATTAGCTAGGACAGCTCTCTGATGAATATCGCGCCATTAGCTAGGACAGCTCTCTGATGAATATCGCGCCATTAGCTAGGACAGCTCTCTGATGAATATCGGATGAGACAAGAAGTCCTGGACTTCCAAGAGTTCAAATATTGTGGCCTGACGTAGGAAACATTTAGTATAAAGATAATAGACAGACAACAATGTAAATCTGTTGTGATAGTCGTGTGTGTCAAATGAGATGCGAGGAGAATATAGATAATATAGATAATACTTTAAAATATTGCACTCTTGGAGGTCTCTCAGGCAAAGTGGTTAAGCATATATCTGAAGCTCGTGAGTTCGAATCCCGACTTCCTCTTTCAGTTCCTTATGTCATTTTTCCTAATAGATTAAAAAAAAATTTGTAACGGGTATCACGATGACGTCATATTAAAATTTACGACTTTTTGGGAGCAGGGGACGGGAGTGTTCTTCGGTCTCACGACGACCTACTTTTGGATGAAGATACTACAATTAACATTGAATCACTCCAGCGTTTTAAGGAGTTTGGAGTTACACGTTGTACAAGTAGAACTGTGTTCATGAAGGGCAGATCAAGTGTGTTTAAGCAGCGAGCCACAGGAACCATCAGTGTGCATTCCCTTTAACATCTGTTGGTGGAGACTGAGCAGCTGTGACTCTGCCAAATGTGCTCTGACGTCAGTTCAATAACCAATAACCAATCAAATTTACGTAACATTCAAAATGACGTCATTTAAAAACGTTATATTCACGATAACGTCATATTCAAGATGATGTCATTTAAAAACGTCATATTCACGATATCATATTCAAGATGACGTCATATCCATGATGACGTCATATTCACGATGACGTCGTATCCAAGATGGCGTCATATTCGATATGGCGTCTGAAAGTAAACTAAGAAGAAAAAGAAGAAGAGGAAGAAGAAGAAGAACCTCTTTAACATGTTATCGAAATTATCTTCCTAGACAAACATCTATATTTTGATATGATTATTGTTTTGATTTCCATTTTTTCCTGATAGATGTTGAAATAGAACGATCGTTCTTCTTAAGAATGAAATGTGTTCTTGCCAAGAGAAACGCTGGTCTGACTTCTGGAGGTTACAAGGTAGGTATACTTATACGCTGGTAATCTCTTTTGTTCTTTATCTCTTTCTCTCTCTCTTTCTTTCTTTATTTTAAATTAATAAAGGTGGACTATAACAGCAGCTAATGAGCGAAAAATCATAACGACGGAGATGAGGTGTCTTAGAAGAGCTGCAGGTGTGACAATAAGAGACAAAATTAGAAATGAAGAAATCAGAAGACTGGATGTGAAACCAGTCATGTAATTCATAAAAGAACAACAGATTAAATGGCTTGGACAAGAATGCCCCGGTATCGCCTACCACCGAGAGCCACACAGAAAAAGTATAACGAGTACAGAGCAAGAGAAAGACCACGCAAAAGATGGTGCGACGAGATCAAGAACAGCCTTAATATAATGAATAACTGCATACAAAGTGCCTTAAATCAAGCACACAGAAAATGACTACATTTATAAAGTAAATGTTGGAAGAGAAGAAGAAGATCAAGCACACACAAGATGACTACATTCTATAAAGAAGTAAATGTTGGAAGAGAAGAAGAACAAGCACACACAAGATGACTACATTCTATAAAGAAGTAAATGTTGGGAGAGAAGAAGAAGAACAAGCACACACAAGATGACTACATTCTATAAAGAAGTAAATGCTGGAAGAGAAGAAGATCAAGCTCACAGAAGATGACTACATTCTATAAAGTAAATGTTGGGAAGAAGAAGAGAACAAGCACACAGAAGATGACCAATTCTATAAGAAGTAAATGTTGGAAGAAAGAAGAACAAGCACAAAAGATGACTACATTCTATAAAAAGTAAATGCTGGAAGAGAAGAAGGACAACAATAAAATTTACTTACTTCTATAAACTAAATCTTAGAATAAAGAGACAATAATATAATGAGTCTTCAAAAACGTTTAATCTTAGAATTTCCCACGTAGGGGAGTGGTCTGTAAGAGTTAACAAATCTCCCGAGGAGGATAAAACTCGGCAAGGGCTCTTTCCTAGAACCCGCAGGAGAAGCGAAAGAGAAATAAGCCAAGAAATACACGGAGAAGAGAGTTGGAGACAGATATTAACGATTTATGGAAGAGTTGGAAGGAACTGCTAGAGATAACTAAAGACAGAAAGACTTAGCATGAAGTTGGTTGAGGGACTATGTCCAACCGTGGTTTAAAAAGTCATAGAGTTGGAAGGAACTGCTAGAGATAACTAAAGACAGAAAGACTTAGCATGAAGTTGGTTGAGGGACTATGTCCAACCGTGGTTTAAAAAGTCACATGACCTCAATAAATAGTAACACTGCGACCTAAAGGGATATCGTAAGAGGCGCCTAGGGAGGCTATCTTAGTAAATAAAAAGCGTCGCAGAAAACGGATGTGCTGGCCTGGCTTACTTGTAGGCGCATAACTGGCACAACGTACAAAATCGCTCGTAGGCTCAGATCCCATACATATCGCATAGAGTGGCTTAAAACGTAATAGATAAAAAGAAGTTACGTGATTCAATGAAGCGAAACTTGGCGTCTGTAGCTTAACAGGTAGTGAGCTCGATCACAAACCAGAAGTACCTGGTTCAAACCCCACGGCGAACAGTTTGGAAACAAATATTTACGACAGGTAATAAATGACCTCACCGTTCAGAAAGTAATGACAACCTACTGAACGTATAAGTGATGTATATAAAAGCAACGACTCGTTTACTATGGTTGATGGCAACGTCTTGTAAAGCGTATGTCACAAATTTGATTTCATTGTTATTATACGTACATTATGATGATACTGACTCTAATGGTGATCATGATGGTCATTATGGGGATAATGGTAACGATGGTGGGGGTCTTTTCTTCTTCTTCTGCGTTCGCTCCTGTGAATTCGGGCGTTAGACATTACGCCTTGTTTGGCTCTTCTGACCGATTTTTACGAGAAAGTCTGCTTGACCATTTGACTGGATATCCCTCGTCATGCTTCGTCGACTTCAGAGGTGATGATGGTGGTGGTCAGGGGCGGCTCGTCATTAAGGGCCAATTGGGTCAGGCCCCACCAAAAATAATGTGTAACGTGTATTTATTATTTTATAAATTAAAAATAACAACCCAAATCCATGATTTTTCAAAAAAATATTTGTCTGGCCCCACCGGCAAAAATGGTCACGAGCCGCCACTGGTGGTGGTGATAGTGGTTATAATTATGATGGTGGTCGTGATTCTTCTTGTGTTCGCTCGCAATGAATTCAGGCATTGTCAGGGCGCCTAGTATGGTGTTTCTGACTGACTTTTGCGTAAAGATTTGTTTTCCTTATTAATGCGATGTACGAAAATCAACAAATCTGAGGTGGTCAGACTGGATCAGATCAGATCAGATCTGGAGAAAATCGTTAGGGTGGCTGCGGTAATACTGAGCAAATAGGCGATAGAGCAAAGACAGGTATATACAGTATTACATAAGAAGGAAAAATTAATTATAAGATATGAAAAAACAACACTCAACGTTTCGGTGCTTAGACCTTTATCAAGAACAAAAAACTTACAAAAAAACTAAATTAACTAAAACATAATACTAACAAATGATGTGAATCAAAAGAAACTGGCATAACGTACCTGCGTGACTCTTGGTCAGCATCTCGTGAATGATAGAATGGACAGGAAATAGGAAGACTATTAGGTTACCGATTGGCTGGTCAATCGGAAAGGGTCAGTGGCAGGTTACGTAAGATATTGTTTGTACAGGTGGGAACAAAGACCACACGTGGGAAGAGCAGGAGAGGTAGGTGGAAGAAACGTGAGATAATGGCGTTAATTACCGACATAGCATACTGATGTGTAAACACTTACACCCCCATACAACATGAGCTCTATTAGGCTAATATGGATTGCATACACTCCGATAACAAAGGCGGGTATGTACTCCAATGTTCCCGGGGGTTTGTCAACAGTATCACACTGTAAGTGTTCCACAGATATGTATACCAGACGATAACGTGCAGAAGATAAATATGCAAGTAAGAAAATGGGATAGAACATGACACTAGAACGGGTCCCAGTGACTAAACTAGGAATGTCTCGACCACCTTTCACCAAGAACGACTCGAGCCCTACTTGGCTAATATGCATCCTGTGTGTCCGGGAACGAACACAGGCAGAATCCAATGTCGTATGGCTGGAACAGAGGGGAGAGAAGTGTCAAAAGTGACCCTAGAGTGTGGGCCGAATTCTGACGATGAATAGGGATGATAGTGTCATGTGATACTGCGTAGATATAAATAAGAACAGGGAGGTGGCTGGAGAGTGGACAGACAGAAGAGGAAATGGTAGTGAGTCAATGGGTTTGTGGAGGGGGGTAGATGAAATAGAGAGAATGAAATAAGAAGAAATCAGTGTTCTCCGTCATACAGGCGTGCCGTCTCCGTCTAAAGATGTCACGGTAGTTGTACTGATTATATTGGTGGTTATCGTTGTGATAATGATGGTGATGATGCTTTTGGTAGTGGTGATGCTAGGAGATGATGATGATATTGATGATGATGGCGGTAGTGATGATGGTGGTGATTATGGAGACGATGATAGTGATTATGTAGGTGATGGTGACTTTGACAAGGGAGATGATGATATGCTGTCGATAATGATGATAGTGGTAATGATAATTATGATGTTAGCGTGGGCCCCAGCAACGTAAGGTCGACTTAGCTCAGAAGCGAAAACCGAAATTTATGTTTAAGGTGGGCAGGGGGCTAATTTTTATGTTTTTGAAAGAACACTGTAAGGTTGTCTGTAATATTACACAATTCTACGAGTCTATGATTATTTATTGATGAACAAATATTAATATAGCTGATATTTCTTATTGTTAAACTTCATTTGTTACATAATATAACCTTGATTTAGCATCTTGTGTTGTTTTTAACATGAATTTGTTTTTATCTAAAAATACTGGAATGCAAGGATTACACGACGGTTTCTTATTTTATTTCCTAAAATGTTTACCTGAGCTCGTCGGCCTTATGTTTCCGGAGGTCAAGGATGGTAGTAATGATGATGATAGTGGTGGTGATAAGTATGATGATAGTAATGATGATGCTGATGATGGTGGTGATGTTGATGACGGTGACTGAGCGAGCTATGATCATAATGTTGGTGATGATGGTGATCATAATAATGATGATGGAGATGATGATGTTGCAGATTATGGTTGCGATGGTGACAGTGATGGCATTTAACATACCTTAATACCATATCTTCTCTAATTGTGGACAGGTAATACACTGTAGCGGATACCTGAAGATTAAACAGTATACAATGGATATAGCACCATACGATGGCTGTTACCAGAACGTTGGGTTGGTAGCTGTCGGTCACTCGCTGCCGCCATCAGCTATTACAGAGATTAAGATGTTTTCTAGTATGTTCATGTTTCGGGCTTCACTGGATCTTAAACTCATATTTCTGGATGCCAGGTGAGTTAAGAGTTAATGTGTATGGTGTGGAAATGGTGGTGGGGGAGGAAGGAATGGCAGGTGTGATAGAGCAAAAATAAGGATAAGAGAGACAAGCGAAAACTCAGAAGTTGTCACAGTAAAACACTTGTCAATTGACCGTCTGTAAAGACAAGAGAGACAAGCGAAAACTCAGAAGTTGTCACAGTAAAACACTTGTCAATTGACCGTCTGTAAAGACAAGAGAGCCAAGCGAAAACTCAGAAGTTGTCACAGTAAAACACTTGTCAATTGACCGTCTGTAAAGACGAAAAATGTCATACATATATATATTTTGTTATATAAATCTTGTTGTATGTTTTATGTCTACAGAGTGGCAGCATTGACCGGTTATGAGCCGCAAGACCTTATGAGAAGACGCTTTTTTTATTCATGTGTGATATTTCATTGGTTGATCACACTGTGTTGTTGATTCAGTTTGTTTGGATTCAGTGTGTTATTCAGTGTGTTGTTTGATTCATGTGTTTGGATTCATTGTTTGATTCAGTGTGTTGTTTGGATTCAGTGTGTTGTTTGGATTCAGTGTGTTGTTTGGATTCAGTGTGTTGTTTGGATTCAGTGTGTTGTTTGGATTCAGTGTGTTGTTTGGATTCAGTGTGTTGTTTGGATTCAGTGTGTTGTTTGGATTCAGTGTGTTGTTTGGATTCAGTGTGTTGTTTGGATTCAGTGTGTTGTTTGGATTCAGTGTGTTGTTTGGATTCAGTGTGTTGTTTGGATTCAGTGTGTTGTTTGGATTCAGTGTGTTGTTTGGATTCAGTGTGTTGTTTGGATTCAGTGTGTTGTTTGGATTCAGTGTGTTGTTTGGATTCAGTGTGTTGTTTGGATTCAGTGTGTTGTTTGGATTCAGTGTGTTGTTTGGATTCAGTGTGTTGTTTTGATTCAGTGTGTTGTTTGGATTCAGTGTGTTGTTTGGATTCAGTGTGTTGTTTGGATTCAGTGTGTTGTTTGGATTCAGTGTGTTGTTTGGATTCAGTGTGTTGTTTGGATTCAGTGTGTTGTTTGGATTCAGTGTGTTGTTTGGATTCAGTGTGTTGTTTGGATTCAGTGTGTTGTTTGGATTCAGTGTGTTGTTTGGATTCAGTGTGTTGTTTGGATTCAGTGTGTTGTTTGGATTCATTGTTTGGATTCAGTGTGTTGTTTGAATTCAGTGTGTTGTTTGGATTCAGTGTGTTGTTTGGATTCAGTGTGTTGTTTGGATTCAGTGTGTTGTTTGGATTCAGTGTGTTGTTTGGATTCAGTGTGTTGTTTGGATTCAGTGTGTTGTTTGGATTCAGTGTGTTGTTTGGATTCAGTGTGTTGTTTGGATTCAGTGTGTTGTTTGGATTCAGTGTGTTGTTTGGATTCAGTGTGTTGTTTGGATTCAGTGTGTTGTTTGGATTCAGTGTGTTGTTTGGATTCAGTGTGTTGTTTGGATTCAGTGTGTTTTTTGGATTCAGTGTGTTGTTTGGATTCAGTGTGTTGTTTGGATTCAGTGTGTTGTTTGGATTCAGTGTGTTGTTTGGATTCAGTGTGTTGTTTGGATTCAGTGTGTTGTTTGGATTCAGTGTGTTGTTTGGATTCAGTGTGTTGTTTGGATTCAGTGTGTTGTTTGGATTCAGTGTGTTGTTTGGATTCAGTGTGTTGTTTTGATTCAGTGTGTTGTTTGGATTCAGTGTGTTGTTTGGATTTAGTGTGTTGTTTGAATTCAGTGTGTTGTTTGGATTCAGTGTGTTGTTTGGATTCAGTGTGTTGTTTGGATTCAGTGTGTTGTTTGGATTCAGTGTGTTGTTTGGATTCAGTGTGTTGTTTGGATTCAGTGTGTTGTTTGGATTCAGTGTGTTGTTTGGATTCAGTGTGTTGTTTGGATTCAGTGTGTTGTTTGGATTCAGTGTGTTGTTTGGATTCAGTGTGTTGTTGGATTCAGTGTGTTGTTTGGATTCATTGTTTGGATTCAGTGTGTTGTTTGGATTCAGTGTGTTGTTTGGATTCAGTGTGTTGTTTGGATTCAGTGTGTTGTTTGGATTCAGTGTGTTGTTTGGATTCAGTGTGTTTTTTGGATTCAGTGTGTTGTTTGGATTCAGTGTGTTGTTTGGATTCAGTGTGTTGTTTGGATTCATTGTTTGATTCAGTTGTTGTTTGGATTCAGTGTGTTGTTTGGATTCAGTGTGTTGTTTGGATTCAGTGTGTTGTTTGGATTCAGTGTGTTGTTTGGATTCAGTGTGTTGTTTGGATTCAGTGTGTTGTTTGGATTCAGTGTGTTGTTTGGATTCAGTGTGTTGTTTGGATTCAGTGTGTTGTTTGGATTCATTGTTTGGATTCAGTGTGTTGTTTGAATTCAGTGTGTTGTTTGGATTCATTGTTTGGATTCAGTGTGTTGTTTGGATTCATTGTTTGGATTCAGTGTGTTGTTTGGATTCAGTGTGTTGTTTGGATTCAGTGTGTTGTTTGGATTCAGTGTGTTGTTGCTGCTTATGTCTTGTCTTATCCACTTGTGCCGTGAAGCGTAGTGGGGAGTTTCAGTTTTCTATCCTATGTTATGTGTGTGTTACCTCCGTAGTTGTAAGTCTTTGATGTCGCAGGATATCTGTGATATTATATGTGCATCCACTCGTGTGTTGCCGGTGAACGAAAGGGAAGCAATGAATAGTACCACTGCAACCTACAAGGCATGTCACAAGAGGTGACTGGAGTAGCGGCCTAGGAAGCTACCTAGTAAATAAAATGCATCGCAGAAATCGGATGTGCTGGCCTACTTGCAGGTGCATAACTGGCACAACGTAAAATCGTTCTTAGGCTCAGATCACATATAAATCACACATAATGGTTAACAAGTGGTCGATATGGAGCGTTCGAAGAAAGAGCTATGTCCATCGGATTCTTGATTTTCCTCAGGTTCCGCTTCCGGGTTGCCGGTTGTTGTAGGCCCTCTACAACATCGAGATGGTAGTAGAACTGGTTTCATTCTCATTAGGATTGGTCTGAAATCTGATGCATGTGTCCTAAACGTGTAGAAGTCTATGCGTTTAGGGGCCTACCAAACCAATGTGCAACGTATACACGTTCTTGGCAAAGATCAAACATATCACAAAGAGTGATTAAAATTGATCGTAAAGAACGAACGCAAAGAAGAAGATTCTCAATAGGTGCCCGAAAAATTGTATTTATTGTTTGGATTCAGTATTTTGTTGTTTATGCCTTGTTTTATCTACATGTGCCGTGAAGAGGCGTGGGGAGTTTCAGTTGTCTATCCTGTACCAGATGTGTTGCCTCTATATGTGTTATCCTTTGATATCGTAGGATATCTATGATATTATGTATCCACGCGCACGAGTGCTGCCGAGGCTTGAAAGGGGAGCAAAGAATAGTAACACTGCGACATACAAGGCATGTCGTTAGAGGCGACTGGGTAGGGCCCTAGGGAAGCTACCCTAGTAAATAAAAATGAGTTTCAAATAATTTAGTTGGTAGTTTACAACGTGAAAATAGAGAAGAACAGATTCGCATAAAACAATATTATCAAAAGCTATCTTCAGGATGGGGTGGTACTTGCAACCCTCCTGCCTTAACGTATAAGGGGTTTCTACGGCGTAGAGGTTAAATGTTCCTCTCTCGTGCCAAATGTACCAGGCTCGCTCCCTCGTTAAGCCATCTAGATATTTGTCTAGAGATCCCACATCTCAGTGTAGGTGAGATCGAGTTCCTAGTCACATCCCAGACGGACGATAAAACGTAGTCCAGTGTTCAATTTGAGCACGTAAAAGAAGAACCGTTAGAAGTTTAAAGTCTAGAGGAGGCTGGGAAGCCGCTGCCCAAGCTAAATTTATTAGAAACGATTTAAAAAAATAAAAATTCCTACATAAATATCTTCACCATCTTCAAAATAACATCAGGGACCCTCGCCGGTGCTACGAAATTCGTGCACTGCAACTGAGATCTTTCTGTGTAAAAAAAAGAGATCGGGGCACACATGGTTATTCACCGAAGTGCAGTGATGTTGATAATATCAATAAATCAATAAATCAATCAATCAATGCTTTAACAAATGAACTACCATGTTCTGGAACTATCGATGTGGACGTATCCATTATATTTGGGAGGGGTTACTGTCGGAATTCTGTTCCGTGTACGCTCACACACGAAGTTCGTGACCCGCAAACATTGACCACATCCACGTACAGACTTGACCACAAATATGGAACCCACCGGGGATATCTTTACATATAATCACATGACCCTAATGAGTGGACATGGCACTTGAACCACATCGATGACCTTCCAGGCCATTTCGATCTGTGTGGACAAGACCCTCAATGCAAAGGAAAAATATCGTATTTGTGATATAGTTGGCGGTATCGATTACATCGAATTTATCCCGATCTGTCCGATTATAGAGCTAACAATGCGGGTAGAATCGATACTCGTTAGAAAATATTTGTTCTATTTCGATTCCAGAATAGATTTGAGAAATCTGAACATGAAATCTTCTTCTTCTGCTGCGTTCTCACTAGATTGAGATTTCGGATTCTCTAATAAAGGCAGCCGTCTGCCTCAGATTATCAGCCACACCATACAGTTTGTCTTGGACGCTGGTGTAAGTGGGCCACCTCTTTCTTCTCAAGTCTGCACACTGGGGGCAGTTCTGTAGGATATAATTTCTATGATTTTTGCTTCCTCGTTTGTGCCGACCTCTTCCCGCAGTAAGTTTTGGCCACCCCCGTGATGGTAGTTCTGACATTCTTTCTGAGTGGCTAAATCTCCGAGGCAGATTGACGACCGTAGAATCCGTCATCCCATTCCTCATTGTGAGGGTCGTTGCACCATGTTATGCGCCTTACGGTCTGGTGCATCCGTTTTCTGCATGCATTTGTTTTGGGTTAGCATTCCTTAGCGGACACGTGCATCCGATTGCAGCCAAACCTCCTTAGTCGCCTGTTACGACATGCGTGGCAGGTAACAGTGGTTCTGTTCTTTACACCCCAAATTTGGGGACCGATAGCCACTCGGGTTGAACATGAAATAAAAAATGAAACTAGAATTTCTATACAAATATTTACTTATGTCTTGATTTCTTCTTTCTTTGTTTTTACAATTTTTACTTATTTTTCTGATTCTTTTTAAAAATTTATATTCTTTTTTCTTTAATTCTTCTTCTCTTTTTCCGGTCTCGTCTAACTGTTTTCCTTCCTCTTTATCTTTTTCCTGTCTCGTCTAACTGTTTTCCTTCTTCTTTATCTTTTTCCCTGTCTCGTCTAACTGTTTTCCTTCTTCTTTATCTTTTTCCTGCCTCGTCTAACTGTTTTCCTTCTTCTTTATCTTTTTCCTGTCTCGTCTAACTGTTTTCCTTCTTCTTTATCTTTTTCCCTGTTTCGTCTAACTGTTTTCCTTCTTCTTTATCTTTTTCCTGTCTCGTCTAACTGTTTTCCTTCTTCTTTATCTTTTTCCTGTCTCGTCTAACTGTTTTCCTTCTTCTTTATCTTTTTCCTGCCTCGTCTAACTGTTTTCCTTCTTCTTAATCTTTTTCCTGCCTCGTCTAACTGTTTTCCTTCTTCTTTATCTTTTTCCTGTCTCGTCTAACTGTTTTCCTTCTTCTTTATCTTTTTCCTGTCTCGTCTAACTGTTTTCCTTCTTCTTTATCTTTTTCCCTGTTTCGTCTAACTGTTTTCCTTCTTCTTTATCTTTTTCCTGTCTCGTCTAACTGTTTTCCTTCTTCTTTATCTTTTTCCTGTCTCGTCTAACTGTTTTCCTTCTTCTTTATCTTTTTCCTGCCTCGTCTAACTGTTTTCCTTCTTCTTAATCTTTTTCCTGCCTCGTCTAACTGTTTTCCTTCTTCTTTATCTTTTTCCCTGTTTCGTCTAACTGTTTTCCTTCTTCTTAATCTTTTTCCTGCCTCGTCTAACTGTTTTCCTTCTTCTTTATCTTTTTCCTGTCTCGTCTAACTGTTTTCCTTCTTCTTTATCTTTTTCCTGCCTCGTCTAACTGTTTTCCTTCTTCTTAATCTTTTTCCTGCCTCGTCTAACTGTTTTCCTTCTTCTTTATCTTTTTTCCTGCCTCGTCTAACTGTTTTCCTTCTTCTTTATCTTTTTTCTGCCTCGTCTGTTTTCCTTCTTCTTTATCTTTTTCCTGTCTCGTCTGTTTTCCTTCTTCTTTATCTTTTTTCCTGCCTCGTCTAACTGTTTTCCTTCTTCTTTATCTTTTTCCTGTCTCGTCTAACTGTTTTCCTTCTTCTTTATCTTTTTCCTGTCTCGTCTAACTGTTTTCCTTCTTCTTTATCTTTTTTCCTGCCTCGTCTAACTGTTTTCCTTCTTCTTTATCTTTTTCCTGCCTCGTCTAACTGTTTTCCTTGTTCTTTATCTTTTTCCTGCCTCGTCTAACTGTTTTCCTTCTTCTTTATCTTTTTCTTTCTCGTCGTTTTCTACCTTCCCGTCGTCGTCATCATATTTTTCTTCTACTTCTGAAATGAAATGAAAATCGTAGCATATCCTTTACATGACTTAGACATCAACAACAGTAAACGAGTCGTCGATTTTCTAAGCACCAATTATACGTTCAGTAGTTTGTCATTGCTTTCTGAACGGTTAGGTCTATTTTTATCTGTCGTAAAAATCCAAGGGAACTAATTTTCTTCCAAACGTGCCCGCCGTGGAGTTTCAACCAGATACGCTTAAGTTGTGATCAAGCTCACTACCGCTTAAGCTACAGACGCTCAGCGAAATGTGGAACTTAGAAATAACAGAGGCAGTAAAAATAAGGGGGCGTCTGCAGCTTAAGTGCTAGTGAGCTCGATCACAACCCAAGTGAACCTGGTTAAAACACCGTGGCGGGCAGTTTAGAAGCAAATTCGTTCTCTTTGATTTTTATGAACGGCATACATAGACCTCACCGTTCAGAAAGCAATGGTAAACTACTCAACGTATAAGAGGTGCCTAGAAAATCATAAACTCGTTTACTGTGGTTGAATGCGACGCCATGTAACTAATATAATAATAATGCCTCTCGTACCGTTATACGTTACATAGGGCCTACAAGTAATTTCTCCATACCGCTCTATCCTGGGCAACTCACTCAATCTCCTATATGGAACTGAGACCGATATTTCTTGCCTCTCTCAGCAAAGTTCGTTTCAGGGTCTCCTTATTCGTCCTCTATTTCTTGAACACTTTGCATCCCACTTCAATGTCTGCTTTGATATTCGTTGATCATTTCTCCTCAAGATGTATCCAACATATCTCCATCTTTGTGCCAACATATCTCCAACAAATATGCCACACGATGTTAATTAAGTAAAAAAAAACTGTTTATGAAGCACACACAAAAGCCGGTTGTAGCAATCTCTTCTTATCCTAACACAATGTGAGACAAAACGAGATTAGACAACAGAAGAAGAATCTTTCATTCAATATTGCTTGTATTTAAAAAACCTGCAGTGCTAACGAAAAGTCACTTTCTTATTCCAATAACTGCAATGCTAACGAAAAGTCACTTTCTTATTCCAATAACTGCAATGCTAACGAAAAGTCACATTATTATTTCAACAATTGCAATGCTAACGAAAAGTCACATTATTATTAACAAAACCTACAGTGCTAACGAAAAGTCAAGAATATATTCCTATAATTAGTGCTAACGAAAAGTCAAGAATATATTCCAATAATTAGTGCTAAAGAAAAGTCAAGTTTCTATTCCAATAATTCCAGTGCTAAAGAAAAGTCAAGTATATATTTCAATAATTACAGTGCTAACGAAAGGTCAAGTTTATATTTCAATAATTACAGTGCTAACGAAAGGTCAAGTTTATATTTCAATAATTACAGTGCTAACGAAAGGTCAAGTTTATATTTAAATAATTACAGTGCTAACGAAAAGTCAAGTTTATATTACAATAATTGCAGTGCTAACGAAAAGTGAAGTTTATATTTCAATAATTACAGTGCTAACGAAAGGTCAAGTCACCACTAAGTATTACCGTTTCATGGCCAAAGATGGTGGCTGGGTGTGGATGCAGAGCTACGCAACCATCGTTCACAACAGTCGATCCAGCAGACCCCATTGTATTGTCAGTGTCAACTACGTCATAAGGTGGGTAACAGTGGATCTAACCGCTTTCTGTCAAACTGTATTTTCATCTTTCGTCTTACATGACGTTTGTATATGTGCCTGTTAAAGATCGTCTAGTCGAAACGTAGATTTAATCTGTTGTGATTTTTAAAAGAAACTACACTACTCTGTTATTGAGTGTGTGTGTGTAGTGTTATTACAAATTAGTAATACGCCGATGACATAATTCTCATGAACAAGATATAGCTGAACAAGATCTACAAGACTTGATAGACATATTAGTGAGAGAAAGTGAAAAGAAAGGATTAAACGTCAATATAAAGAAAACAGAGGTTATGATTATCTCCAGCAAACACCAAAATATAATATCAAAATAAATAACACAACACTGAAACAAGTCCATAGATTCAAGTATCTGGGAACATTACTTACATCAGATAGAAGATGTACAACAGAGATTCAAGTATCTGGGAACATTACTTACATCAGATGGAAGATGTACAACAGAGATTCAAGTATCTTGGAACATTACTTACATCAGATGGAAGATGTACAACAGAGATTAGAAGGAGAATAGCTCAAACGAAAGCAGCTTTTATGAAAATGAAAAACACATTATGCGTGAATTTACAACCAATGATACTGTAGAAACGAGTACTCCAGTGCTATATTGAACCAATACGTATGTGTGGCAGCAAATCATGGACAATGAACAAGCAATTAATAAGATCATTGGACGCCACGGACATGTGATTTTGAAAGGAGGTTTCTGGCGAAAAGAAAAGAGGAACGGAGAAGATAGATTCAGGAGGTGACTGATGATTTGAGCATGACGCTGCAGAGGCGAGACATCTATATGGATCGGCCTTTGATGTTATCGTTAATTTATATAAAGTGTGTTACTGTAAACGAATACTCCAGTGCTATACTGATACAATACTTCTGTACGGCAGCGAATCATGGACAGTGAATAAACAATCAATACGATCATTGGAAGCCATATATATGTGGTTTTACAGAAGAATGCTGCAAATTCCATGGACAGCAAAGAAAACAAATGTGGAGGTTTTAAATCAGATCTGAACACAAAGGGAGGTTTTAAATCAGATCTGAACACAAAGGGAGGTTTTAAATCAGATCTGAACACAAAGGGAGGTTTTAAATCAGATCTGAACACAAAGGGAGGTTTTAAATCAGATCTGAACACAAAGGGAGGTTTTAAATCAGATCTGAACACAAAGGGAGGTTTTAAATCAGATCTGAACACAAAGGGAGGTTTTAAATCAGATCTGAACACAAAGGGAGGTTTTAAATCAGATCTGAACACAAAGGAGGTTTAAATCAGATCTGAACACAAAGGGAGGTTTTAAATCAGGTCTGAACACAAAGGGAGGTTTTAAATCAGGTCTGAACACAAAGGGAGGTTTTAAATCAGGTCTGAACACAAAGGGAGGTTTTAAATCAGATCTGAACACAAAGGGAGGTTTTAAATCAGGTCTGAACACAAAGGGAGGTTTTAAATCAGATCTGAACACAAAGGGAGGTTTTAAATCAGATCTGAACACAAAGGGAGGTTTTAAATCAGGTCTGAACACAAAGGGAGGTTTTAAATCAGATCTGAACACAAAGGGAGGTTTTAAATCATATCTGAACACAAAGGGAGGTTTTAAATCAGGTCTGAACACAAAGGGAGGTTTTAAATCAGATCTGAACACAAAGGGAGGTTTTAAATCAGATCTGAACACAAAGGGAGGTTTTAAATCAGATCTGAACACAAAGGGAGGTTTTAAATCAGATCTGAACACAAAGGGAGGTTTTAAATCAGGTCTGAACACAAAGGGAGGTTTTAAATCAGATCTGAACACAAAGGGAGGTTTTAAATCAGATCTGAACACAAAGGAAGGTTTTAAATCAGGTCTGAACACAAAGAAATCATATCAAATGAATAAGAAACAAGCAATCAAGGTTCTTCAAGCATATAATGTGAAGAGAAGGTTTATAACATTTGGTGACAACAGGTACAATTCAGGGAAGGAGAGATCGCGGAAGACAGAGGGAGAAGATGCTGGATGGCCCGACATCATGGTTCGACACAAGATCGACGTCAGAACTGATTACATGCACCAAGCAGAGGAGTTGTGGAGAGACATGATCGCCTACGCCGGCAGGCATGACATTTGATTGATTACTGTAAAATTAGCTCTTTATCACAGTTTTGCTATAGTTTTTGCAAAACATCAAAGAAATTCGCCGAAATGCAAAATCTGAGCTACATTTCGACTTGTCAATAACATATTCCTTTGGTCAACGTAACTATAAGAAGAACCTGTCAATGACCGATATTTTGCCTTTGGTCAACGTAACTATAAGAAGAACCTGTCAATGACATTTGTCTTTGGTCAACGTAACTATAAGAAGACCTGTATGACATTTGCCTTGTCAACTACAAGATGACATTTGCTTTGTCAACTATATAAGAATGAACTTGTTCTGACTGACTATGAGCTTGCCTTTGGTCAACGTAACTTCATCAAGCATTGCTGCAACGTCACATATCTGTCATATTAGTACAACATAACTCACATTTTCTCAGAAAACTGAACTTAAAGGAGGGCAACCATTTGTAAGTTATCATCAATCAATCAAGTGCCATGCCGGTTGGCGTAGGCGATCATGTCTCTCCATATCTGTCTGTCTCTGGTACAATCCATCAACTCCGTCACCGATTCATTGCCGAACCACGATTTCAAACCGTTCGGTATTTTAGTCCTTGCTCTCTTCTCTCTTCCTGTATTTTGCTGTTGTAACCAAATGTTCTAAACTGTCTCTTCTAATTATATATTCGAAAAACCTTGATTGTCTGCTTCTTATTCCATTGATTAGATTTCGATATGAATCTGTCTCCGACAAGATCTCTTCATTTGTCTTTCTAGCTGTCCATGGAACTTTCGACATTCTTCTGAGAAAACACATGTTTCTGTGGCTTCAAATGTTCTTACCATTTGTCTGTTCATTGTCCATGACTCACCGTCATATAAAAGTATTTGCTCTATATTGCATTGGATTACTCGGTACCTCAACACCACTGTCAAGGATTTACTGCATAGTATGTTTATGATCTTCTGAAAGGTTGAAATGACTATAACATATTAGAAAGTGAAGTTTTGTGGTACTGTTAGGAAGTCTGGACTAAAGATGTCTGCTCGGGACTGAGCATGTTATGTGATGATGATGATGACGATGATGATGACGATGATGATGAAGATGATGATGATGACGATGATGATGACGATGATGATGACGATGACGATGATGATGACGATGACGATGATGATGATGACGATGATGATGATGATGACGATGATTTCAGATACATCTATTCGTATTTATCCCCATAAATTCGCCATTATTTCATTTTTCTACCCATCCTCTTCTTCTTTGAACACTCCATATCGACCACTTGTTAACTACTCTGTGTGATTTGTATGTGATCTGTACCTAAGAGCAATTGTACATTATGCCAGTTATGCGCCTACAAGTAGGCCAGCACATTCAACTTCTACGATGCTTTTTATTTACTATGGTAGCTTCCCTAGGTCCTACATCAATCGCCTCTAACGACATGCCTTGTAGGTCGCAGTGGTACTATTCTTTGCTTCCCTTGCTGGCCCGGTACCACACAAACGTTTCTACCCATCACATTTTGAAACAACCAATTACATTTAACCAATTGTGCAAATTATTAGAACAACCAAGAATCACATCCGGTACACAAATCTTCCACAATCCTCCAAGAGCTTCCTACTATCAAGGGAAATCTCCAGAAATCTCGTCAGATTGTGTAATTTTACGTAGCTGATATTTGTATTCATACGCAGACGCGATCTTCCGTCAGAACAAAATGCTGGTTTACAAAATAATATGAAGAGGAAAATTTCTTGTCTCGTACGCATCAGTGTCCAGTGAATTGAATGCATTAGTTGACCATGTGGTGCCGGGGCCAGCAATGGAAGCAAAGAATAGTAACACTGCGACCTACAAGGCATGACGTAAGAGGTGTTGATGTAGGACCTAGTAATGCTACCCTAGTAAATAAAAAAGCATCGTAGAAATCGGATTTGCTGGACTACTTGTAGGCGCATAACTGGCACAACGTAAAATCGATCTTAGGCTCAGATCACATACAAATCACACTGAGTGGTTAGCAAGTGGTCGATACGGAGCGTACGAAGAATAAGAAGGAGAATGCATTGGTCATACTTACTAGATACTTACTAGTGAGCGTCTGTGGCATAGCGGTAACAAGCTCGACCACAAGCCAAGAGTAACTGGTTCAAACTTTGCGGTGGGCAGTTTGTTAGCTTCTTCTTCGAACGCTCCATATCGAACACTTTTTAACCACTCTTTGTGATTTGAGCAAAATTTAAAAAAAGACCTCACAATTTAGAAAGCAATGGCAAACTACTGAACGTATAGGTGGTGCCTAAAAAAATCGACCACGTGTTTATTATTATTGTCCTGCAAAGAATAGTTCATATATTTATATATACGGTTCCAACTTCACTGCAACGGATCACCCCATAATTGCAAAGAATATGCCACGATTTTAATCCACTAGATGATAATAATAAATAATAATTTCTCTCGTACCGTTATACGTTACATAGGGCCTGCAATCAATTTCTCCATACCTCTCTATCCTGGGCAACTCGTTTAATCTCCTCCATGGAACTGAGACTGATATTTCTTGCCTCTCTCAGTAAAGTTCGCTTCAGGGTCTCCTTAGGTCGTCCTTTCGTTCTTGAACCCTTTGCATCCCACTTCAATGCCTGCTTTGATATTCGTTAATCATTTCTCCTCAAGGTATGGCCAACATATCTCCATCTTCTCTTTCTTATAACAGTTGTCACTAAATATTAATTAGGATAATATAAATTGCCCCCACCCCCACCCTATAACATAAAACCGCTCATTCCAGTCGAGATCAGAGATCACTGTCTGCCCAGTTTGTGGCCCACAGTGCATTAAGTGCATGATCAAAGATCGATGACTGCCCAGTTTGTGGCCCACAATGCATTAAGTGCATGATCAAAGATCGATGACTGCCCAGTCTGTGGCCCCCAGTGAATTAATTGCATGATCAAAGATCGATGACTGCCCAGTTTGTGGCCCACAGTAGATTAAGTTCATGAACCGAGATCTTGGCTTCCCAGTTTTTAGTCCACAGTAGGTATAATGAATGATCAGAGATCTTGGCTTCCCAGTTTGTAGTGGCCAGTGAATTAAGATCATGATCAGAGATCGTCAGTTGCCCAGTTTGTAGTGGCCAGTGAATTAAGATCATGATCAGAGATCGTCAGTTGCCCAGTGTGTGGTCCACACAGTGGATTAAGATCATGATCAGAGATCGTCAGTTGCCCAGTGTGTGGTCCACAGTGGATTAAGTGGATAATTAGAGATCGTCAGTTGCCCAGTGTGTGGTCCACACAGTGGATTAAGTGGATAATTAGAGATCGTCAGTTGCCCAGTGTGTGGTCCACACAGTGGATTAAGTGGATAATTAGAGATCGCCAAAGACAAAGAAGAATAACTTTTAAATGTGATTATATTGACGTCATTTTAATACAATTCCTTCATATTTCTTTTGCAGTGAGGTTTTAAACAAGGACGCCCAGATACAAATTGAGCAGACAATGTCTTCAAAAGATCTTTCTCCCTACTCGGCCATGAAAAACAATAGTTGTAATAACAGCAACATCGCAAGTAGCAACAACAACTCAACTGGAAAATCCCGTTCAGCTCGAAACAAATCCCGACGTTCACCGTATCCACATATGTCTCCCGACTCTGCAGTCGAAAATGGATCAGAGTATTCATTAGAAAGGACGCCTCTGGAATATAACAAGCTTGAACTAGCATCTACACCCCTACAGCCGTACACGAATATGATGTTCTCAGCGGGTCCAGAAAATATAGGCTTAGATCGGTACAGTTCCTTGTATTCAACACCGTACTCCCATAATGGAATGACTATGTACAGGGACACTGCACGTGTCTATACTCCATATCAGCCTGCCCCAGCTGCACATGTTCATCAGAGGTACTTAGATAACAGAAGTCCTTATCGGCCTTATGAAGAACGTTACTATCCAGCGCGAGATCCAGCGGCGTATCCAGGATATCTGTCATCTGATGCTGCTATTCAGAGTGCCGCTGCTGCAAGCACGTCACGACTGACTCACCTCTTAGACTCAAACCACAACCATTCCCACAACAATCTTATTGTTCATGAACAATACTCCTTCCCAGCATCGGGGAGATTAGGCGGAGACACTACTTGTGAAAGTGGGGGCTGTTCCAGAAGCAGTACAGGGGAGACACCACCGTATCCACTCAACCACTACGCAGCTTCTTTTAGTAACAGATCATCAACTCCTGCTTCAGAAGTTGATGTAGGACATGAAGAATTCACTGAAACACAACGACAGTTGCATAGAAGACATCGTAGTCAAACTGCCCAGCAACAGAAAGACAACAATGCAACAGTTGAAACACAACATACCCCAATCCACCTCACAGAAACAAACAGTACAGCCATAAATGGCGGATTGTTCAGTGAAGCAGGTGGAATAAGTCAACAATATGAAACTTCTTCTGGGAGCATCAAAGATGCGGATTTTAAAGACCCTAATAAAGAAAACCCTGGATGCCTTCAATACTTACCGTCTCCCCAGAAGGAGTCCGCTATCCCTCAATCAGTAATCATTCGCAGGCAATCAAGTGTGAAGCTCTCAATCTCGACATCAGATCGGACAAGAAATGAAGCAACATCACCAGATAATGACAACGAATGCAACATAACAAACACAACTAATAACACAAGTTCCGACTCCTTATTGGAATCATCTTCAAATACTCAACATTTGGTCCAGCACTCATCACCATCCCGTACCGAATCTTCAATCTCTTCATCATCATCTTCTGACCTAACTTATCATCATCCTCATCTACAACACCATCTACAACCCCGACAACACTTCAGCAATAACTCATACCATTTAGGTTCAAATCTTCAACATCAAAACGTACAACATAACAATATTCAAACGAACCAACATACATCAAATTTACAAAAGAAAACAATACCCTATACCGATACTGTACTCGTCACCGCAGCACTGCATCAAGGCACGGATTCACCAACGTCAGGGGATGACTTATCTTCTACAGAGGATAAACTGTACGGATCTACCCTACCAGAAAATGTCAACAAAGATAATGGCGTCACATTCTCGTCCAATAGAATCAATGAAAAACTTGTGATGTCATTATCAGGGGACAGCACTACAAATAAACATTTCGAAATGTCTGAAAACGCTTCAAATCACTTCCTGGATCTGAACTCAGCCAGCTCAAAGCTCTACGAACTATGCTCTGCTAACGCCACCAATAAACTTCATGATACAAATAACGGGCAACCTTCAGGCAACAACTTTTTCATGTCCGCCGCAAATATGCAATCTTCGAAATATTACGACATGCAGCTATTGCATGATAAAAATATGGCTGCTACCGAAAATGAGTACAGCAATTGTGTCAAAGGTACTACGTGTGGTTATGATAATTATGCACAGGCTAGCATTTACCAGGCTGGAACTTTGCAGCCACAGAGGCCTTATCCAGTTATTCCACAAGCAGGATATACTAGTGTTATTGTTGATCCCCAGCAATATCATATAACCAATGGATATGCAGTTCATTAGCAGCACCACATGGTATCATACATATTTAGCCAGTCTCTGCTAAAGGGTCTTCTTCTTCTTCGAACGCTCCATATCGACCCTTGTTAAACCACTCTTTGTGATTTGTATGTGATCTGAGCCTAAGAACGATTGTACGTTGTGCCAGTTATGCACCTGCAAATAGGCCAGCACATCCGATTTCTGCGACGCTTTTTATTTACTAGGATAGCTTCCCTAGACCCATACCTCTGTCGCCTCTTACGACATGCCTTGTAGATCGCAGTGTTACTATTCTTTGATTCCCTTGTGGACCCCCGACAACACACGGGTGGTTAAAGCGTCTAAAGCCGAAGAAATTATTGCATTGCAACTACCAATTACGTCATATAGCTCAGTTTTCTCCACAGAAATGGCACGCCACGGGTCAAGTGTTGCACAAAGTACCAACTCCGTAACTCCGGCAACAATTCTAGAGGTATCTCTAAAAAATGCACACGTAAACAGAACGACGGGGTACGGATTACAACTCAGGACTTTTGGAAAACAAGGCGAGGGCGTTAACACTTCGTCACAGGGAGCCCTGCTAAATCAAGTAATGGTTACATTAGACCAGTTAGTGTTAGTTTTTTTGTTTGTTTTCTTCTCCGATCCAGAAGAACTTGAGCTTTCAGCTCTTCGGCTCAGTGCAACGAACACCGTAAATCTGGAGAATCTGTGGCTTTTCTGCCAGGTGGTCTTTACTAATATAAGACCGTTCATCCAAGACAGGAAATCGGGAACTCCCGTTAACGTGGTATGGCTTTTAAATGTTTGAAAGCCCGCTTGCTCAGCGTGTTCGTAGCGCGTTAGACGACGGGTGACAAGCCCCTTGTGAGTGCGGTTCAATAACGCGGGCTGACAGAAAAGCCACAGGTTCTCCAGATTTACGGTGTTCGTAGCACAGAACCGAAGGGTTACGATATCTATGGCACTGAGCCGAAGAGCTGAAAGCTCAAGTGCTTCTGGATCGAAATATATATATATATATATATATATATATATATATATTATATATTATATATATATATATATATATAAATATATGTTTGATAGAACACTGTAAAAAAGGTAGTTAAAAAGTAAAGGAACCCTTTTTCATACCATGGAGTATGTGGGAATACGGTGTTACGCCCGTATTATTTCATTGACCAACGACACATAATGTGTGATGAGCTAACATCATGCCGGCTACCTTTACTTCTCAGTGATATTCTTCTGATATACAATTGGTGCAGGGTCAGAATGAGAGTCGTTACGTACGAAACAAATTCTATTCACATTCTGGAAGAATACCGTGACCATTTTACTCAATTTTACACAATTCTATGAATATATTGTTTTTTTACTGATGGCAAGTGTTAACAATGCTGATATATATATATCTATCAGCGTTTAAATTTTTACTGATAGAAAGTGTTAACAATGCTGATATATATATATCTATCAGCGTTTAAATTAGTTTTGTCTATTGTCTATTCCCAGGTGGAAGATGTAGTTGGCTGTCCACTCTTGTCATTAAGATTAGGGATGGGAGCTTTAATTTGCGTTCTAGGGCTAGATGAGTCGCCCTCTAAATTAGTATAAATTAGTTAGCGACATAATATAGCCGTGTTTGTGTATTTTGTGTTGCTTTTCAATTACATTCTTCTTTAGTTATCAACACTGAAATGCAATGGTTCCCACTCTTACAAAATTTTTACGATCTTCCAAATTATATCGAATTCGTTCGATATGACACAAACTGGCTTATCGTTTAGTCCCACATTCTCTCTCTCTCTCTCGCGCGCGAACACCGCTTAGACTGATGTACCAGATTTCCTCATAAATTCTGCTGTTGTTGCCTTATTCATGTGGAAATCTGATTCATCTAGCCTTAGCATAGGTGTGCTTCGTCACATCTTTAGCGTCATTTGGAGCTCTGGGGCTTATCCTTTGGCGATGTGTCCGGTTTCAGCCAACGTTTACTGGGTTCGCTCTCCGTCAGCCATGGGCTGTCTCCAGCTGACCTGCAAGGCTGCAGATTAGTCCCACATTCAACGATTCACATATGAGAAAAGGAATTGACCATCCTAGTTCCTGCAAACTTGATCCTGGAAATATGAAGTGTCATGAGCTTGATACCCTAAAGTCTGAAATAGCTACGGAATATTTCATTTATATATTTTGAAGATATTATTCATGTCAATATGAAACGGATGTTTGCATTTTTTGTTGACATGTAATTAAAATTATCAATTACTTGACAACTTTTGTATGTTTTCATGTTATTTGATTAATAGGGCAATTGTCATTGCACTTTGATGAGTAACCATGTGTGCTCCCATTTCTTTTTTTATACAGGAAGATCTCAGAGACAGTGCACAAACTCCGTAGCACCGGCGCGGGTCTCCAATGCAATGTAGAGGACGGTAACAATATTTTGTAAGAATTTTAATTTAAAAAAATCTTTCTAATGAATTTTTTCCTGGTTTCGTAAGCGGAAGTGGCTTTCCAGCTTGTTCTTTTCGATTTTGAACTGCCACGGGTTCTTTTACGTGCTCGACTTGAATACGGGAACACTTAACTACGTTTTATCGTCAGTTTCCGATATGACTAGGAACTCGATCTCATATACAATGAGATCAAAGATCTCTGGAAAAATGTCCAGGACTCCCCGAGAGTGCGAACACCCAGAACATGTGGATCAAGAGACGAGCACCTAACCTGTATGCCACAGAGATGCCCCCTGTTCAATTATTATTGATACCAAAAATTAATGCAAATGAATGCAAGTACTACAGAAGATTACCCAGAATAACATGGACAGGAACAGTAACAAATTTCTCAATTTTACAGCAGCTTAATATTGAAGGAAAATCTTCAACGTCTTCAGACTTAGAACGGGGCACTGCGGTCGTAGAGCACATCTCCATAGAATGAGTCCCAGGGCTCGAGCTGCCTACGCCTGTGAGAGCACCAAAGCAGTCCCCAGAGCAATCCTGCAAGACTGCCCCAGCCTGAGCAGTGTGAGAATGGAACAAACTATGGGGGACCGGTGAAGACCTCAAACGCACAGCCATGTTATGACAGTACTGAGTAGTCGCATAACAGAAGTTGATCGCAGAAGAAGAAGATAAATGGTTGATAAAGAGACAGTTGCTTTCAGAAGTTGATCGCAGAAGAAGAAGAAGATAAATGGTTGATAAAGAGACAGTTGCTTTCAGAAGACCGAGGGTTCGAATCCGGACCGTGTCATTCTGTTCCCAAGTGCATTTTTTTTAGATATCCCTAGGACTGTTGTTGGCGCTATCTACTTCTTCTTCGAACTCTCCATATCGACCACTTGTTAACCACTCTGTGTGATTTGTATGTCATCTGAACCTAAGAGCAATTGTACGCTGTGCTATTTATGCGCCTACAAGTAGGCCAGTACATCCGATTTCTGCGATGCTTTTTATTTACTAGGTAGCATCCTAGAGCCTACATCAGTCGCCTCTTACGACATGCATTGTAGATTACAGTGGTACTATTCTTTACTTCCCTTGCGGGCAGCGGCACAACACGGACGGCCGTCGCTATGAAGTCCTGCTTTATGCAATATGCTCATCAGGAGGCTTGCCTTTTCTGCAGAGATGAACAGAGCCATATAAGAAAACCAGGTGAATTGAAGTTAATCCTTCGTCTTTAGTTGTTTCTGTCAAGAAAAACCAAGTTTAACCACCCGGTCACATATTCTTTATTCGAATGATTAGAAATCAGACATTGGATAAGAATGCTTTAATGTAAATTTTAGCACTAATTTTACATGAAATAAATGTTGGCACACTGTGCGTCATTTTGCTTATTTTAGTAGGGAACGTTTTCGCATTCTGCGGAAGTTAGTAAGGCATTTGTTAACATATGTTATTGATCGTCACTCAGTATATTTCCTTATTTAAACTAACTAAATGCTGTTAAAGTATTTTCAATGCTACTGGCTGTTTCTTCATTCCTTAGTCCAGCCAAAAAAAATCTTGAAAAAATTAGCAAGCACTTTCTAAAAACACGAAAATGCCATCAACGTTACCCTTCCCAAATGGCAGATCCTCGTCTTGGCTAACGGCAGATGTCATTGTCCTTTTCCGGCTTCTTAAAAACTGCTTCCTGTTCACATTTCCTTTAAAGCACTCAATATGTCCTCCTGTTTTTCAAATATGCTCTACATTGGCCATCTCTTTTTCTGGCTACTTGCAGCCAAAGGACAAATTAATGTTAGTTCCCAAACCAAATAGGGAATTAATTTGGTCTCAAATTTGGATTCATTGATACTGATAGGGACCAGAAAGCATTGGGCAGGGAGGATAAAAGTGGAAGAGATGGATGAATATTTAAAAGCAGTTTAAAATAACATTTTTGTGATTTATTGATTGGTCGACTGATTGATTGATAGAACTATCATCATTGCACTTCGGTGAGTAGTCATGTGTGCCCCGATCTCTTTCGTACACAGGAAGATCTCAGCTGCAGTGCACGAACTCCGTAGCTCGGCGAAGGTCTCAGATATAATTTTGAAGATTTCCGAAGATAGTGAAGAATGGTAAAGATATTTTTGTAGAAATTGTTATTAAATTTTTTTTTCTCTAATTAATTTAGTTCTGGTAGCGGCTTTCCAACCTGCTCTTCTCGATTTTGAACTGCCAAGTGTTCTTTTACGTGTTCAAATTGAACACGGTACCTACGTTTTATCGTCCGTTTCCGATAGGATTACGAACTCGATCTCACCTATACTGAGATCAGGGATCACTGGAAAATATTCCAGATTGCTCCACGAGGGAGCGAAACTGGTACCTTTAGCACGAGAGACCAGTACCTAACCTCTACGTCACAGAGACTTCTTGTGAGTTCTGCCAAACTGTGGAAGATGTCAAAGAGATTGTTTTAGTAGTTTATGATCCTCTTATGAAATTCTTTCAAATAGTAGAATGTCCCTTGCGAAACGTTGCTTTCATCACATCTCGTGTTTTGCTGGGGCTCGCAAGGGGAGAAAAGAGTAGCAACATTGCGAACTACAAGGCATGTCGTAAGAGGAGACTGATGTTGGAGCTTAGGGAAACTACCCTAGTAAATAACCAGCATCTCAGACATCGAATGTACTGGCCTACTAGTAGGCGCATAAATGACATAAGGTACAATCGCTCTTAGACTTGGATCACATACAAATATCAAAGAGGGGTAAAATGTGGTCGATATGGAGCGCTCAATGAAGAAGATGAAGAATCACAGCCTGCCTGAAAAACTCTTCATCTCCAGTAAGTTCTTCCGCCTCCTCCAGTTTAGGAAATTAAGAATTATTTTATTTGATTTTTGTGGACAATCATAGTAATGAGTGTAAGATTTACATAGAATCAAATATGATTTTTGTGGACAATCGTAGTAATGAGTGTAAGATTTACATAGAATCAAATATGATTTTGTGGACAATCTAGTAATAGTGTAAGATTTACATAGAATCAAATATGATTTTTGTGGACAATCGTAGTAATGAGTAAGATTTACATAGAATCAAATATGATTTTGTGGACAATCATAGTTGAGTGTAAGATTTACAAAGAATAAAATATGATTTTGTGGACAATCGTGTAATGAGTTAAGATTTACTAGAATAAAATATGATTTTTGTGGACAATCGTAGCAATAAGTGTAAGATTTACATAGAATAAAATATGATTTTTGTGGACAATCATAGTAATGAGTGTAAGATTTACAAAGAATAAAATATGATTTTTGTGGACAATCGTAGTAATGAGTGTAAGATTTACATAGAATAAAATATGATTTTTGTGGACAATCGTAGTAATAAGTGTAAGATTTACATAGAATAAAATATGATTTTTGTGGACAATCGTAGTAATAAGTGTAAGATTTACATAGAATAAAATATGATTTTTGTGGACAATCGTAGTAATAAGTGTAAGATTTACATAGAATAAAATATGATTTTTGTGGACAATCGTAGTAATGAGTGTAAGATTTACAAAGAATCAAATACAAGTAATAGGTGTTAGCTATATTTTTCTTATTAGTTCTCTCTCCTCCTCGTGGAGCAAAGGTCTTCAACAGTTGTTCTCGGCTTTTCCATGTCTTTGGCGGTTTGTGATGACTTTACAAGACAGTCCAGCATCCTTCAATTCCTCAAGAAAACTCCGTCTGCAGATCAGTTTAGGAAGGCCCCTTTTTCGTTTCCCTTGCGGGTTCCACTCAAGTGCTTGTCTAATGACACTCGCAGGGTATGCCCGACAAAATTGCAATTTTCTCCTCTTAACCTGGGTCATCATGGGTTATTGTCCTGTTCTTATTCACATGTCTGTGTTTGCAACTCTGTCGTACCATCACAGTCTGAGACTACGCCGAAGACATCCATTGACAAAGGTCTGAATCTTATATCCACATGTCTGTGTTTGCAACTTTGTCGTACCATCACAGTCTGAGACTACGTCGAAGACATCCGTTGACAAAGGTCTGAATCTTATATGTATTTAACTTGGTGACTCGCCACGTTTCTGAGTCATACAGCAACACAAATTTCACATTTCAGCTGAATATTGCTTTCTTTTCGTGGAGACGGTAGTAGACAATAGGACGAAGGGGTTAAGTAGCCGAATATTTTTTAAGATTGTCAACACTGTGTGTAGGAGAGCAATGGATGGTCGAGATTTTCTAATTTAGGTTTTAATGTTTTCACTTGTACCTACTGATTGACTGATCTTACTTCAAAGGTGTACACATGCATCCGATTTCAGCCAAACCTCCTTAGTCGCCTCTTACGACATGCATGGCAGGTAACAGTGGTTCTATTCTTTACACCCCAAATTTGGGCCCCGGTAACCACTCGGGCGTGTACCTCCTGATGACTGATCTTACTTCAAATGAAAATCGTGGCATATCCCAAAGGACGTAGCCATCAACCACAGTAAACGAGTCGTTGATTTTCTAGGCACCACTTATACGTTCAGTAGTTTGCCATTGCTTTCTGAACGGTGAGGTTATTTTACCTTTGTAAAAATCCCACGGGACAAATTTGCTTCCAAACTTGCCCACCGTGGGTTTGAACCAGGTACGCTTGGGTCTGTGATCGAGCTCACTACCGCTTGAGCTACAGACGCTTACTTCAAAGGTGGACACATTTCCCAACATTTTCTATATTCCTTCCCTCAATCAATGTCGGGTCTTGCTGTATGTTATTCCGTCGCTGTGCTTTTGTTTTCTCTTAGCTGAATTTAAGATCGACCCGTTGTGCTTGTTCTGCCAGGACCTCTACTTTTGCATGCATATCTTTTAGTCTGTGTAAGAGCAAGGCAAGATACTTCGCGTAAAACTTACAGAGAATAAAATACGTAGTAATTGGTGTAAGCTTTACAGAGAATAAAATACGTAGTAATTGGTGTAAGCTTTACAGAGAATAAAATACGTAGTAATTGGTGTAAGCTTTACAGAGAATAAAATACGAGTAATGGGTGTAAGATTTCATCATCAAGTTGCTTCTCCCTTCCAGAACTTGGCTCCCATGACAGCTGCCCTGATAAACTCTCTATTCTGTGCAAGTTGACCGGCGTCAACAGCAGTCATTCTCATATTGTCAATGACATCTTGCATTCATCGTCTTCTATGTCATCCTCTCATTCTTCTTCCAGACATCCTTCCCTCCAAAATTATCTTCTCCAATCACTCATGTCGTTTGAAGTGTCAGAAATATTTAATTTTCCTTGTTTTCATGTTCTTTAATAACCAACTCTCTTTAATATCAAGCTGTTGCAGAACAGAAGAATTTGTTGATATTCTAAGTGTAAGATTTACACAATAAAATACGTGTACTTGATGAAACTCTTCACGCAAAAATGGCAAGCTTAAGCCGATAGTATTCGACAGAGCACAAACTCCGTATTCCAGCAACAATCCTAGGGGTCTCATGAAAATTGCACTCGTAAACAGAAATGCACGGTCTAGATTCGAACTTACTACCTTCAGAACGACAAGCAAACGACTTGACCACTTTACCACAGATACCTTCAAGTGAACTGTGAACCAGATATAGGAAACAGAGCGACTTCATCGCGAAATTTGACAAGACATTTAAGAGATTAGGCCCTGCTAATTAGGCACTTGTCAAAAATCAAGTACCAAGACAAGATCTGAAGCACCCAATCTTATCGTTTTATGCAAATCTATGGGTCCTTCGTGCCTTCGAATCAAATCTGTTCAATACGTGCGCACCTAGTGCTGTCTGCTTTCAGCTATTGTCACTTCCGACAAGCATCAATTCCTTCCCCTTTAATTCCTCCATTACCAGGAAATGACGACTGTTGGGATTATTTCTGGTCTTGTACACCGCATTTGGAATCCATGTTTTATTGATAACAAATAAGGATAAATTTTCCTCTAAAATTATTGATAAAACAATTAATTTGTTAAATTTAAGCTGTGATCATCATCATCAGGTGCCGTGCCGGCTGGCGTAGGTGATCATGAATCTCAACACATCTCTGTCTTTGGTGTTTGCTATCATCTGAGATGTTGTGGCTCGTTCGTGAAGTTAGGCTATGCAAAATTTTCTCTCGCTTTCTTCCACTGTCTCGCCTACCCTTGATTTTACCAGTTATCACAATGTGTTCTGCACCTCCCTTCATCATCACGTGTCCGAAAAATAACGACTGCCTCTTTCTTATATTGAAGATAAGCTGTCCCTGTGTCTTGACCTCATTCAACACCTCAACAATAGTCATTTTAGCAGTCCATGGAATTCTCATAATTCTTCTGTGAAACCACATCTCTGTGATAGTCAAAGCATTATTATCATGTGCCATGTCAACTAGTGTTTTTTCCGATCCAGAATCACTTGAGCTTTCAGCTCTTCGGCTCGATAGCATGGACATCATAACCCTTCGGTTCAGTGTCACGATCATCGTAAATCTGAAGCTGTGGCTTTTCTGCCGGCACGCGAAATTGAACCGCACTCACATGGGGCTTGTCATCCGTCGTCCAACGCGCTACGAACACGCTGGGCAGGCGTGTATCGACTAGTGTAAGAGAACAAACTTACTGGAAAGTGTTTTAAGTAATGACTGTCTGTTCATATGTTAACATTTTGCTTGACATGAGGTTACGAATTCCAGAATTTTCCCTCTCTAACGGTCATCGTCTGTCTGAACTCCTACTCTGTCTTGCTTACCAGTACTAACACAGGACGAACGTGTAACCTACCAGCTAGCCCCACTGTTAAGGCACCCAAATGTGTCACTGACAGCTAAACAATAGACGATCAACAACATTGTAATCATTGTTTACTCTGCGTTACCAGAGCCAAACACGGACAGTGAGCATAGCACAGTCGCAAAAAATAACTAAAAGTGTGAAATGCGGTGCCTGCGAAAAGTTACCAACAACACCAGAAAAGTCAGACTCACGAACATCATCATAAAATGAAGGTGTGGCAGAATCTTTCTTGAATTATATTGAGAAATAAAGAATGGAGTGATTCGGCTACATAATAAGAGTGAAACCGAACTCCCGGTATTCAAAGTCTTCAAATTGGCAAGTACATTCCCATATCAGCTGCCAAGGAGAAGCATAAATGGAGAGGACACTTCATCCTTGTTTTCTGTTCAAACTTAGGGATAAGCTGAAAGACCAGAAGCAAGCGAAAACTCAGAAATTATCACAGTAAAACACTTGCCAATTGACCGTCTGTAAAGACAAGAACAAACACAGAAGTTGTCAAAGTAAAACACTTGCCAATTGACCGTCTGTAAAGACAAGAACAAACACAGAAGTTGTCAAAGTAAAACACTTGCCTATTGACCGCCTGTAAAGGTAAGAGAGACAAGAACAAACACAGAAGTTGTCACAGTAAAACGCTTGCGAAATGACAGTCTGTAAAGACAGGAAAGACAAGCATAAATTCAGAAGTTGTCACAGTAAAACGCTTGCGAAATGACAGTCTGTAAAGACAGGAAAGACAAGCATAAATTCAGAAGTTGTCACAGTAAAACACTTGCGAAATGACAGTCTGTAAAGACAGGAAAGACAAGCATAAATTCAGAAGTTGTCACAGTAAAACGCTTGCGAAATGACAGTCTGTAAAGACAGGAAAGACAAGCATAAATTCAGAAGTTGTCACAGTAAAACACTTGCGAAATGACAGTCTGTAAAGACAGGAAAGACAAGCATAAATTCAGAAGTTGTCACAGTAAAACGCTTGCGAAATGACAGTCTGTAAAGACAGGAAAGACAAGCATAAATTCAGAAGTTGTCACAGTAAAACACTTGCGAAATGACAGTCTGTAAAGACAGGAAAGACAAGCATAAATTCAGAAGTTGTCACAGTAAAACGCTTGCGAAATGACAGTCTGTAAAGACAGGAAAGACAAGCATAAATTCAGAAGTTGTCCAGTAAACACTTGCGAAATGACAGTCTGTAAAGACAGGAAAGACAAGCATAAATTCAGAAGTTGTCACAGTAAAACACTTGCGAAATGACCGTCTGTAAAGACAAGAAAGATAATATATATATCTAATAAGTGTACCCCAGTCATAGTATAATATAATGCATGTGACGTAAACAGCAAAACCTATATGACAAGTATCTGTATACATTCAATGAGAACACAAACAGTGAACAGTGTGTCATGAAATCAATAATCCACATAATAATGATTTCATTTAATCGGTTCTGTCATTTAAACGTTCTTCTTCGAATGCTACATATCATCCCTTGTTAAACCACTCTGTGTGATTCGTATGTGATCTGAGCCTAAGATCGATTTTACATTGTGCCAGTTATGCACATACAAGTAGACCAGCATCTCCGATTTCTGCAACGCTTTTTATTTACTAGGGTAGCTCCTCTAGGCCCCTACCTCAGCCGCTTCTTACAACATGCATTGTAGGTCACTGTGTTACTATTTTATTCTCCCCATGCAAGCCCGGCAACACACGAACGGGTCATTTAAGCGATATCTCATGATTGATCGTTTTTAACATTTATACCTTGTATAATCCTAGTAGCATAAGTTAGATTATGAACATATACATTAGTAGAACTAATCACTACAGATAATGAACGGAAAATTATAACCACAGAGATGAGGTATCTTAGAAGAGCTGCAGGTGGGACAATAAGTCTGGCCAACACTATGTTACCAGTGTCAAACATGGTTAATAACAGCAGCTAATGAGCGGAAAATCATAACGACAGAGATGATGTGTCTTAGAAGAGCTGCAGGTGTGACAATAAGAGACAAAATTAGAAATGAAGAAATCAGAAGAAGACTGGATGTGAAACCAGTCATGCAATTCATAAAAGAACAACAGATTAAATGGTTTGAACACCTGACAAGAATACCATGGTATCGCCTACCACAGAGAGCCACACAGAAAAGTATAATGAGTACAAAGCAAGAGGAAGACCACGCAAAGATGGAGCGACGGCATCAAGAACAGCCTTACAAAAATGAATATCAGCTTACAAAGTGCCTTAAAACAAGCACACACAAGATCACTACACCCCCACTTCTATAAAGTAAGTAATGGTGGAAGAGAAGAAGAAGAAGTTGCGACAGAGATGAAGTGTCTAAGTAGAATGCTGGGAGTATCAAGAAGAGACCGGTTTACAAAGGAAGACTTTCGTTCTTACTTTTCTCATTTCCTGTTTTACCTCACAGCGTCAGGATAAGAAGAGATTTATAGAACGGGCATTTGTGTGCGCTTCATAAACAGTGCTTTTTCGTAGCCTCTGTTATCTCTGAGGTCCACATTTTGGTTGGACACTCTTTTGCTTTGTATCCACTGTATTGAAGCAACATTGCGCTCTGAGGTGCACTGTCTTATGTGGCCGAACACTTTAAATTTGTTGTTTCTCGTAGTAGTAGTAGTAGTAGTAGTAGTAACTGTTTTGATTGCAGTAGTAGTTATATTAATAGTAATATATATATATATGTATGTAATTTTTCCACACCATTCTGTCCTGCACAACTCGCTCAATCTCTTCCATGTAACAGAGTCCGATATTTCTTGCATCTCTCAGCAAATTTCGTCTCAGGGTTTTCCTAGGGCGTGCTCTCTCTCTTGAACCTTTTGTCTCCAATTTAAATGTCTGCTTTGATATTCTTTGATCATTTCTTCTCTAGGTATGCCCAACATATCTCCATCTTCTCTTTCTTAATACAATTGTTACTAGTGATTGACCAGACATTTCTCTGATTTCATAACTTCTTCTGAATTTGCTCTACTTTACGTTCTTTATTTTCGCAGACATCTATTTTCAAATGCATTTCAACTTGCTTTCTATATCTTTAGTCTTTTTCCAACTCTCGCTGGAATATGTTAGCTACTAGTAACAGTAATAGTAGTATTAGTAGTAGGGGTAGCAATAGTAATAGCAGTAGCAGTAGCATTAGTAGCGGCAACAGTACTAGTAGACAGTTATCTGTGCGCAAATTCGCTTATACTGATAGTCGGATATAGTAAAGAATCAACAAGTTGTTTCCCTTGATTTGTCTTGAAATTATACGAACCATGTTACTTGACTTGATACGGTTTGTATTCGACAGTTCTAAAAATGAATAATAACTTTGATTGTTGTGACGCGACGAATATTCTCAGCCGTGTAGCTGTCAAATGCGGCCAAGTCAATGAAGTCATCATACCTCTCCAGAACTTATACGGCCACCCACATTCGATGTAAAGCCTTCTTTGGTGGCATAACGGCCGGAACAAAAGGGCTCTCGAAAGATCGTCCTGGGGAACAAAGGGATTTGAAAGGAAAAGTAGCAGGCGTAGAGCAAGACAGGGAGTTATCATTGTTCTTTTTCAGATTCGCGGATTAGAAGCTTTCATTTGAGAGAGTTGAGTACAGTTTGTGTTTGAGAGGCGAGTGATAGACAGTAAGTTAGAGCAGTAAGTAAACCACTGAACTTCCAAAATTCATTCGAAAGATTTAAAAAAAAATATTCCTACAAAATATTTTCACCATCTTCTGAATTACATCGGGGACTCTTGCATGTGCTACGGAGTTCGTGCACTGCGGTTGAGATCTTCCTGTGTAAGAAAGAAATATGAGCACACATGGTTATTTACCGAAGTGCAGTGAGGATGGTCATATTAATCAATCAATCAATCAATCAATCAATCAATCAATCAATCAAGTTAGATTAGAATGTGTGCCTGATAGATTGTAGAATATCGTATGTCATAGAGAATAGACTACATTAAAGTACAGAAAATAGAAGATAGTTTGTATCTGAAGGGCATTGATAGAGAATAGAATAGAGTTGGGGGAGGATGGAAGTAGTTAACTTTGAGTTCTGAAAGTCGTGGGTTCGAATATTGCCACTAATAAAACTGTTGTTACTGCCTGTAATACCGCTGTTTAGGGCTGTGTAGGAAAGATAGGACGTGAGACTGAGACATTTAATAATCGCATGGTTAGTGCAGTCGTCGCGAAACTGTTCAGGATAGGATTCTATTTTTTTAAAAACTAATTTATAATATTTTTTTCGATCCAGAAGCACTTGAGCTTTCAGCTCTTCGGCTCGGTGCCATGGACATCGTAACCCTTCGGTTCGGTGCCACGAACTCCGTGAATCTGGAGAACCTGTGACTTTTCTGCCAGCCCGCGGAATAGAACCTGCACTCATAGAGGGTTAGTTACCCGTAGTCCAATGCGCTACGAACACGCTGGGCAGGCAGGCATTTATAATATTAAAAAATTTGACGGCACACATTTGTCTGAAGTTGTGAGAACACTTTCTTCTAATCTAGTTATTCCAACTTCCCAGTAAACAGTTCCAACTGCCTCTTCCTGTGCATGTATTCAAATCTTTGGTTGAAGATCCACTTCACGGACCGTGAACCAGAACGAAGCAGTGTCAACTATATTTTTCTCATTTCAATTCAAGTGATGAGCAATGTTTAGAAGCTACTTAAGGCAACTGTTCAGCAAGGTTTTGAAGAATTACGACATGAAATTGTAAGAGATGCCGTGGGCTTCTGTAATATAAGGCCGTTCGGATCAATTGAGAAATCGAATATTACCGTTTGATATAGGCTGACATATATATATATATATATGTTTGATAGAACCGCAGCTATTCGAGCTTAGCCGACAAATCGGAAATTCCTGGTAGATGAGGGCTGGTTTTTGTATGTTTGATAGAACAATGTACTTTTTTTTGTAATTTTATCAATTCCAAGCGTTCATTGCGATTTATTGGTGAAAACAAATTAATAATATTGATATTCCTTAACTTTAAACTTAACTTGTTACATAATATAACCTTGACTTAGCATATTGTGTTGTGTTTAAAATGAACTAGTCTATTTACTGCCCGGCGTGGTCGTAGCGCGTTGGACGACGGGTAACAAGCCCATGTGAGTGCGGTTCAATTCTGCGGGCTGGCAGAAAAGCCACAGAATCTCCAGATTTACGATATCCATAGCACCGAGCCGAAGAGCTTAAAGCTCAAGTACTTCTGGATAAAAGGAAAAAAGACTTACAACAATACTGGAATGCGAGGATCACGGACAGTTGTGGTCTTAATTCCTATGATTTTTACCTCGAGCCCGTGGCCGTATGTTTATCGAAGGCCACGGATAGAACACTGTAAGCTTTATTCCACTTTTATGCTATTAATTGTTTGAGCCAATGGTTATTTATTGATGAAAAGTGTTCAAAATACTGATATTCCTTAGCGTTAAGTTTAACTTGTGTCATAATATAAATGTGTTTTTGATTGTTATATAGTTTTAACATGAATTTGTCTTTATCTTTACCTTCTTCTTCGACGAAATCTGGCCATGAGCTTAGTTTTACTGTGGACCACAAACTGGAAAGTAATCATCAGATGTGTCTCTCTCTCTCTCGATCACCGTCCAGACCGATGTACCAGACCTCCCCATAAATTCTATTTATGTAGAAATATGATTCATGCAGTCCTAACATTGGTGTGTTTTACGTCATATCTTCAGCACCATTTGGAGCCTTGGTGCTTATCCTTCGGCGATGTGTCCTGTTTCAGCCAGCGTTTACTAGGCTCGCTCTCCGTTCTGTGTTTTTACGGTGTGGGATAGCTAGCTCCACCCCAACCTTTTTGTCGCCTCTTACGACATGCGTGGCAGGTAACAGTGGTTCTATTCTTGACACCCCAATTTGGGCCTCGGTAACCACTCGGGCGAGATGTATCTGAGAGGTGTGTGCATGTATGTTATAGGTATGGTTCCTCCCATGTGTTACCGAGGCTCTCAATGGAAGCAAAGAATAGGAACACTGCAATCTAATAGGCATGTCGTAAGAAGTGACTGATATAAGGGCCTAGTGAAGGATACCTAGTAAATAAAAGCTTCGCAGAATTCGGATGAGCTGACCTACTTGTAGCCGCATAATTGGCACAACGTACAATCGCTCTTAGGCTCGGATCACATACAAATCACAAAGAGTGGTTAACAAGTTGTCGATATGCAGCGTTCAAAGAAGAAGTATATATGAAGTTGTGATTTCTTAAAACGATAACTAACTTCTCTCTCAGCCTCATTCTTTTTTCTCTCAGCCTCATTCGTCCTTCTTACAGCCTCATTCTTTTTTTTCTCAGCCTCATGCATTCTTCTTCCAGCCTCATTTTTCTTTTTTTTCTCTCAGCCTCATGCATTCTTCTTACAGCCTCATTCTTTTTTTTTCTCTCTCAGCCCTCATTCATCCTTCTTACAGCCTCATTCTTTTTCTCTCAGCCTCATTCATCTCTTCTTATCAGCCTCATTCTTTTTTTCTCTCAGCCTCATTCATTCTTCTTCCAGCCTCTCATTCTTCCTTCCTCACAGCCTCATTTTATCTTCTCATTGCCTCATTCTTTTGTTTTCACAGCCTCATTCTTTCTTCTCACAGCCTCATTCTTTCCTTTCTCACAGCCTCCTTCTTTCTTCTCTCCTTTCCGCTCCTCATTCTTTCGTTCTCCCCATATTATTTTCTTCAACTTTTCAGAATCAGAAGTGTAGGGTGTGGTGGGGTTACTAGAGAGCCAAGAAAGTGTTTTCTTTGCTCTTAATGAGTCCTGCTCCGTACTTAAGAAAGAAATCGCCTCAAGCCATTACTTCTAAACGGTCAAGTATTGCACGGATCTGTTAAAATCAGAAGAGAACATGAAGTCATTTCATAAATGAGCTTCTCAAAGAACAGATGCAGACAGTATTGCTCGTGATTTCTTCTACAAGTTTCGAATAAAAACATGATTTTAATAGAACTTTTTATCAGATTTCAAAGGCGTAACCGAATTAAGTTGTGTAGGTAAACATTCTGAGAAAGCTATTTGTACAAAAGTTTATTATAAACAAAATTATATGATCTCTTCAGGGCGAGCTTATTATTTTTATATTGTTAATGTTGGTTCTTTCTTTATCAGTTCTAAGAAAATAAGCAGACAAATTTGTATATTCTAAATTCTTTTTCACTCTTTCTCTGTATCTCTGGCTCTCACTATCTATCTCTTTTCTATCTTTTCTTTCTCTCTCTATCTTTTTCTGTATCTCTGGCGCTCTCTAATTATCTCTTTTTCTGTATCTTTCTTTTTCTCTCTATCGATCTCTTTCTCTCTATCGATCTCTTTCTCTTTATCTCTTTCTATCTATCGATCTATTTCTCTCTATCGATCTATTTCTCTCTATCTATCTCTTTCTTTCCCTCTATCTTGCTCTCTCTTTCTCTCTCTCTATCTCTTTCTCTCTATCTTGCTCTCTTTCTCTCTCTCTATCTCTTTCTCTCTATCTTGCTCTCTCTTTCTCTCTATCTTGCTCTCTTTCTCTCTATCTCTTTCTCTCTCTCTCTCTATCTCTTTCTCTCTATCTTGCTCTCTTTCTCTCTCTATCTCTTTCTCTCTATCTTGCTCTCTTTCTCTCTATTTATTTCTCTCTATCTATCTCCTTCTTTCTTTTTCTTTCTCTATATCTTGCTCTCTCTTTCTCTTTCTCTCTGTCTCTCTATCTATTTCTTTCTCTCTATTTCTCGCTACCTCTCTCTTTCTATTTCGTTCTCACTCTATCTCTTTCTCTCATGTGTACATAACAACTCAAGTAATAGATGTTTATGTGTACATAACAACAAATAATAGATGTTATGTGATAACTAAATAGATGCTTATGTGTGCAGAAAACTAAAATAACAATAGTTTGATGTGTACAGAACAACAACAGAAATAACAGAAGTTTGATGTGTACAAAATAACGAAAGTAACATAAATGTATGTGTACATGACAACTAATGTAATGTAACTACTAATATACATTAATATTACAAGTTGTAATGGACCTCCAGCAAGCCAACAACATTACATACCGACTTACCTCAATGTTGAAATCCCTACAATTCCAGTAGAGACTAAAAGATAGATTATAAATGCAATCTACATACCAACACTGTGTTACCAGTGCCAAACATGGACACTGACAAAAGAACAAGAAGATAAAATGTTATCACCTGTGAAATGAGATGAGGAAAGCAGTAAATAAAACAAGAAGAGATCATATAAGAAATGAAGAAATTAGAAGAATAGTCGGAACAACACCTGCTATTAGATTCATTGAAAAATAGAGAGACTCGAATGGTGTGGCCACTTGCTGAGATTGAACCCGGCTACACCAGTTACAAGAGCTTATAATAATAATAATAATAACTCCTCTCGTACCGTTATACGTTACATAGGGCCTGCAAGTAATTTCTCCATACCGCTCCATCCTGGACAACTCGCTCATTCTTCTCCATGGAACTGAGACCGATATTTCTTTCCTCTCTCAGCAAAGTTCGTTTCAGGGTCTCCCTAAGTCATCCTCTCATTCTTGAACCCTTTGCATCCCACTTCAATGCCTGCTTTGATATTCGTTGATCATTTGTCCTCAAGGTGTGTCCAACATATCTCCATCTTCTCTTTCTTATAACAGCTGTCACTAGTGGTTGACCAGACATGTCTCTGATTTCATCACTTCTCCTGAATTCGTTTCATTTTATATTCATTATTTTTGGCAGACATCTATTTTCAAATGCAAGAGCTTACAACCTGAAAATTGAATCATCAAGAAGACGGAGCGGACCAAGAAAAAGATGGATTGATGGAGTTACAGAAATCTTAAAACTCCACAATATTACAGCATATCAAGCGACCGAGCATGCACTATCCCGGAACCGGATCATCAGTTAAACAAGCAACACATAACGTCAACAAAGCAGAGAAGGACAACAGAAAGGGGAACAGACATCTAACATTACAAAGAAAAGTTTGGAGACAATGCATTTTTTTTTTACTACCGCAGTGTGGCTTTCCCATATGACTCAGTCCTTCTCTCCACAAAATGCGACGCCGCTTCCAAGAGTATTACAAAAAAAAAAGCACAAACTCAGAAATTCCAACAACAACAAGCATAAGAATCTCCGGAAAAAGTGCACTGACGAACTGAAGGACCCAACAAACTTCAAGTACTAGTAGGCATAATTATTGCAAGATCTAATTTACTAGTAGGCATAATTATTGCAAGATCTAATTTACTAGTAGGCATAATTATTGCAAGATCTAATTTACTAGTAGACATAATTATTGCAAGATCTAATTTACTAGTAGGCATAATTATTGCAAGATCTAATTTACTAGTAGGCATAATTATTGCAAGATCTAATTTACTAGTAGGCATAATTATTGCAAGATCTAATTTACTAGTAGGCATAATTATTGCAAGATCTAATTTACTAGTAGACATAATTATTGCAAGATCTAATTTACTAGTAGGCATAATTATTGCAAGATCTAATTTACTAGTAGGCATAATTATTGCAAGATCTAATTTACTAGTAGGCATAATTATTGCAAGATCTAATTTACTAGTAGGCATAATTATTGCAAGATCTAATTTACTAGTAGACATAATTATTGCAAGATCTAATTTACTAGTAGGCATAATTATTGCAAGATCTAATTTACTAGTAGACATAATTATTGCAAGATCTAATTTACTAGTAGGCATAATTATTGCAAGATCTAATTAACTAGTAGGCATAATTATTGCAAGATCTAATGAACATCTAACTAGAGAATGCTATCTAAACTAACCAGGGCAGTGCGGTATATTTTTAAGTATGATGCATCTTCGAAATGCCACCACTGAAATGTTTCAAATTGTATTTTGATTTCGCTACTAATGCCGCCCCCTTACGGTACCACCTGATGCGGTAACCTCTCTATATCATAACCTGGTGCGGTCCTGAAACTAACAAAGCTATAACATGAATCTATTTTTATCTTCTTGAAATGACAATATCTTCTTCGAACGCCCATATCGACCACCTGTTAAACCTCTCTTTGTGATTTTTATGTGATCCGAGCCTAAGAGCGATTGTATTTTGTGCCAGTTATGCGCCTACAAGTAGGCCAGCACATCCGATTTCTTGTTATTTACTAGGTAGCTTCCTAGGCCCCTACCTCAATCGTCTCTTACAACATGCCTAGTAGGTCGCAGTGTTACTATTCTTTGCTCCCCTTGCGAGCACCGACAACACACGAATGAAATGACAATATGAATATTGTATTTTTTCGAAATACAAACAGTTCACATTTTTCCTTATTTGTTGTTACCCGATACCACCAGCAATGTTTACACAGAATAAATGTGCATTTAATGAGACCATAAGTGCCCCATTTTTATGTTGTTATCACAATACAACAGCGTCTCCCAAACTGGGGTCCGGAGGTACTCACAAGGGCTCTTCAAGCACTTGAAGAAATATTATGATCTTTGACATTTCAAACAGAAAAATAAACTTTTAAAAATATATAAAAACAGTGGTAAACTAGTTCAGCTGAGAAATCAAAAGATCTGGACCAGACCGGAGTCTAAATGTCTGACAGGAAAAATGTATTTCTTCTTCTTCTTCTTCTTCTTCTTCCAACCGCAGGAATTATGAATTTTCACTCTTTTTCCTTTAGTGCAATTGTGGAAGCACTCGAGCTTTCTTGAAGACCAGAAACCTCTGACAGCTCCAGGTATGTATGTATGCTTAGTGTGTGCTATGCTTAGTGTAGAGATATGCTTAGTGTAGTGCTATGCTTAGTGTAGTGCTATGCTTAGTGTTGTGCTATGCTTAGTGTAGTGTGCTATGTTTAGTGTAGTGCTATGCTTAGTGTAGTGCTATGCTTAGTGTAGTGCTATGCTTAGTGTAGTGCTATGCTTGTGTAGTGATTGTGTAGTGCTATGCTTAGTGTAGTGTTATGCTTAGTGTAGTGCTATGCTTAGTGTAGTGCTATGCTTAGTGTAGTGTTATGCTTAGTGTAGTGCTATGCTTAGTGTAGTGCTATGCTTAGTGTAGGGATATGCTTAGTGTAGTGCTATGCTTAGTGTAGTGCTATGCTTAGTGTAGTGCTATGTTTAGTGTTGTGCTATGCTTAGTGTTGCGAGATGTATTCAAAGGTGGTCAGCGGTAATACAAAGTTTTGGAACCGCTGTCATAGAAGATCAACACTCCTGCGTTGTTTGACAAAGAGTCTGTGATACCCATCTCTTGTTTGACAAAGAGTCTGTGATACCCATCTCTTGTTAACTCTGCATAAAAGTACCAGTAGTATCACATCAGTTGATCTTCAAATATTTTTATCACTGCCCGGTTCAATCTGAACTGCCACATCCAAGACGTTTCTGGTTGGAAAGAAACTAAAAACCGCACGAAGCTCTTGTCAGCATGACATTTAAAGAAGTTTGAAACGATGCTGGTGGTGTTTGTTTTAATCTTGTAAGACCACCGATGCCAGGTAAAACAATCCAATAGCAATCAAGCTGTCATTGCGGCCGGCTGATACCATCATCCAATCAATGCAGCTCAAACAATAAGATCATTAGTGTCGACCAATCGATGACGCTCAAACAGAAAGATTGGCGGTTTGACGTTCGTTAATGGCGTCCTGGTGTCTCTGTGGCATAGAGTGTAGATGCTCGTCTCTCGTACCAGGTTCTCTCCTCGTGGCGCAGTCTAGATAGTTTTCAGAGATCCCTGATCTCAGTGTGGGTGAGATCGAGTTCCTAGTCCTATCGGAGACTGAAGATAAAACGTTGGACCCGTGTTCAATTTGAGCACATTAAAGAACCATTGGCAGTTCAAAATCAAACAGAGCAGGCTGGAAAGCCACTTCCCGAGCAAAATTCATTAAAAAAGGTTAAAAATAAAATTCCGGCAAAATATCTTCACCATCTTCAAAAATTACATCTTGACCTCGCTACGGAGTTCGTGCACTGCCGCTGAGATTTTCCTGTGTAAGAAAGAGATCGGAACACATGGTTACTCACAGAAGTGCAATGATGATGGTTATATCAAATCAATCAATCAATTGTAATGGCGTCCGATGGAATAGAAGAAGGAGAGTCTCATATTCTGGGAATGAAGAAGAGTCTCATATTCTGGAATGAAGAAGAGTCTCATATCTCTGGGAAGAAGAAGTGTGAGGCTCAATCTCGGAATAGAAGAATTAGAGTCTCATATCTCTGGGAATAGAAGAGATCTCATATCTCTGGGAATAGAAGAAGAGACTCATATCTCTGGGAATAGAAGAAGAGTCTCATCTCGAATAGAAGAAGAGTCTCTATCTCTGGGAATAGAAGAAGTGTCTCATATCTCGGAATGAAGAAGAGCTCATATCTCTGGGAATAGAAGAAGAGACTCATATCTCTGGGAATAGAAGAAGAGTCTCCTATCTCTGGGAATGAAGAGTGTAGAGTCTCATTCTCTGGGAATAGAAGAGTGAGAGTCTCTTCTGGGAATAGAAGAAGAGACTCATATCTCTGGGAATAGAAGAAGTGTAGAGTCTCATATCTCTGGGAATAGAAGAAGAGTCTCATATCTCTGGGAATAGAAGAAGAGTAGAGGCTCATATCTCTGGGAATAGAAGAAGAGGCTCATATCTCTGGGAATAGAAGAAGAGTCTCATATCTCTGGGAATAGAAGAAGAGTCTCATATCTCTGGGAATAGAAGAAGAGACTCATATCTCTGGGAATAGAAGAAGTGTCTCATATCTCTGGGAATAGAAGAAGTGTCTCATATCTCTGGGAATAGAAGAAGTGTAGAGTCTCATATCTCTGGGAATAGAAGAAGTGTAGAGTCTCATATCTCTGGAAATAGAAGAAGAGTCTCATATCACTGGGAATAGAAGAAGAGTCTCCTATCTCTGGGAATAGAAGAAGTGTCTCATATCTCTGGGAATAGAAGGAGTGTAGAGTCTCATATCTCTGGGAATAGAAGAAGAGTCTCATATCTCTGGGAATAGAAGAAGAGACTCATATCTCTGGGAATAGAAGAAGAGACTCATATCTCTGGGAATAGAAGAAGTGTCTCATATCTCTGGGAATAGAAGAAGAGTCTCATATCTCTGGGAATAGAAGAAGTGTAGAGGCTCATATCTCTGGGAATAGAAGAAGAGTCTCATATCTCTGGGAATAGAAGAAGTGTCTCATATCTCTGGGAATAGAAGAAGAGTCTCATATCTCTGGGAATAGAAGAAGAGTCTCATATCTCTGGGAATAGAAGAAGAGTCTCATATCTCTGGGAATAGAAGAAGAGTCTCATATCTCTGGGAATAGAAGAAGAGTCTCATATCTCTGGGAATAGAAGAAGAGACTCATATCTCTGGGAATAGAAGAAGTGTAGAGGCTCATATCACTGGGAATAGAAGAAGAGTCTCATATCTCTGGGAATAGAAGAAGAGTCTCATATCTCTGGGAATAGAAGAAGAGTAGAGGCTCATATCTCTGGGAATAGAAGAAGAGTCTCATATCTCTGGGAATAGAAGAAGAGACTCATATCTCTGGGAATAAAAGAAGAGTCTCATATCTCTGGGAATAGAAGAAGAGTCTCATATCTCTGGGAATAGAAGAAGAGTCTCATATCTCTGGGAATAGAAGAAGAGACTCATATCTCTGGGAATAAAAGAAGAGTCTCATATCTCTGGGAATAGAAGAAGAGTCTCATATCTCTGGGAATAGAAGAAGAGTCTCATATCACTGGGAATAGAAGAAGAGTCTCATATCTCTGGGAATAAAAGAAGAGTCTCATATCTCTGGGAATAGAAGAAGTGTCTCATATCTCTGGGAATAGAAGAAGAGTAGAGGCTCATATCTCTGGGAATAGAAGAAGAGGCTCATATCTCTGGGAATAGAAGAAGGTAGAGCTCATATCTCTGGGAATAGAAGAAGAGTCTCATATCTCTGGGAATAGAAGAAGAGTAGAGGCTCATATCTCTGGGAATAGAAGAAGAGACTCATATCTCTGGGAATAGAAGAAGTGTAGAGGCTCATATCTCTGGGAATAGAAGAAGAGTCTCATATCTCTGGGAATAGAAGAAGTGTCTCATATCTCTGGGAATAGAAGAAGAGTAGAGGCTCATATCTCTGGGAATAGAAGAAGAGACTCATATCTCTGGGAATAGAAGAAGTGTAGAGGCTCATATCTCTGGGAATAGAAGAAGAGTCTCATATCTCTGGGAATAGAAGAAGAGACTCATATCTCTGGGAATAGAAGAAGTGTAGAGGCTCATATCTCTGGGAATAGAAGAAGAGTCTCATATCTCTGGGAATAGAAGAAGAGTAGAGGCTCATATCTCTGGGAATAGAAGAAGAGTAGAGTCTCATATCTCTGGGAATAGAAGAAGTGTCTCATATCTCTGGGAATAGAAGAAGAGTAGAGTCTCATATCTCTGGGAATAGAAGAAGAGTCTCATATCTCTGGGAATAGAAGAAGAGTAGAGGCTCATATCTCTGGGAATAGAAGAAGAGTCTCATATCTCTGGGAATAGAAGAAGAGTCTCATATCTCTGGGAATAGAAGAAGAGTAGAGTCTCATATCTCTGGGAATAGAAGAAGAGTCTCATATCTCTGGGAATAGAAGAAGAGTAGAGGCTCATATCTCTGGGAATAGAAGAAGAGGCTCATATCTCTGGGAATAGAAGAAGTGTAGAGTCTCATATCTCTGGGAATAGAAGAAGAGGCTCATATCTCTGGGAATAGAAGAAGTGTAGAGGCTCATATCTCTGGGAATAGAAGAAGAGGCTCATATCTCTGGGAATAGAAGAAGAGTCTCATATCTCTGGGAATAGAAGAAGTGTAGAGGCTCATATCTCTGGGAATAGAAGAAGAGGCTCATATCTCCTGGAATAGAAGAAGAGGCTCATATCTCTGGGAATAGAAGAAGTGTAGAGTCTCATATCTCTGGGAATAGAAGAAGAGTAGAGGCTCATATACTGTGTTTTGTGAAACGAAATTATACATTTTATCTGCAGGATTCAATCAGTTATGTACAATGCCTGTTGACGTAGGTGACCATGTCTCTCCACAACTCTCTCTCTCTCCTTTGTACAGTTTATCATTTCTGATGTCGATCTTTTGTCTAACCATGATGTCAGACCATCCAACATCTTCTCACTCTGTCTTCCACGATCTCTACTTTCAAGAATTTTACCTGTTGTCACCAAATGTTCCAAACCTCCCCTTCACATTATATGCCTGAACCTGTAGTCACTAAATGTTCCAAACCTCCTCTTCACATTATATGCCTGAACCTGTAGTCACTAAATTTCTAAACCTCCCTTCACATTATATACCTGAACCTGTAGTCACTAAATGTTCTAAACCTCCTCTTCACATTATATGCCTGAACCTGTAGTCACTAAATGTTCTAAACTTCCCCTTCACATTATATGCCTGAACCTGTAGTCACTAAATGTTCTAAACCTCCTCTTCACATTATATGCCTGAACCTGTAGTCACTAAATGTTCCAAACCTCCCCTTCACATTATATGCCTGAACCTGTAGTCACAAAATGTTCCAAACCTCCCTTCACATTATATACCTGAACCTGTAGTCACTAAATGTTCTAAACCTCCTCTTCACATTATATGCCTGAACCTGTAGTCACTAAATGTTCTAAACTTCCCCTTCACATTATATGCCTGAACCTGTAGTCACTAAATGTTCTAAACCTCCTCTTCACATTATATGCCTGAACCTGTAGTCACTAAATGTTCCAAACCTCCCCTTCACATTATATGCCTGAACCTGTAGTCACTAAATGTTCTAAACCTCCCCTTCACATTATATGCCTGAACCTGTAGTCACTAAATGTTCTAAACCTCCCCTTCACATTATATGCCTGAACCTGTAGTCACTAAATGTTCTAAACCTCCTCTTCACATTATATGCCTGAACCTGTAGTCACCAAATGTTCTAAACCTCCTCTTCACATTATATGCCTGAACCTGTAGTCACTAAATGTTCTAAACCTCCTCTTCACATTATATGCCTGAACCTGTAGTCACTAAATGTTCTAAACCTCCTCTTCACATTATATACCTGAACCTGTAGTCACCAAATGTTCTAAACTTCCCCTTCACATTATATGCCTGAACCTGTAGTCACTAAATGTTCTAAACTTCCCCTTCACATTATATGCCTGAACCTGTAGTCACTAAATGTTCTAAACTTCCGCTTCACATTATATGCCTGAACCTGTAGTCACTAAATGTTCTAAACCTCCTCTTCACATTATATGCCTGAACCTGTAGTCACCAAATGTTCTAAACCTCCCCTTCACATTATATGCCTGAACCTGTAGTCACTAAATGTTCTAAACCTCCTCTTCACATTATATGCCTGAACCTGTAGTCACCAAATGTTCTAAACTTCCCCTTCACATTATATGCCTGAACCTGTAGTCACTAAATGTTCCAAACCTCCCCTTCACATTATATGCCTGAACCTGTAGTCACCAAATGTTCTAAACTTCCCCTTCACATTATATGCCTGAACCTGTAGTCACTAAATGTTCTAAACTTCCCCTTCACATTATATGCCTGAACCTGTAGTCACTAAATGTTCCAAACCTCCCCTTCACATTATATGCCTGAACCTGTAATCACTAAATGTTCCAAACCTCCCCTTCACATTATATACCTGAACCTGTAGTCACCAAATGTTCTAAACTTCCCCTTCACATTATATGCCTGAACCTGTAGTCACTAAATGTTCCAAACCTCCCCTTCACATTATATGCCTGAACCTGTAGTCACCAAATGTTCTAAACTTCCCCTTCACATTATATGCCTGAACCTGTAGTCACTAAATGTTCCAAACCTCCTTCACATTATATCCTGAACCTGTAGTCACTAAATGTTCCAAACTCTCCCTTCACATTATATGCCTGAACCTGTAGTCACTAAATGTTCCAAACCTCCCCTTCACATTATATACCTGAACCTGTAGTCACCAAATGTTCTAAACTTCCCCTTCACATTATATGCCTGAACCTGTAGTCACCAAATGTTCTAAACTTCCCCTTCACATTATATGCCTGAACCTGTAGTCACCAAATGTTCTAAACCTCCTCTTTACATTATATGCCTGAACCTGTAGTCACCAAATGTTCTAAACCTCCTCTTCACATTATATGCCTGAACCTGTAGTCACTAAATGTTCTAAACCTCCCCTTCACATTATATGCCTGAACCTGTAGTCACTAAATGTTCTAAACCTCCCCTTCACATTATATGCCTGAACCTGTAGTCACCAAATGTTCTAAACCTCCTCTTCACATTATATGCCTGAACCTGTAGTCACCAAATGTTCCAAACCTCCCCTTCACATTATATGCCTGAACCTGTAGTCACCAAATGTTCTAAACCTCCTCTTCACATTATATGCCTGAACCTGTAGTCACCAAATGTTCTAAACCTCCTCTTCACATTATATGCCTGAACCTGTAGTCACAAAATGTTCCAAACCTCCCCTTCACATTATATACCTGAACCTGTAGTCACCAAATTTTCTAAACCTCCCCTTCACATTATATGCCTGAACCTGTAGTCACCAAATGTTCTAAACCTCCTCTTCACATTATATGCCTGAACCTGTAGTCACTAAATGTTCTAAACTTCCTCTTCACATTATATACCTGAACCTGTAGTCACTAAATGTTCTAAACTTCCCCTTCACATTATATGCCTGAACCTGTAGTCACTAAATGTTCTAAACTTCCTCTTCACATTATATGCCTGAACCTGTAGTCACTAAATGTTCTAAACCTCCTCTTCACATTATATGCCTGAAGAACATTCTTTATTTTTTCTCCTTTCTCCAATCCTGTTTTGCCTCACAAGGTCAGGTCAAGAAGAGATTTCAAAAAACGGGCCTTTGTGTTCGCTTCGTAGATAGTGTCTTTCGTCGCCTCTGTTATCTCGAGGTCCATCTTTTGCGTGGCCTGTCTTTTGCTTTGTACCCATTGTATCGGAGCAGCATTGCTCTTTAAGGTGACACTGTCTGTTGGTAATCTGCTTATGTGGCCGAACCATTTAATGTGTTGTTTCTTGATGAAGTTTAGTACTGATGTTGTACCCACTGTTTTTCCTGTTGTCTTCATTTCTCAACCGGTCTCTTCTTGTTACCTCCAGCATTCTGCGTAGACGCTTCCTCTCTGTTGTGACTAATATCTATATGCTCGAAGAACAATGATTATGTGTTTCTTATTCCTTTGATAAGGTTTCTTTGTGCGCATGTCTGTGTTAAAACTTCTTCACTCCATTGTGTTTCCGGGGATTGCAAGGGGAGCAAAGAAAATTAACACTCCGGCCAAGAAAACAAGTCGTAAGAGAGATTGAAGTAGGGGCATAGGGAAGCTACCCAGTAAATAAAAAGCGTCTCAGAAATCGGATATGCTAGCCTACTTGTAGGCGCATAACTGGTACAACGAACAATCGCTCTTAGTCGCAAATCATAAAAAGTGGTTTCAGTTGTCAATATGGAACGTTCGAAGTCGAAGAAGAAGCTTGAAAAGTACTGGCAGCGTTTCACGAAAAGAGATATCAGACCTTTGTTTCCGTCATACTGGATTTCAATGTAGGTAAGATCAAGCTTCTAGTCCTATCGGAAACAGACGATAAAATGTAAGTTTCGTGCTCAAGCTAATCACACATACACACACACACACACACACACAAACACACACACACACACACACACACACACAATAAACATTAGCAATGTTAGGCCAGAAAGAAGGCTGGAAAGCCGCTGTTCGACACACAATTTGTAATAGTAAATAAAATAAAATTAAAAATAAAATGAATCACTATCAAAACTACATCAAGAAACTTCAAAACGATGATACGGAGTACTGCTATTTACTCATGTGGCTGGAGCTCTCGAGGGGAGCAAAGAAGAGTAACACTGCGACCTACAAAGCATGTCGTAAGAGGCGGCTGAAGTAGGGGCCAAGGAGGCTACCTAGTAAATAAAAAGCGTCGCAGAAATAGGATGTGTTAGCCTACTTGTAGGCGTATAACTGGCACAACGTATAATCGCTCTTAGGCCCGGATCACTTACAAATCCCGGAGTGGTTAACAAGTGGTCGATATGGAGTGTTCGAAGAAGAAGAAGATGTACTGCTACTGAGACTGTGTAAGAAGGTGAACAGAGCACACATGGTTGTTCACAAATAGTGCAGTGATAATGGTGCTTTCAATCAATCAATTAATTAATCTTTGATTTGTTTTCTAATCGTTTTCTTAATCTAATCGTATTTTTGTTTATCTCGTTTTCTTTGTATTGTAAAGCTTCTTATTAGTCTCTTTCTTATCATTTGTCATCATTTCTTATCATTTGTCATCATTTCTTATCATTTGTTATCATTTCTTATCATTTGTTATGTTTGTTATATTGTCATTTTAAAATCATTTTTTAACTTTTCACCATTTTAAAAAATGCGAAACATGTAAACAATGTACTGAAGTTTTACAAATTTTTACACCATTTTTAATCTTTATCATTTTTTCAATCATTTTTTACCATTTTTAAAAATTATCATTTTTGTATAATTTTTTATCATTAAAAAAATTCCCATTTTTATCATTTTGTATCATTTTTTATCATTTGGTATGTTTGTTATCATTTCTTAAGATTTGTTATCACGTTAGCACTGTTGAAAACGACACACATTTAAATAGATAGGCTACTTGTAAGATTTTACCAACAGAAAACCACATCTTTTATATACCACATCTACTGGGTTCTAGTTTAGCATGGTGTCGTTTCTGATTAGTCGTAGGAGGGTACACGCCGGAGCTGGCTCATACAAAGTATTGAACTAGTGAAGGGAGCTAATCACTAATATCCCCAAAATGTAGTATCTATCTGTTCTCTCCCTTGTGTAATATTTTTGGCAATTGGCGTAGCTACATGGATACTCCTGGTGCAATTAAGTCAGTCGTTGACCCTTAGACGTTTAAGAAAATATTGTGGTAATTCAGTTTCAGTTTGGAATATCTTCATTGCACTCGGACATGTCCATAGGTGCTCCGATCTCCTTCACAATATCTCCAACAGCGTCCAGCGACTGACCGTACCAGTTCGATTTTGATTGATGAGTCTACTCATATACCTGTCATGCTGTTCTTTTCTTGCTACTCTAATCTTCAGTGCCAGCTCTTCCAATCTAGTAGTTGACGTGGATTGGTTTCAATGAAAATCTTCTTTGTGGTCACACCCTATGAGGGCGTTCAAAATGTCATCTCTATTCATTGGCTGGTCCCCTGATATAGTGGCAGAGCCTGCGAGCATGTCTGCTCTCTCATTGTCAACGATGCCCATGTGCTCCTGAACGAAAATAAGTATAATTCTGCAAATTGTTGACGTAGGGATTCCTTCCATTGCCTGCACATTGAACCAGCCTCCACCTTTCGGATCATATTCAATGAATCATTCAGAACGCATGAGTGTAGATTTGCGACTCCAGCAAGAGTAGTGCCTTAGTAATAATATGCGACGAATTGTACTCAAATGCGACGGGAACAAATGACGCACATAATTCAGTATTTCCTGAGGGAGACTGAACATCGATGGGTCTGACAAGAATACTATGATATCCGTTCATAAACACTTGACTGTTCGTCATCCTGCATCGTAGTTCGTCATGTTGCGTCCCAGTTCGTCATGTTGCGTCCCAGTTCGTCAGGTTGCATCACAATTCGTCATGTTGCGTCACAGTTCGTCATGTTGCATCACAATTCGTTATATTGCGTCACGTTTCGTCGTGCTGTATCCCAGCTCGTCATGTTGCCTCACAGTTCGTCATGTTGCGTCACAGTTCGTCAGGTTGCATCACAGTTCGTCATGTTGCCTCACAGTTCGTCATGTTGCGTCCCAGTTCATCAGGTTGCATCACAGTTCGTCATGTTGCATCACAATTCGTCATGTAATCGGTCTGATGAGATATCAAAGACACATATAAAAACATATTGCAAGAATAAATGGATGAGTTGCGAAGCATGGACAACAAAAAGGTGATTCTTATTATCTTCTTCAGACTCCACCACAGGGACATAACTACATGTTTCAGTGATATGACTAATTTGTTTGGTTGTTTCCCTTAGACTACAATTTAGAAATATTTCTTGCTCTCGCACATTTTCTAAACACAAAATATATAAACCGAAGGAGTGACTTCATTGCACCCGGGTTTCACCCTATATATCTCGATCCCTCTCCGCAGAAGTGGCACGTCACCTACCAAGAGTATTATGCAAAGCACGAAATCCGTAGCTCCGGCAACAATCCTAGGGGTCTCTAGAAAAAATGCACATGTGAACAGAACAAAGCAGTCCCATAGACCCTAAATTATCCATTTTCATTTTTTTTTTTACAATCGCTCATTTTCATATTGCTGAAAGTGTACACAGCCGAGCACATATAACTTAGCTCCGGCGAAGACTGTTTCCTATCTCAGAAAGTACAAGTAAACAGTTTCGTCTCGGCCACTACCAAACTGACTGTACCTGAAACTGACCACAGTCCCCTATAAAAGATACTCAACTGCTGGTAAGATCGACACTATTTGCTTATAGCACCATCATCATTGCCCTTCGGTGAGTAACCATGTATGCTCTGATCTCTTTCGTACACAGAACAAACTCAGCTGCAGTGCACGAGCTCAGTAGCATCGGGTCCTCGATGAAATTTTGACGATGGTGAAGATAATTTGGAAGAAATTTTAATCTTTTCTTATTAATATTTCTGATAGTGATGATATCTGTATAATTTAACCTAACCATGTATAATACAATACAATACAATACAATACAATACAATACAATATAATACAATACAATACAATACAATAAATACAATAATACAATACAATACAATACAATACAATACAACATAATACAATACAATACAATACAATACAATACAATACAATACACATACAATAAATACAATATAATACAATACAATACAATACAATACAATACAATACAATACAATACAATACATACAATACAATACAATACATACAATACATATACATACAATACAATACAATACAATACAATACAATACAATACAATACAATACAATACAATACAATACAATACAATACAATAAAATACAATATAATACAATACAATACAATACAATACAATACAATACAATATCAATACAATACAATACAATACAATACAATACAATACAATACAATACAATACAATACAATACAATACAATACAATACAATAACATACAATACAATACAATACAATACAATACAATACAATACAATACAATACAATACAATACAATACAATACAATAAACTTTCCGTACGTAACCTTTTCTTTGAGACTTGAGTGTACGAAGTGCATGTCTCTTCCCATTACTAGTTCCTAGTATCATCATCATCAGGTATTGTGCCGGCTGGCGTAGTCGATCATGGATCTGAACAAATCTCTGTCGTTGGTGTTTGCTATCAACTCAGATGTTGAAGCTCTACCGTGCCATGAAGTCAGGCTATCCAAAATTTCCTCTCTCTGTCTTCCTCTGTCTTGTCTACCCTCGATTTTACCGGTTGTCACAATGTGTTATAATCCTCCCTGCTCATCACATGCCTAAAAGTTAGGACTGTTTCTTTCTTATATTGATTACCATCTTTCTCTGTGTCTTGATCTCATTAAACACCTCCATATTAGTCATTTTAGCAGTCCATGAGATTCTCATCATTCTTCTGTAAAACCACATTTCTGTTGGCCTCAGAGATTTTTCGATCTGTGTGTTCATTGTCCATGACTCGCATCCGTATGTCAGTATTGGTTCTATGTAGCACTGAATAACTCGCATTCTGATCCGGGATTGACAAGGACTTGTTGCAGATAATGCTTCTCATTTTCAGGAACGATGTTTTCGCTTGCCCTATTCTGCTCTTTATTTCTGTTCGCATCTGTCATCTGATGTTACCAGGACTCCGAGGTATTTAAATTGCTGCACTTGTCTTAGATCAGTCCCATTTACTGTTATGTTATGTTATGCGATCGACGTCATGGCACATTGGGCATCCCCATTCGTGCTCTGTCCTCCGCTGCAGCAACCATCCCAAAGTCCATTTGCTCAACGTACCCATGAGAAGTTGATTACTATATCTTCTCTCTCTACCACAAAGACGACACTGTCTGGTATGTCCAAACTTAACGCCGAATTCTCGAACTCGTTCCAGTGTCTGTGATGGTGCATTTTGACAAAATCTGCTTTTTGATATGATCATAACTTCTGTCTTCTTAATATTTAAACTGAGTCCTTTGTTGTTACTTTCTGTCACAACCTTATCAACAAATTTCTTGAGCTCCATTTCATTTCTAGTATGCAGGTTTAAAATGCAAAAATGTCACCACGAACACAAAAAGAGCAATGTTCAACACAATATTTCTCCCCACATTATGCTACCAGTGCCAAACCTGGATACAGAGGCGCCCGCAGAAAATTTTCTAGGGAGGGGGCAAAATATTTTTAGTAATGTTTTAATGTAGTTTTAATTTACTGTAGCGTATTTGTATGGTGAACGAACGGACAGGACATTGTAGTAATGAAGGGCATACTGTAGCAACAAAATTTTTATGAACACAATATATGTATATAACCAAAAATATTACAACATAAATTTAAAATAAAATTTATTCTTTAAACAAGAACTGGAGTCGTCTGTTATCGCTACCAAACATATCTACAATTTTGTCCATAAAGTCTTTTTGTTGCAGTTCACTTTGTCTCTGTGTACGCTTAACATGCACAATCCAGACAGAGTTCATCTGACATTGTAGATCTAAGCCATGTTTTTACACGACGTAATGTACTGAACGATCGCTCCACCGTACATGTTGTTGCTGGTAATGTTAGCAAAACTAGTAAGGCATACCTGACACTCGGATAAAACTTTGTAAAAGGTAACAAGTCGATGAAATCTTGGCTACTTTTGTATTCTCGCGTTTTCCAAAAAAACAAACCAACAAAGGCTTCAGTTTCAAAATTACCAATGTGGTATACCTGATTAATAGTAGACATTATATCCTTAAACTGTTGAGGATTCAGTTTGCACAATTTCGAAGGATGTAGCAACGCTAAGTTAAATTGTGCACTGTTGTCTTCACAAAATCGACTCTCCATTGAGTTAATTAGAGAATCTAAGTATGGAATGTAAACTGTTTGTCTGAAGTACTCTTCAACACTTATGGTTCCCGGATTACTTCGATGCTTTTGTCTTCCACAATGTCTTGGGATAATCAGTTCAATATCCACTTTCTGTGCGAGTTGTACTGTTTTCTCCAAAATATCCCTGAAATAGTTATCGGAATCACCTCGGTGAAGTTTTACTACACTGAGCAGGTTTTGAACTTGCAGTTGGACTTCTGGAAGATCAACTTGAACAGCTCTTGTTGAAACCCACGATGCCATGCTGAGCTGGTATGGTTTCTGGCACATTCATTAAATTCTTTGTACTTTGTACAAGGAGTAGTAATGAAAGTAACATTATTTGACTATTTTCAAGCAATCCAGGGCAGGGCAAGGGCCCCTTGCCTGCCCCCTTTCGCCCCCTGCGGGCGCCCATGCCTGGATACTGACATTAAATGACAAAATAAAACTAGTGACAACAGAGATGAAGTGTCTATGAAGAATGCTGGGAGTAACAAGAAGAGACCGGCTTAGAAATGAAAACATCAGAAAAAAGTGGGTACAGCATCAGTACTGAACTTTAACAAGAAATAATAAATGAAATGTTTCAGCCACATAAGCAGATTACCAACAGACAGTGCACCACATAGAGCAGCAATCTTGCTATGATACATTAGAAGAAAGCAAAAGGCAGGCCACGCAAAAGGTGAACCTCAGAGATAACAGAAGCAACTAAAGACACTATTTTGAACCACACACAAATGCCGTGCTATAAAACTCTTCTTACGCTGAAGCTGTGAGGCAAATCAGGATTGTAGAAGAGAAAGAAAGATAAGGTGCTTAGAGAGTCTCGCTCAGGTATCTCCTTTTCGACTTGACGGTAAAAGGCAAACAAGATTAGAGAATAGATATATAGATAGATAGATAGATAGATAGATATAGATAGATAGATAGATATAGTAGATATGATAGATAGATAGATAGATAGATAGATAGATAGATAGATAGATAGATAGATAGATAGATAGATAGATAGATAGATAGATAGATAGATAGATAGATAGATAGATAGATAGATAAATAGATAGATAAATAGATAGATAGATAGATAGATAGATAGATAGATAGATAATAGATAGATAGATAGATAGATAGATAGATAGATAGATAGATAGATAGATAGATAGATAGATAGATAGATAGATAGATAGATAGATAATAGATAGATAGATAGATAGATAGATAGATAGATAGATAATAGATAGATAGATAGATTGATAGATAGATAGATAAATAGATAGATAGATAGATAGATAGATAGATAGATAAATAGATAGATAGATATATGATAGATAGATAGATAGATAGATAGATAGATAGATAGATAGATAGATAGATGATAGATAGATAGATAGATAGATAGATAGATAGATAGATAGATAGATAGATAGATAGATAGAAAGATAGTATACAGGAGGTTGTCGTTACTGTTTGTAGTACCGTTTTTAAGGCGGTGCAGGCCCGCCTACCCAGCGTGTTCGTAGCGCGTTGGGAGACGGGTGACAAGCCCCTGTGAGTGCGGTTCAATTCCGCGGGCTGGCAGAAAAGCCACAGGTTCTCCAGATTTACGGTGTTCGTGGGACGGGGTGGGGGTGGGGGTGGGGGTAGGGGGTGTGGAAGGGAGGGGTGAGGGGGGGAGGACACGTGACTGAGAAATTTAATTCCCTATGGCTAGTGCAGCTACCGCGAAACTGTTCAGCGTATGATTTTTCTTTTTGCCTCTGACATAAAAAACACTACTGGTCTTACCAGGAATGGAACCCGGGTCTCTCGAAATGGCACCCGCAATCTAATCCATTTGACCAGACGCTCCTCAAAGTATAGAGGAGATATGATGTCTAATTCATTTGCTCACGTACGGACCATAGAGTGTGCAATTGAACCCACAATCCTCTTGTATCCGAGTTGATAGGTGAACGGCGAACTCACTCTGCAATAACGCTAACCAGTCCCATGACTACTCGTGTTACCGGTCGGTAATTAGTAACAGCCTCTTTGATCATGTTTTCAACTATAATTCGTGAACATCTTTACCGACCGATATATAACCATCCCTTGATATAAATTATTGATTTTACATTTTTATATAGGTAACAGTGACGACCTTCCAAAAGTATTTTTGCCCACCCAAACCTTTAGTTCTGTAAGACATTTATTATATGATATTATTAAAATTACAGCGATGTTAATTAGGTATACTTGTCGACATTTTACAGTACGATTGTCAAGTTTGTCTATAACTAATTGAATTTCCGTGTTCCACATGCAATTCAGTGCAAGTCAAAATCGGGAATCCGTGGAATTAATCAGTTCACAATGTTTCCTATCGACTGTCATTGGCGTATGTACGCAACATTTATTTTCATTTATAGAAGTGGAAGATATCATTTGTTCACAATGTCACCTTTCTTTTTATAATATGTAATACTGATACGCCTTTGCAATCATTCGCCACCATTTTGTGTATTACTGTAAATTCTTAACTTTGATGATCATTTTGTTGTGCTTATGCAAAATTATATTTAAAAAAACGTTTTTGCATCAACCAAGCTACCTACCAATTAGTTAAACATGTATTCGTAAGGTCGTGAGATATATAAGACAGTTTGCAAAAATCACTGGTATGCATCAGATAGATTTCGTACAAATTAATCCCTAGTGTGTTCACGCATTTTGGAACAAACTAGAGTTCTTTTGTTTTGATAGTATTGATTTGTTTAGGGAAACTGTGTTCACGTTTTGTTCTGTGAACTTTCTGTCAACAATGTGAGCTCAGTTCATTTCTTCTGATCAACATGTTCTCGTATTGGACTAGTTCAGCCTTCAATGTAGTAGCCATATTAACGTTCCCACGCTCATTGTATCTAAGAGATGTTGGTGACCCTGCTTCTCTCCTACCTCGTCTGCTTGTCGCAGCCAACCCCCTATTTGAGTCCAATGCTGTCGCAGCCACCCTCTATTTAGCCAATGCTGCGAGCCAACCCATTAGTCAATGCTGTCGCAGACCCTCTATTTGAGCAATGCTGTCGCCCAACCTCTATTTGAGTCATGCTAGTGCAGCCAGCCTCCTATTTGAGTCAATGCTGTCGCAGCCAACCTCTATTTGAGCAATGCTGTCGCAGCACCCTATTGGTCAGCTTGGCAACAACTATGAGTCATGCTTCGCAGATCTATTTGTCAAGGTCCAAACTGTAGTTTACAATTGTGTCGCTAGCAACTTTTTGAACAATGTGAGCCAAGCTCATTTAGCATCTGATGCAGAAGCTCGTATTGGATGCTGTCGCAGCCTATCATTAGAGCAATGCTGTTCCCACGCTCATTGAGTCAATGTTGGGCGACCTCTGTCTGCTTGCGCGCACCTCGATCTGCTTGTCGCAGCCAACTCTCTATTTGAGTCAATGCTGTCGCCCGTGTGTTGCCGAGGCTAGCAAGGACACAGTGTAACACTGCGATATACAAGGCATGTCGTAAGAGGCGACTGAGGTAGGGGCCTAGGAAGCTACACTAGTAAATAAAAAGCGTCGCAGAAATCGGATGTGCTGGCTACTTGTAGGCGCATAACTGGCAGAATGCACAATGAATGGCTCTTAGGCTCAGATCAGATACAGATCACAAAGAGTAGTTTAACAATTGGTCGATAGGGGACGTTTGAAGAAGAAGAAGAAGCAGGAGCGATATTAGGTGGTCGACTATTCATAAGGGCGCTTTTACGTCGTCGAGTATTTGAGGGGCTCTGTTAGCTTGCGAGTATTAGCGGGTTCCCAGTTATGGGGCCGAGCACCCATATGGGCGTTACTAGAGCTTGAAGCACATACGGTGGCGCTGTCAGAAGGTTATTTACTTAATGATTCGGGGAAGGGGGAGGAGTACACTATCATGTACCGAACTCATACAGGGGGAGTACACTATCATGTACTGAACTCATACAGAGGGAGTACACTATCATGTACTGAACTCATACAAGGAAGTACACTATCATGTCCGAACTCATACAGGGGATTACACTATCATGTACTGAACTCATACAGGGGAGTACACTATCATGTACCGAACTCATACAGGGGGAGTACACTATCATGTACTGAACTCATACAGGGGGAGTACACTATCATGTACTGAACTCATACAGAGGGCCACTGAAAGCATAACCCAAGTATTGATGTGGACGAAAATCTCAAAATCAAAGATATGTAATATCGATTCTGAAACTGAAATTTATCATCGATTTCTGATCAAACAAAGCGCATGCAACCTACCATTGATCAGCCAGATCGATACCGCTATACCGTGCCTGACAACAGGCAAATTATTAGCTAATCAATATATCGAATACAGATCTATTAAATATCAACATTTAACTGCTGTTTATTTTTCCTCAATTATAGAAATACAGAGTTTTCTTCTTCTACTTCTTCTTCTTCTTTTCTTCTTCTTCTTTTCTTCTTCTTCTTCTTCTTCTTTTCTTCTTCTTCTTCTTCTTCTCTTCTTCTTCTTCTTCTTCTTCTTCTTCTTCTACTCTTCTTCTTCTTCTTCTTCTTCTCTCTTCTTCTTCTTCTTCTTCTTCTTCTTCTCTTCTTCTTCTTCTTCTACTGCTTCTTCTTCTTCTTCTTCTTTTCTTCTTCTATCTTCTTCTTCTTCTTCTTCTTCTACTGCTTCTTTTCTTCTTCTTCTTCTTCTACTTCTTCTTCTTCTTCTACTTCTCTTCTTCTTCTTCTTCTTCTTCTTCTTCTTCTCTTCTTCTTCTTCTTCTTCTTCTACTTCTTCTTCTTCTTCTTCTTTTCTTCTTCTCTCTTCTCTCTTCTTCTTCTTCTTCTTCTTTTCTTCTTCTTCTTCTTCTTCTCTTCTTCTTCTTCTTCTCTCTTCTTCTTCTTCTTCTTCTTCTTCTTCTCTCTTCTTCTTCTTCTTCTTCTTTCTTCTTCTTCTTCTTCTTTTCTTCTTCTTCTTCTTTTCTTCTTCTTCTTCTTTTTCTTCTTCTTCTTCTTCTTCTTCTTCTTCTTCTTCTTCTTCTTCTCTCTTCTTCTTCTTCTTCTCTCTTCTTCTTCTTCTTCTTCTTCTCTTCTTCTTCTTCTTCTTTTTCTTCTTCTTCTTCTTCTACTTCTTCTTCTTTTTCTTCTTCTTCTTCTACTTCTACTTCTACTTCTTCTTTTTCTTCTTCTCCTTCTTCTTCTTCTTCTTCTTCTACTTCTACTTCTTCTTATTCTTCTACCTCTTCTTCTGTCTCCTGTAACTCTGCTTGCTTGTTGTCCCATTGACTTGGTTTTGTGTATATGTCATGCGTTTCTCGGATGGATTGAGTGATGGACTTAGCATAGTTCTATAGTAGCACAGTAACTATCCATCTTTTATTTGGTCTTCCTCTCGCTTTTCATCCTGATGTACTGCTGTAGACGGTGTCATAAACAGTGTGGTCTGGTTACAATCTTATGAGGTGGTCAGATCATTTCTTTCTTTGTTTTTAAATGGTATTCAAGCAGTGGCATGTTATGTTATTCGCTCGGAGTCATGGTACATTGGGCATTCCCATGAGTGCTTTGTCCTCCCTTCCCTGCAGCAGTCATCCCAAAGTTCATTTGCTCACCGTACCATGAGAAGTTGATTAGTATATCTTCTCTATCTACCACAAAGATGCCACTGTCTGACATGTTCAAACTTAACTCACTCTACCACAAAGACGACACTGTCTGACATGTTCAAACTTAACTCACTCTACCACAAAGATGACACAGTCTGACATGTTCAAACTTAACTCACTCTACCACAAAGATGACACAGTCTGACATGTTCAAACTTAACTCACTCTACCACAAAGATGACACAGTCTGACATGTTCAAACTTAACTCACTCTACCACAAAGACGACACTGTCTGGCAGTGCCGAATTAGGCCAGCGGGGGGCCTGTAGCGGGGCCCAAGGTTTTGTAAGATAAAAAATAACAAACTTTCACAAACAAACTTGTCTCGATTTAATGTGAGCACATTTAGAGATAACACTAGACAAATCAATTTCTTTAAGTAAATTATATTCAATGTTTCAGTAAGGCGAGGTTATGTAGACGATCTTGTCCCATCATGTTCCTTAACTCTTTATTTATACGCTTTAATGTTGAAAAAGAACGTTCTCCTCTGCAGTTAGTAATCATTAAAGACAAGTAAATTCGTAAGACTATTTGTACATTTGGGAAACACGACTCTAATGAATTTTCCATTATAAGTTTATAAAATTGCAGTTCAAGAGCCTCATGCTTTTCATTGCTAATAGCAGTAGCTACATTAGTTTTAAGAAGTTCAGCGAACTGTACAAGTTTGTCGTCTAGGCTTTCTTCCAAGAGAGGCTTTCTTCTTAGTCTTTTAGTAAGAGCTGACATTATTTGGAGTTCCACCCGAGTGCTTACCGAGGCACAAATTTGGGGTGTAAACCACTGTTACCTGCAACGCATGTTGTAAGAGGCGACTAAGGAGGTTTGGTTGAAATCGGATGCCTATGTCCTAAATGTGTAGAGGTCTATGCGTTTAGGGGCCTACCAAACCAATGTGCAACGTATACACGTTCTTGACAAAAATCAAACATATCACAAAGAATGATTAAAATTGGTCGTAAGGAACGAACGCAAATAAGAAGATTTGGAGTTATTTTCAAGATCTCTTCTGCTGTAAGAGATTTTAACTGCCGAAGTATTTTAAATACACCAGTCCCTCTATGGTACGCTACCATGCGTTTAGCTAAGGCAGAGAGTACATTATCAATTATGACAATAAACACATGACTTTCAAATGTTTGTTTATGTGTTTGATTTTCTACAATAGATGCTTCTATACAATATTCTGCAGCAAACTTAGCAACCAAATTCAGTGAATGTGCAAAGCAGAGAATGTATTCTGTGTACTTATTTATCTCCTTAATGCGTGCTTGTAAGACGTGGTATTTCCCACTCATCTTGCTGACATTGTCATAGCTTTGACCACGACAGTCTTTGATATCAATGCCATTTGTCTTTAAAAAATAAAGTAAACGTTGGGTGAGTTGTTCATCAGTATGACCTTCCATATCCAAGAACTTCACAAACCTTTCCACTGGTCCAGATGGCAAGACATAGTGCACTATTAGAGTAAGTTGGTCCACATGCGAAATGTTTTGAGTATAGTCCAGTGATACGGAATAGTACTTGCATTTCTTAATTTCACAAATAATATGATCTAGTAAGCTTGATGCAATCAGTTATCAGTTATATGAGGACTATCATCATAGCACTCCGGACATGTCCATAGGTGCTCCGATCTCCGCCTCAGGAAATTCAGCAGTGTCCATCGGCCCAACACGCCAGTTCGATGTTGATTAATCAATCTCCTTGCATATTTAGTATGTCCTTCTTTTCGGGCTTCACCAATATTGACACCCATCTCTTTCAATCTGGTCAGCGAGTGGGATCCACAGCCCTGAATCTCCTCTGTTCGGAAGGACTTTCTCAATGCGTGAAGAATATCATTTCGATCCATGGTAGCTCCCTCTGATATTGTAGCCAAGCCAGCCAATTAGATGGATAAATTCCTCACATGTTGTTTTTGATAAGTATGATGTATGTCCGTTTCCTTTATTTGCATAGGTATTTATATGCTGAGCCAGAAAAATGTAAAATTTGGCTATTAATTCCAACAAACATAAATAATTTCCATTATTAGGTGAACCAATGGTTTCATTATTACCCCGAAATGCAAAACATCGTTCTGCTAAAAATTGGATAACTGAAGTAATTCGCTCTAAAAGTGTCCGCCAATATGTTTATTTGGTCTCAATTTGGCTTACAAGTTGAAAATCGACACGCGCATCCTTCTTTATGCAAACTAACAGCGAAATTATCGCTTGTCTATGGGAGGTGCTTTCTTCATGTCTTTTCAACAAATTATTTGCGTTTTTTCCAGTCGTCAAATCCTTCTTTCGTAAACCGACCACTTGCATTTATTTTAAAGTAAGTTTCGCGTTGAAGGAACATAAACTGCTGAAGTAACAGAAACTGCGTTATGAGTAAAATTTAATGGACCGATTGTTCAAGCTTTCAAGTTTTCGTTTATTAGAAGCGTGTGCACAAAGGGACACTCCTACACAAAAAGTACAAAACTGTAACGTTGTTAGTCAGCTCAATGTGACCACCCACCTAAGTCCGAAAATGAGTAAACATGACCTTGGTCCTAACCTAAATAATAAAAAAATGAAAGGGGATATTATTACCCACCTCCCAACCTTGGTTCCTTGTTTATGATTCAGAGGCGCGGGGCCCCCAGAAGCGCGGGGCCCGTAGCATTTGCTACATCTGCTACTAGGCTAATCCGGCGCTGCTGTCTGGCATGTTCAAACTTGACTCAGTCTACCACAAAGATGACACTGTCTGGCATGTCCAAACTTAACTCACTCTACCACAAAGACGACACTGTCTGGCATGTTTCAAACTTAACTCACTCTACCACAAAGAGCAGCACTGTCTGAAATGTTCAAACTTAACTCCTAATTGTCGGTCTCGTTCCAGTGTCTGAGACTCGCGCATTTCACATAAAGGAGAACGTACTGCATTTATGACCTTCGGTTCTGTCCATACTTCTGCCCGTTTGAGTCGGGACATTGTTTGCAAGAAAGTCAGCACGCTCGTTACCCTGCACCACTCCAGCATGTCCAGGTGTGTACAGCCAAGTCATTTTCTTGAGATGGAATCTCCGAATGATGTCCACCCATTCCACGCGCATGCTTCCAGATTCAATCATTTGAATCATATTCATCGAGTCCTATATGATAATTGTATGGGTTACCTGTTGCTTAACCACCCATGAGAGAGTCCTGGAGGCAGCTGTGATCTCCATAGTCATGCTCGATGTTGTCGTTTCGAAAGCGCCGCAGTCCTCATGAAGTCTACTACCGCTTAAAACAGGGTCATATTTTAACGTTATGATGCTATGATGTTAGTAGTTGTGCCTCTGTCTCTTATTGTGTTATTGGTAACACTACAGAGACATTGCCTTTCACACGTTGTAATTTTCTGTTTCTACGCTTTATTTATTATCCATGTTTGGCACTTGTAGCATAATATAAGTAAATAAACGTATGTTCTCTCCGTCGAACGTGTGGTGCCGGGGCCCACAAGGGAAGCAAGATTAGTACTATTGCGACCTACAAGGCATGTCGTAAGAGGCGACTCGTGTAGGACCTAGGGAAGCTAGCCTAGTAAATAAAAATCATCGCGGAAATCGAATGTGCTGGTCCACTTGTAGACGCATAACTCGCACAATGTACAATCGCTCTTAGGCTCAGATCACAAACAAATCACACAGAGTGGTTAACAAGTGGTCTATATGGAGCGTTCTCTCTCTCTCACTCATGATCACCGCTAAGACTGATGTAACAGATTTCCCTATAAATTCTGCTGGTGTTATTAGGGACACCGTCCCTTCGTACAGCTTCACATTTAGCTCGGTATTTTCCTGCCATGTTTAGTTTCTCAGGCTTGCTAGCAGTGGACAGACAGTCTTGCAGTAGGTACTCTGCCGTCATGTCCGCCTTTCCGCAGCTGCACAGGCTAGTTGTGCCAACTTTAAATTTGTTGTCAAGATATTGAGCGTTTGAAGAAGAAGAAGATGTGCTCTGATCTATTTCTTACACAAGAAGATCTCAGCAGCAGTTCACCAACTCCATAGCTCCGGCGAGAGTCCAAGATGTAATTTTGAAGCAGGTTAAACAATCAATAATACATTTTATTTTATTATTTTTTAATGAATTTTGCCCGGGCAGCGAACTTGCAGCCTACAATTATCAGCTCTCAACTGCCAAGTGCTCTTTCAAGTGCTAATATGAATACATGATCTACTTTTTATCTTCCATCTCAGATAGGACTTGGAGATCTTCTTCACATTCTGCTAATCCTTAACACGTGCGGCAGTGAATCTACTGAAACCTTAACTATTTGTTCACAACATATCATAACATAACATACCATAACATAACATATAATATCATAACATTATAACATATCATAACATAACATAGCATATCATATGGTCACATCATAACATAACATAACATAATATAACATATAATATCAAACATAACGTAAAATATCACATCAAACATAACATAACCAAACATAACATATCATAACATAACATAAAATATGACAATAAACATAACACTACATCACATAACATAATATGTCATATCATAACATAACATAAAATATGACAATAAACATAACACTACATCACATAACATAATATGTCATATCATAACATAACATAACATAACACAACATAACATATCATATTGTAACAAATACCATATCATAACATAGCATATCATAACATGAAATGAAAATCGTGGCATATCCTAAAGGACGTAGCCATCAACCACAGTAAACGAGTCGTTGATTTTCTAGGCACCACTTATACGTTCAGTACTTTGCCATTGCTTTCTGAACGGTGAGGTCTATTTTTACCTTTTGTAAAAATCCCATGGAAACGAATTTGCTTCCAAACTTGCCCACTGTGGGGTTTGAACCAGGTACGCTTGGGTTTGTGATCGAGCTCACTACCACTTGAGCTACAGACGCTCATCATAACACAACATAAGATAACATATCATAACATAACATAATATATCACTCAATATTGAAGCACCTGTAAACACTCGTCTTATGAATGCATGTATCGATATATGTATTTGTGTCTGAGGGGCCTGTACATGTTGCTAACAATGGGAACTAGACTTCACGTTTGTATTCATTGTTATGTTCTTCAGTCTCTTCGCGACTGTCTGTTGGATGAGGACACTAGCATAGATGTTGAATCGATCCAACGATTTAAGCAGTTTGGTGTTACCCGTTCCACAAGTAGAACTGGATGCATGAGGGGCAGAGTGAAGAATGTGTTTAACCAGAGAGCCACAGAAACCATCAGTGTGCATACTCTTCGATATCTGTTGGGGAAGACTGAACACATATGGGTCTGCCCGGAGTGTAATGACGTCAGTTTAGTAACAAATAGTCAATTCATTGAAGTATTTTGGACATACAAAGAGACAAGAAGGGTTGGAGAAGACTGTTATAGAAGGAAGTATCCAGGCAAAGAGAGAATAAGGGGGAGGAGCTCAATATTGATGTCGTTAAGTTGTTTGCCTGTCGGTTGTGAGTTTGAATCCGAAACAAGACACATGTGCAATTATTTAATGAGATCCCTAGAACTATTGCCGGAGCTACGGAGTTTCTGTTTTGTACAATTCTCTCGGCAGATGGCATGCGGTCCTGCCGACAGGGGCGGAGCTATATGGGGAAACCGGTGCAATGAAGTCAATCCTTCACTTTTGGACCCTTAGATGAGAAGAGGAAGACCACAGAGAAGATGGATTAAGAATACAACTGATGATTTGAGCATGACAGCTGCAGTAGAGTATCTATCCTGTGAAAGATAGAGAGAGAGAGAGAGAGAGAGAGAGAGAGAGAGAGAGAGAAAGAGAGAGATTCCAAAAGACTGTTAGATTGGCAAAGTTCTGCTCAGGACAAGCTATTTGATGATGATTATTCTAGTGCGTATATATCTATATGGAAGGTGTATAGCAGACAAGAAAGAAAACGAAAGCACTTCCACACAAGCTGTCTACGCAGAATACTAAAAGTAAATTGGCAGGACAAAATTTCAGAAACCGAAGTTCCCAAACGAACAAAGATCCCAAGCGTCAACACCCTGGTACAGAAGTCCCAAGTGAGATGAGTCGGTCACGTTGCTCGTATGTCTAATAAACACATCAAAACTACAGTTGATAAATGACGAGCTTGAAGGGGCAGACGATCAGTTGGTGGACAGAAAAAACAATTTAACGATAATTTAAAGTGTTTCTAAAACTCTTCGATAAAGGCGTCTCGTGCTGGGAATCCCTTGCGCAAGATTACAAAATGTTGCACTGTAACAAGAAACTCGCAAAGTTGAGAATCGTAGTACTGTTTAGGGGTAGAGAAAGCGAGCTGCACGAAAAGAAAGAGCACCCACATGTCTAACCGTGGTCATGTATAACCCACATGTGGTATTGATGGTTATTGAGTCATTCGTTTGTGTTTATTCCTCCCCGCCAATAATGTCTGACACATTCCGTTTCTGGGGAATCTTTTTTCAAGTTTGTTCTGACGAGATCTGTCTGCTCGGGTTTGTCTGGAGTCGTCCTACTCTATGGTGACTTCAGCCTTCTGTTGCCGGGCTCACCAACCCAGGCTTTTATGCAGGGTATGCTCCCTGGACACTGTAGTTTAATCTCATTTACTAGGAGGAAAGTATCATAGAGGTAGAAGACAAGACAAGGAAAAGGATGTCCTCCTCAAGGGAGAGAGAGGATGACTGCTATTTGTCCCATAGCTGGAGGATTGGTTGGTTGCAGTCAGAGCATTTACCACTCGCCGGTGGGTTCTACGCTGTCACCTTATGATGCTCTATCCTACTCCCCGTCCTTTGGTCTGGCCTTTCACCTTCAGTCTATTCGGTTTGGTTAGACCTGACAGGAGTTAGACTCCCGCGAACATGACCTGAAGGATCCCAAATGCACACAAACCACAATACTGTAGGCTAATGTGGAGGGCTGTGGTAAGGACAATGATTGTGTTGCAGATCATCATCATCAAATAACTTGTCCTGCCACCTCAACGTTGCTTCGGAATTTCTCTCTCTTGTAGACCAACTGTCCCGCCTCTGCAGCCGTCATGTTCAAACCATCAGTTACATCCTGAATCCATCTTCTTCATGGTCTTCCTCTTCTCCTCTTTGCCGGTATGCCTCCTTTCACGATGGTCATCTCCAGCCGTTCGTGTTCCAGAAATTGTTTCAAAATATTTGACTCTATTAAAAAAAATATTTGTGTTAATGTCCATGATTGGCTTCCATGTGTTGCTATATATATAGTTCTGATCACAGGTTTAGGAAGTACCAGAACAGTTTTCATATATTTTAAGGCATCGTTAAAGAATTCACCTCAACAAATCAATCAATAATATCGATCAACGATCGTTAGCCTTCATTCAGTTGATTGATTTTACGAACCATCTTTATGTAATCGATTCGCCCGCCTGTCCAGCGTGTTCGTAGCGCGTTGGACAACGGGCGACAAGCCCTCTGTGAGTGCGGGTTCAATCCCGCGGACTGGCAGAAAATCCACAAGTTCTCCAGATTTACGGTGTTCGTGGCACCGAACCGAAGGGTTACGATGTCTATGGCACCGAACCGAAGAGCTGAAAAGCTCAAGTGCTTCTGGATGGGAAAAAAAATAGTAATCGATACCAAACCCATTGAAGTGAAGATTGAACTAAGTGGATGGGGTTGGAGTTGGGGGTTGGGAGTTGAGTTGGGGTTGGGAGTTGAGTTGGGGGTTGGGAGTTGAGTTGGGGGTTGGGAGTTGAGTTGGGGGTTGGGAGTTGAGTTGGGGTTGGGAGTTGAGTTGGGGTTGGGAGTTGAGTTGGGGTTGGGAGTTGAGTTGGGGTTGGGAGTTGAGTTGGGGTTGGGAGTTGAGTTGGGGTTGGGAGTTGAGTTGGGGGTTGGGAGTTGAGTTGGGGGTTGGGAGTTGAGTTGGGGTTGGGAGTTGAGTTGGGGTTGGGAGTTGAGTTGGGGGTTGGGAGTTGAGTTGGGGTTGGGAGTTGAGTTGGGGGTTGGGAGTTGAGTTGGGGTTGGGAGTTGAGTTGGGGGTTGGGAGTTGAGTTGGGGGTTGGGAGTTGAGTTGGGGGTTGGGAGTTGAGTTGGGGTTGGGAGTTGAGTTGGGGGTTGGGAGTTGAGTTGGGGGTTGGGAGTTGAGTTGGGGGTTGGGAGTTGAGTTGGGGGTTGGGATGAGTTGGGTTGGAGTTGAGTTGGGGTTGGGATGAAAGGTAAGAATATTTAACTGAAATGCTTATGTTGGATCACAAACGAGGAGCTTATGGAGAGAACAAGACATATTCCAGTCAACCTTTTTCTTCTTCCTCTAACGCTCCATACCGACCATTTGTTAAACCCTTTGTGTTATTTGTATGTGATCTGAGTCTAAGAACGATTGTAAGTTGTGCCAGTTACGCGCCTACAAGTAGGCCAGCACATCCGATTTCTGCGATGCTTTTTATTTCTAAAGTAGCTTGCCATTAATCGCCTCTTATAACATTCCTTGTAGGTTGCTGTGTTACTATCCTTTGCTTCCACGCGGGCCCCGGCACCGCACGGTCGAAACAGGTACCAGAAGACCCAAACAATAAGAAGAGCCAACTCTAGCTTGTAGCGCACACATACAACCCCCCGCCGCCCTTATCTCCCATAAAAATAAATGCAAATCCCTTAAAAACACGAATAACAGGTAACAAATAAATTAAACTTAATGTATACTATTATATCAAATCAATCAAGTGCCGTGCCGGTTGTCGTATATTATTATATACGCACTTTAAAATTCATAAACACTAGTGAAGTGTTGACACGAATTAATTCATGTCGTTATAGTCACGTACATTCATTTTAATTTATCATAATAATGTTTTTAATATCTTCACATTATTTACACGATATTTAACTTCAATGTTAAAGCAGTTCTGCTATATGGATTAGAAGCAATTTACACGATATTTAACTTCAATGTTAAAGCAGTTCTGCTATATGGATCAGAAACATGGAGAACTACTAAAATAGTAACGCATAAATTGTAAACATTCATCAACCGCTGTCTGCTCAGAATAGAGGGACTGAGGTGGTATGAAAGGGTAACAAATGAGGAACTTATGGAGAGGACAAGACATAATAGAGGGACTGAGATGGTATGATAGAGTCACAAATGAGGAACTTATGGAGCGAACAAGAGGTTAAAAAAGACGCTGGAGCTGGATAGGATACACTTTGCGAAAACCGGAAGAGAATGTAACAAGAAGGGTCATTTTCTGGAACCCGCAGGGACAGCGAAAGAAGGGAGGCAGAGAAATACATGGAGACGGGATTCGGAGGTAGACAATATCAACAATATAAAGAAGAGCTGGCGGGAGCTGCGTGAGATAGCTAGAGATAGGAAGACTTGGCATGAGTTGATTGAGGGCATATGACCCAATCCGGGTTAAAAAGGTAGAGAGAGATTATTTACACGCTGAGAGAGATACTGAGGTTATTGGTTATTGGTTACTAAACTGGCGTCATTGCACTCCGAGCAGACTTATAGGTGCTCAGTCTCGCCCAACAGTTATCGAAGAGTATGTATACTGATGGTTTCCGTGGTTCGCTGATTAAACACACTCTTCACTCTGCTCCTCAGGCATCCAGTTCTACTTGTACAACGAATAACTCCAAACTGCTTAAATCAAAGGATAGATTCAACATCTATTTTAGTGTTTTCATCCAACAGACAGTCGCGAAGAGACCGAAGAACATATCCCTTATCTATCTTCAACTTCCCAACAATCGATGCTGTTGATGCAAGCCTGCCCGCTCTCTCATTCCCGCAAACACTCGCGTGTCCAGGACTGATGAGAAGATCGGAGCTCTTATGTACTAATTGATTCAATGTGCAGTGATCATGATCCGACCCTGCAAACACCCGCGTGCCTAGGACTGACGAGAAGATCGGAGCTCTTATGTACTAATTGATTCAATGTGCAGTGATCATGATCCGACCCCGCAAACACTCGCGTGTCCAGGACTGATGAGAAGATCGGAGCTCTTATGTACTAATTGATTCAATGTGCAGTGATCATGATCCGACCCTGCAAACACCCGCGTACCTAGGACTGATGAGAAGATCGGAGCTCTTATGTACTAATTGGTTCAATGTGCAGTGATCATGATCCGACCCTGCAAACACCCGCGTACCTAGGACTGATAAGGAGATCGGAGCTCTTATGTACTAATTGGTTCAATGTGCAGTGATCATGATCCGACGACTTATCAATCATCAAGTGTCATGCCTGCCGGGCGTAGATGATCATGTCTCTCCACAACTCTCACACCTGGGTGCAGCTAATCAGTTCTGTCGTCGATCTTTTGTCGAACCAAGATGTTAGATCATCCAACATCTTATCACTCTGTCTTTCACGATCTTTCCTTCCTTGAATTTTATATATCACTCTGTCTTTCACGATCTTTCCTTCCTTGAATTTTATATATCACTCTGTCTTTCACGATCTCTCCTTCCTTGAATTTTAACTTTTTGTCATCAAATGTTCTAAACCTCCTCTCCGCATTATATACACGAAGAACCTTGATTGTCTTATGCTTATTCTTTTGATAAGGTTATTTTGTGTACAGTCATCATTTGTTTTCTTCGCTGTCCACGGCAGTTTAAGCATTCTTCTGTAAAACTACATCTCTGTGGCTTCCAATGATCTTATTGATTGCTTATTAGTTGTCCATGATTCGCTGTATTACATAAGTATTGGTTCAATATATCACTGGCGTACTTGTTTCCGTAGTCATTGGTAGTGCATTCACGCACAGTGTGTTTTTCATTTTAATAAAAGCTGCTTTCGCTTGAGCTATTCTACTCATAATCTCTGTTTTAAATGACGACTAAACTAAACTAAGTCTAAACATTATTGGCTTAATGTCAGCGTATAGCCAAAGTGGTTCGTATGTTTACCTAACGGGGATAATATTTCTCACGTTTAAATTATTATCATTTTTTATATATAAAACACATACAATAATCATACTACAGTACAACGTGACCTATGCACTTGAGTGAACTCCAATTGTTTCCCCTTTATATGTGCACGTGATAATGACGTCATCAATAAATGCGCTCACGGTTCGCGGTTAGAGCTTACTTAGAGCAGACGAGAGACATGCACGAACGACAGTAAGCCTGAACTCGTGAACTGTGTACGTTGCTCTAATTTCAAAACGTGGGACCGGTGTGTATGTATTATTTTCTTCTAATTCATGGAAAAATCATCGACTTTTTGTGTACGTTAATTTATTAATGAAACAACGACGTAGTGTGTGTTTCCTACAGCGTGTTAGTGTGTAATATACATTGCTGAAAGTACTTCTTTCGAAGTGTAGAACTAGACATGTGTAAAGTGTTTTAAAGTACACGCTCTTATAATTTGAAGGTAAGTTGGCGAGTTCGTTTACAGTTTACTCACTGATTTCGCGTGGATTTTTACAAAGGACGATGGCACCACCCGTTCAGAAAGCAATGGTAAACTACTGAACGTAATAATGCCTAGAAAAATCACAAACAGCGTTAAAAAGCTGGGGTTGATTCGCAAAAGTCATGTAAAGGATATGCAATTAACTTTTAGTAAAGGAGGTAGTGGTTGCAAAAATAGCAGTAGTAGTTATCAACAGTCGCATCAATAGTAAAAGTAGTAGTAGTAGCAGTATTAGTAGCAGTAGTAGTAGTAGTAGTAGCAGTATTAGTAGCAGTAGTAGTAGTAGTAGTAGTAGTAGTAGAAGCAGTAGTAGTAGTAGCAGTAGTAGTAGTAGTAGCAGTAGTAGCCATAGTAGCAGCTGTAGTAGTAGTAGTAGCAGTAGTAGTTGTAATAGTAATAGTTGAAGTAGTAGTAACAGCAGTAGTAGTAGTATTAGTAGTAGTAGAAACAGTATAGTAATAGTTGCAGTAATGGTAGTAGTAGTCAGTAGTAGTAGTAGCAGCAGCAGTAGCAGTAGTAAGAGCAGTAGTAGTCAGTAGTAGTAGTAGCAGCAGCAGCAGTAATAGTAGTAACAGCAGCAGCAGTAATAGTAGTAATAGTAGTCGTAATAGTAATAGTAAGAGTAGTAACAGAATGTTATAACAACGTTGATAGTAACATTCTTATTAAAAGTTTCTCTTGACTTGCTTCAATATGAAACAGCTTACATCAAAGACTAGTTGCACATGTTTTATTAGCTACATATATTACATGTTTGTTTATTTTATTAATGTAAACCAGCAGTTGTAAAATTGCTGTAATACAGTGAATACCCCCTTCCCCATCTGACTACCATAAAACATGGCAATGATTAGGCGGACAGAATGAGACAAAACTACCACATATTGATATTATGTTAGTCGATCGACGTTTTGGCACAGTGGGCATTTCCAGCTTGCTTCGTCCTCCGCTGCAGCAGCCATCCCAAAGTCCACTTGTTCAACGTACCCATAAGAAGTTAATTAGTGGTACTACTCTCTCTCTACCACGAAGACGACACTCTCTGGCATGTCCAAACGTAATTCCTAATTCTTGCAATCGGACCAGTGTCTGAGCACAGCCAACTGTAAATAACTAGGCCTAACAACTGACAGGAAAACCCCTGACCTTGATCAGTTCGGAGGCGCGGGCGGTTGGAATTTATAGATGTTTGATAGAACACTGCAAGCTTTTTTGCAATGTTATTCAATTCTGTGAGTCTATGGTTATTTATTGGTGAAAAATATTCGTAATATTGATATTCCTTATTGTTAAACTTAACTTGTTTCATAATATAACTTTGATTTAGCATTTTGTGTTGATTTAAAAACGAATTTGTCTATATACAACAATACTGGAATGCGAGGTCACGTGGTGTAGTTGTGGTCTGATTTCCCATAATTATTACCAGAGTTCGCAGGTCTATAGGTTTAAAGTTAGATCTGGTCTGAGACTCGCCCATATCACATGATGACATCGGCTCTGTCTATACTGCTGCCAGATTGAGTAAGGGCATTGTTTGCAAGAAAGTCAGCACATTCGTTATCCTGCACTCCAGCATGTCCAAGTGTGTGCGTTCAAGTCATTGTCTTAAGATGTGACCTCCGAATGATATCAGTATATACTATCGCTCATGTGTTGCCAGGGCTCGCAAGAGGAGCAAATAATAGTAACACTGCGACCTACAAGGCATGTCGTAAGAGGCGACTGAGGTATGGGCCTAGGAAGCTACCTAGTAAATAACATGCGTCTCAGAAATTGGACGTACTGGCCTACTTGTAGGTGCATAACTGGCACAACATACAATCGCTCTTAGGCTCGGATCGCATACAAATCACAAAGAGTGGTTAACAAGTGATCGATATGGAGCGTTCGAAGAAGAAGAAGCATAAACTATGAAGAGGCAGGCAGATTTGTCACAAGACAATACGCAATGAAGTGGGAATTTGTCACAAGACAATACGCAATGAAGTGGGAATTTGTCACAAGACAATACGCCATGAAGTGGGAATTTGTCACAAGACAATACGCCATGAAGTGGGAATTTGTCACAAGACAATACGCCATGAAGTGGGAAACAGAACATCAGAATCACCAGGCAAACGATCCAGATTACCAGCTCAACAGAAAAGATCAGGTAGTGATATTCAGACTCAGCACATGTCACAAGTCAATGAGACGTCATCATGTCCCTCTTTTTTATCTCTTTCTCTCTAGCTCGTGACACCCCTGACGCTTAGGGAAGCAAAAAAATGCACAACATTCCTCTTTATTTTCGATCTTCCTCTGTATTGTGTTCCGGCTGTGAATCATTTCTTTCAGTTCCTGGTCTATTGTTCATCTCCAGGTCGTTTTGAGTCTTCCACGTTTTCGTTTACCCTCTAATGTCCATCTCAGTACAGTTTTTGTGATAGAGCTAGTCTACATATATATCACATGTCAGATCCATCTTCCGCATCTCTGTTGGAAGATGGTGCTGATATTCTCTTGTTGACACTGTGTAAGCAGTTCTTGGTTAGAAATAGTTCGTGGTCAGAATACGCGAAAGTTCTTTCGCAGACATTTTATATGGAATGTGGAACGTTTAGACATATCTTGTTCTGTCATTCTCCAGCATTTAGACCCGCATAGTCAAGTTAATAGCACACAGCTGTGGCATATAAAAATCTTGGTTCTGTAGTGGGCTGATTTCCAAACCGTCTGAAGGATCATTAATGCCTATCGTGCCTTGCTTATGATCTCTATCGAGCAGCGTCTGGCCGAATGGATTAGAGCGCGGCTCTCATGCGGAGACACGTGTTCAAGTCACGGTAAGGCCTAGAATTTTTTTTCTGTTGCGGACATAAATGAAAAATCCTAACCTGAACTGCTTCGCGGCCATTGCACTAGCCACGTGGCCATTAAATTCCTCAGACTTTCGTCCCACCTGTTCTACACCGCCCTAAAAAGAGGTACTACAGATAGAAAGGACAATTTTTTTCTCTCTATTTTTAAAACTCATAATCTCACCCTTGGCAGTTCAATATCGAGAATATCAAGATGGTAAGCTGCTGTCCGGGCTAAATTCATTAGAAAAATTAACAAATAAAATTCCTACAAAATTTTTTCACCATCTTGTAAATAACATCGGGGACCCTCGTCGGTGCTATGGAGTTTGTGCACTGCCGCTGAGACCTTCCTGTGTAAGAAAGATATCAAAGCATGTATGGTTACTACCTGAAATGCAATGATGATGATTCTATCAATCAATCAATCAGTCTTCTGGTAGACCAGACGACAAAGCACGAACTCCGTAGCACTGACTGAAGCTTATTAGAAAATAATATAAACCCAGAAACAAAGAACGATTTGAAGAATTTGGAGTTGCACGTTCTTTTTTTTTTTCCGATCCAGAAGCACTTGAGCTGAAAGCTCTTCGGCTCGGGGTCATGGACATCGTAACACTTCGGCTCGGTGCCACGAACACCGTAAATCTGGGGAACCTGTAGCTTTTCTGCTAGTCCGCGGAGTTGAACCCGCACTTACAGAAGACTAGCGCACCTTCTATAAGTGGAGCTGGATGTCTCCGAAGCAGAATGAGGAGTGTGTTTAACCAGCGAGTCAATGGAACAATCGGTCTGCATTCGACATCTATTGGGAGTAAATGAGCACCTTATTGTCTACAGTGGATTAAAAGAAATCGCTGACTGCCCAGTTTGTGGTCCACAGTATATCATGCGCAGAACCAGAAATCGCTGACTACCCAGTTAGTGGTCCAAATTGTATCATGTGCAGAACCAGAGATCGCTGACTGCCAAGTTAGTGGTCCACAGTGTATCACGCGCAGAGCCAGAGATCGCTGACTGCCCAGCTTGTGGTCCACAGTGGGTTAACCGAATGACCAGAGATCGCTGACTGCCCAGTTTGTGGTCTACAATGTATCAACCACATGACCAGAATTTACATAAGAAAAAGAGCTTTACTTTGTACTTACCTGCTTATTTATTCCTCTCCGCTCCTCGTGGAGCTTAGGGGCTCAATAGTTGTTCGCGACTTTTCTTGGTCTCTGTCTGTTTTCTGTATGGTCTCAGGATAGTCGAGCACTCTTCAGTTCCTCAAGAAGACTTCGTCTCCGTGTCTGTTAGGGCGTCCTCTTTTCCATTTTCCTTTCTGGTTCCATTCCCCATCCCCCTGTTAAATATAATTAAATCATTACATAAGTTGCACATTCAAACTGTCGTAACAAAATTGTATTTAGCCACCGTTGCTAGTTATGTAAATATAACATATAATTATTGGAGACAAGCCAGGCCGCACTGCGTGGGCTCTCTCTCTCTCTCTCTCTTTGATATTAAACATCAGGAGAACATTAAACTCGTATTTTCAAAATTAATCTGATAAAACCTTAAAACCCTGATACGGCCATTAAATAATAGTCAATGACTAAGCCTACAAAGATATTTTGTTCTGCTCATATATCTGTCGTATCCACCTATTTATCTCTCTATACCTCAACCGTGAATATATATATATATATATATATATATATATATATATATATATATATATATATATATTTATATATATATATATCATACCATTGAAGTCGGAGAAGGCATACATGTATGGCATGAAAAACTGATAAAAAAGAAAACAGGCCTTCACGCAAAAAACATTCTGAAGACTCATATTAGACGGCGGTGGCGACTCGTCCTTAAGGGCCAGAGGGGTCGAGCCCCACCTAAAAAAATGTGTAACGTGTATTTATTATTTAATGGATTAAAATATAACCAAACCCAAAACTATGATTTTCCCGAAAATGTGTGTCTGGCACCACCAACAAAAACGAGCACGAGCCGCCACTGCTAGACGCCTTGACTACGATTGAATTCATAGCGGGCAAATGCAGGAAGAAGAAAATTTATGAATATATATCTTCAAATATTGTTCTTTATATTGATATGTTAATACGTATGTATGTATATGTATCTATCTGAGTGTCTCAATCAATCAAGTGCCATGCCTGCCGGCGTAGGCGATCATGTCTCTCTACAATTCTACAATGCTTGGTGCATGTAATCAGTTCTGACGTCGATCTTGTGTCGAACCATGATGTCAGGCCATCCAACATCTTCTCCCTCTGTCTTCCACGATCTCTTCTTCCCTGAATTTTACTTGTTGTTACCAAATGTTCTAAACCTTCTCTTCGCATTATATGCCCAAAGAGCCTTGATTGCCGGATTCTTAAAGGGGTTTTAAAACCAAAGGATTGATTTCATTGCACCGGGTTTTACCCCATATGGCTCGGTCCCTCTCCGCAGAAATAGCACGCCAGCTGCCGATAGTATTGCACAAAGCACGAACTCCACAGCTCCAGCAACAATCCTATGGGTCTTGAAAAAATTGCGCTCGTGAACAGAACGGCGCGGTCCGGATTCAAACCCACGATCTTCGACTCACAAGGAAAAGGACTTAACCACTTAGCAACAGAGACCCCCTACCGGATTCTTATTCTTTTGATAAGGTTTCTTTGTGTGTAGGCCTGGATTAAAACCTCATCATTTGTTTTCTTCGCTGTCCATGAAATTTTCAGCATTCTTCTGTAAAACCACATCTCTGTGGCTTCCAATGATTGTATTGTTTATTCATTGTCCATGATTCGCTGTCACACAGAAGTATTGGATCAATATAGCACTGGAGTACTCATTTTCCCTGTGTCATCGGTAGTGAATTCACGCATAGTGTGTATCTATACAATTTTCTCTTCGTCTTGTTCTCTCTTAAAAGGTGGAGACTGCAGTAGAACTTAGTAAAGTAGCCAAACACGTAATAACAAAGTACTTTAGTTTTACAAAATACAAAAACAGTGACGATACATAACAATACATAACATTTCCTTTCGACCAAAAGGCCGTTATCAAGCAAACGATACAACAGGAGTGACGATTTTCAAAGAACACTACATATGGACGACTACATATGCAGACATAAAACGTATCTAATGAAATGTGGGAATAAAAACGAATAAGGAAAGAAATGCAACACAAAAAAACCACAGAAAAACTAGAAGTGGAAAAGAAGAGAAGCAATAAAAAATACACAAACCACAAAAACTAGAAGTGGAAAAGAAGAGAAACAATAAAACATCAAGTGTTGGTTGGTAAGTTAGTAAATTTGATAGTATGTTGGTTGGTATGTTAGTTGGATGCGTTTGTTTGTTGTTTAGTTACATATACACATATAGATTACAAGGCATGAGAAGAGAAAGTACTAAGAAGCATACGAATGTAATGCGTTGAGTCCATGTGGTCGCAAGGTACAATACAACGAAATAAAACGATTCTCCAGAGCAAATCGACTACGATCATCAGAGGAACATGATCCGATGGCTGTGACCTGGACATCTCGAGCTCCTAAATGGCCAGTATCATTGAAATGAATGGCTACAGGGGTCACAGAGCATTGGCGTATATCGCGCAAGTGTTGGACGAATCGGTCACTAAGCCTCTTTCCTGTCTCACCGATATAAGCCTTGTTACACCGCTTGCATGTGATGGCATAGATAATATTACGGGACTCGCATGTAAAATCATCTTCAATATCAAACGTGGCTTTTGGAAAAGACACAGTACGGGTCTTGTATCACACAAGCACACGTATTGCAGCGCCGACGGCCACACTAGACAGGGGCCAAAATGATTCTGGATATTGGACTTAAGGCAACTGTGTACCAACATATCCTTAAGACTTCTGTCCCGTCTGTACGTCACCAAAGGATAGTGTTGGAAGACTGAACGTGTCTCAGGATCAGACTGAAGATTAGAGAGATGACGGATTAAAACTTTCTTCACCAGGGAACTATGAGGGTGGAAAGTTAAGATAAGTTTCACCCTGTCAGAGTTGGCAGTCCTATGCTGGTTGGGGTAAGGGCCCCCTGGCGAGCAATTTGCTGAACGCGATGCATAGCAGATGCAAGCACATTCTCCGGGTATATTCGCTTGCGGAAGAAATCAAGCATCTCGTGAGCTCTATCAAGAAAATCACCGTCCTCGCTACAAAGGCGACGAAGGCGCAAGAGCTGGTAGAATGTCGCCTCTGTAGCGAGGACGATGCACAACGTACAATCGCTCTTAGGATCAGATCACATACAAATCACACAAAGTGGTTAACACATATGGTCGATATGGAGCGTCCGTAAAAGAAGAAGTATGTGATCTGAGTCTAAAGTGATTGTATTTTGTGCCAGCTATGTGCCTACAAGTAGGCAGGCCAGCACATCCGATTTCTGCGATGCTTTTATTTACTAGGGTAGTTTCCCTAGCTCCTTCTCCAGTCGCCTCTTACGACATGCATTGTAGGTCGCAGTGGTACTATTCTTTGCTTCCCTTGCGCGCTTCGGCACCCCACGGGCGAAACTTATTGTTACAACCTGAATAAAGTGAGTCCGACTCAACTATGTTTTCAATTGCTTTTTTCTTCTTCTGGTCTAACCTTTATAATCACGTTGAATGTTGTGTTAGCATTGATATTTATAGTATCAACAACATGTGTTATCTCTTGTTTTCAATACAATCCGTGCTCTCTGCAGTTAGCACACGTTATTACAAATGTATATTTAATAACATTACTTTTATTTTATTGATATGTAAATGTTTCTGTTGACATTATGTTGACATATCATCATCGTGTGCCGTTTGTCAAAGAATAATACGAGTCTAATACCGTAATTTAAGGAAGAGACGCTGGCGATGGACAGGACATACATTGAGAAGACCGACTGAAAGCATTGCAAGACAGGCACTGTTTTGGAGCCCACAGGGAAAGAATAGTAGTGGAAGGCCTAGACATACCTGGAGAAGAGAGCTAGAAGCTGATATTCTTCAGCGATCTCTAGTCATGCTCTTAATTTACTGTGCACAGCAAACTGGGCAGTAAGTTTCAGGTATGTCAGGTTTCCGCAAAGCTTAGTTTTCAGGTCGACTGGATGTGGCTGCATGTTGCTTCTCAGTAACCTTCAGTAGAGGACAGTCTTCCAGGACATGCTATAAAAGATGGCACTAATTGGAAGGGATGGCAGGAGAGAGGAAGAGCTGGAAGAAGTTTGTTGAAAACAAGTGATTCGTTGAGTGTTGAAAGGTGAAGAAGAAGAACTTCCAATTACGCCACATGGTATTAAAACGTTTAGATTTATTTATTAAGATGTTACAGTTAATTTTTTAGTTTGTTAGTAAATGTGTCCCTTGGTTGATTGGTTAGTTACCAGGTGGTTGATTAAATTGTTAGTTAGTGTACGTTTTAGTAAGTTAGTTCATTAGATAGTTTGTTGGTTGGTATGTTAGTTAATTAGATAGTTTGTCTGTTTGTATGTTAGTTAATTAGATAGTTTGTTGGTTAGTAAGTTTGTTAATTAGATAGTTTGTTGGTTAGTATGCTAGTTAACTAGATAGTTTGTTTGTTGGTATGTTAGTTAATTAGATAATTTGTCTGTTAGTAAGTTAGTTAATTAGATAGTTTGTTGCTTAGTAAGTTAGTTAATTAGATAGTTTGTTGGTTGGTATGTCAGTTAGATGCGTTTGTTTGTTGTTGAGTTAGATAGTTAGTTACCTATTTACTTTTTTAGTTTGGAAGTTAATTAATTAGCGTGCTAATTAGTTAATTAGTCAGTTAAGCTAGTTAATTATCAAACTAGTTAGATAAGAAATATCGGTCTCAGTTCCATGGAGGAGATTAAGCGAGTTGCCAGGATAAAGCGGTATGGAGAAATTGCTTGCAGGCCCTATGCAACATCTAAAGGTACGAGAGGAATTATTATTATTATAGTTTGTTAGCTAGTTAATTAGTTAATCAGTTAGTTAATTAGGTAGCTAGTTAGAAAGATAGCATGTAGTAAGTTAATTAGCTAATTTTCTAGTTAATTAGTTAATCAATTAGTTAATTAGGTAGCTAGTTAGAAAGATAGCATGTAGTAAGTTAATTAGCTAATTTTCTAGTTAATTAGTTAATCAGTTAGTTAATTAGGTAGCTAGTTAGAAAGATAGTATGTAGTGAGTTAATTAGCTAATTTTCTAGTTAATTAGTTAATCAGTTAGTTAATTAGGTAGCTAGTTAGAAAGATAGCATGTAGTGAGTTAATTAGCTAATTTTCTAGTTAATTAGTTACTTAGTTAATTAGTTCATTTATTCGTTAGTTCGCGCGTACGTTAACTAGTTAGTTGTTTGTTAGTTAGTTGTTTGTTAGTTAGTTGTTTGTTAGTTAGTTGTTTGTTAGTTAGTTGTTTGTTAGTTAGTTGTTTGTTAGTTAGTTGTTTGTTAGTTAGTTGTTTGTTAGTTAGTTGTTTGTTAGTTAGTTGTTTGTTAGTTAGTTGTTTGTTAGTTAGTTGTTTGTTAGTTAGTTGTTTGTTAGTTAGTTGTTTGTTAGTTAGTTGTTTGTTAGTTAGTTGTTTGTTAGTTAGTTGTTTGTTAGTTAGTTGCTCGTTCTTCTTCTTCTTCGAATGCTTCATATGGAACTGTTGTTAAACACTCTTTGTGTGTGATCTTAGCATAAGGCGATTGTGCGTTGTGCCAGTTATGCGCCTACAAGTAGGAAAACACATCCGATTTCTGTGACCCTTTTATTTACTAGGTAGCTTCCTAGTTCCCTAAATCAGTCGCATCTTATAGCATGCATTGTAGGTCGCAGTGTTACTCTTCTTCTTCTTCTTTTCGTTCATTCTTTACGACCAATTTTAATCACTCTTTGTGATATGTTTGATCTTTTCCAAGAACGTGTATACGTTGCACATTGGTTTGGTAGGCCCCTAAACGCATAGACTTGCCCGTCTGCCCAGCGTGTTGGACTACGGGTGACTATCCATCTGTGTGTGCGGGTTCAATTCCGCGGGATGGCAGAAAAAGCCACAAATTCCCCAGATTTACGGCGTTCGTGGCACCGAACCGAAGGGTTACGATGTCCATGGCACCGAGCCGAAGAGCTGAAAAGCTCAAGTGCTTCTGGATCGGAAAAAAACCAAAATACGCATAGACTTCTACACGTTTGGGACACATGCATCCGATTTCATCCAAACCTCCTTACTCGCTTCTTACGACATGCATGGCAGGTAACAGTGGTTCTATTCTTTACACCCCAAATTTGTGCCCGGTAACCACTCGGGCGGCAGTGTTACTATTCTTTGCTGCCCTTGTGAGCTTGGACAACAAACGTGTGAGTTGTTTGTTCGTTTACTATCTGTTCATTGAGCTAATTATCCATAAGGGCTTCGGTTTAGTCAATGTTTATTCTAATGTTGTAGTCATTGCATGTTAACTGCAGTCTGTTAGTGTGTGCTGTAGATGTTCATTACACGATTGCCTGATAGTCGGCAAATAAGCAATTCGTTTAAGAGTTACCAAAGTTTAGCAAAGACAACAGACTTGGATTGTTCATTTATAATTTGAGTTTTAGTCGTGGACAACTGAGGGCGGGAATTAATTAATTTCGCATACATTTCATCTTGCACAATCATGGCTCTAACAAAGAGGGGTCTGTGTAGCGTTAAGGTTAACTGCTCGTCTCTCGTGCCAAAGGTATCCGGTTCGCTCCCTCGTGGAGCCATCGTGATATTTTTCCATAGATCCCTGATCTCAGTGTAGGTGAGATCAAGTTCTAAGTCCTGTCGGACTTGTCGATGATTTCTCTTCTACTTCTTCGAACACCCCATATCGACCACTTGTTAAACTACTCTTTGTAATATGTATATGATCTGAGCCTAAGAGCGATTGTACGCTGTTCCAGTTATGCACCTAGAGGTCGGCCAGCACATCAGTTTTCTGCGAAGCTTTTTATTTACTAGGGTAGCTTCCCTAGGCCCTTACCTCAGTCGCTTCTTATGACATGCCTTGTAGGTCGCAGTGTTACTATTCTTTGCTCCTCTTGCGGGCCCCGGCAACACACGGGTGACTTGATGATGATGATAACGATGTTATTGATGAGATTTTACAAACATAAATCCCCACTTTATAGTAGCACATCTACTTAGTTATACTGTAGTATGGAGCCAAGCCTTAACAACGATTCTTATTTGAATGTTCTTTAACATTATATGAGCGTTGGAACTGGTCTAAAAGACAAACATAAAGAGATACAAAAGTGACGGTGGATTGGACATGATCTCATGGTGACAAAAACGAAAGACGGCCAAAATATATAATGCAGTGAACAGCACAAGGACAGGAGAAAAAATTAATGCACGATCCAAACGAGAGGAGGGAAATAGATATCATATGTGATACGCATGGACACTACCAGTGTCACAAAAACTGCACTGAAATGGACACCGGAGGGTAAACTAAAACGTGGAAGACTCAAAATGATATGGAAGAGAACTGTAGAAGAGGAACTGAAAAAAAAGATTCACAGCTGAATCACAATATACTTAAGGCGAAGAACAGAGACGACTGGCGTGGATTCTTTTAGGGACACATAAATGCGAACATTTGAATCAGAGTTCTTCTTCTTCTGCGTTCTCACAAGATTGGGATTTCGGATTCTCTAATAAAGGCAGCCGTCTGCCTCAGATTGTCAGCCACGCCATACCATTTGTCTTGGACGCTGCTGTAAGTGAGCCATCTCTTTCTTCTCAGGTCTACATACGCGCCCGTGTGGTTACCGGGGCCCAAATTGGGGTGTAAAGGATAGAACCACTGTTACCTGCCACGCATGTCGTAAGAGGCGACTAAGGATGTTTGGCGTGGGGTTAGCTACACCTCTTTGGTTGGTTGCTATACTCCAGTGTACTCCAGTATTTGGAGCTATAGTACACCTCTTGGTTGGTTGCCTCCGGCTTCAGAATGGTTTTTCTGGAGCAGACAGTGGTCTGACTCGAAGGATAGGTACGTTGTAATAGAAGTATGAGATAAGACAAGAAAAAGATGCCGTTTTCAAGAGGGAGGAGTGCTGTCATTTAACTAATAGCTGGGGAGTGAGTTGGCTGGAGCCAGAGCAACTACCACTCGCCGGTGTGTTCTGCACTTCATCACCTTATGTGGTCTCACTCTGCTCCTTGCCCTTTAGCCTGACCTTTCACCTTCAGTTTGTTCGGCTTGGTTAGACCTGCCAGGAGTTAGACTCCCGCCGACATAGCCTGAAGGTTCATCAAGACACACAAACCCCCAACCATGATAACGTAGGCTAATATGGAGGGGATGATGTTATGTTATGTTATGCGATCGGTGTCATAGCACATTAGGCGTTCCCATGCGTGCGCTATCCTCCGCTGCAGCAGCCATCCTAAAATTCATTTGCTCACCCTACCCATGAGAAGTTGATTACTATATCTTCTCTCTCTACCACGAAGTCGACACTGTCTGGAATGTCCAAACTTAACTCCTAATTCTCGGACTTGTTCCAGTATCTGAGACTCGTCCATGTCACATAAATGAGAGCGTACCGCATTGATGATATCAGCTCTGTCCATACTTCTACCCGCTTGAATCGGGGCATTGTTTGCAAGAAAGTCAGCACGCTCGTTACCCCGCACTCCAGCATGTCCAGACGTGTACAGCCAAGTCATTTTCTTGAGATATGATCTCCGAATGATGTCCACCCATTCCACGCGCAGACTTTCAGATTCAATAATTTGAATCATATTCATCGCGTGCGATATGATAATTGTATGTTGCTTAGCCACCCATGAGAGAGCCATGGAGGCAGCGGTGATCTCCATAGTCAGGCTCGATGTTGTCGTCTCTAAAGCGCCACATTCCCCATAAAGTGTGCTACCGTTTTGTTGTGCTGAATAAGCCAACGATGATCTGGTTCCGCGCCTGACAGTCATCGGTGTAAATAATAATATCACCTGGATGGGAGTGCTGATCCACGAGTGCAAGAATCTCTGCATTGGCGACCTCAGGGCCCATTCCTGCTGCAGCGCCAAAGTGTACTAGAAGGGATGATGATGATGACGTTGGAAGTCAATTTTATCATTTCCCTTAGTAAAACAAACGAGATACCGTTCTGTTTATAGAAGTACAGTATCAGAATTGGATCACCGTTCTGTTTACATAAGTACAGTATCAGAATTGGATCACCGTTCTGTTTACATAAGTACAGTATCAGAATTGGATCACCGTTCTGTTTACATAAGTACAGTATCAGAATTGGATCACCGTTCTGTTTACATAAGTACAGTATCAGGATTAATTGGATCACCGTTCTGTTTATATAAGTACAGTATCAGGATTGGATCTTAATGTATCCAACAAATGTTTAGAGCCTGTCCTTGACTTATGTATACAAAATATTATTGACACATCAGATGAGTGGACCTGGAGATCTGCCAATCTTCTCTGATTATGTCCCCTTTTTTTGTCTATTGTGGTATTCAAAATATGCCTATTGAATGTCGTGTTTGTCACATCATCTGTTAACATATCTGTGTGAAATATTTCAACCATTTGTGAAATATCTCTGCAGGAGAAGAGAGGAGGAAGGGCTTTTAACCCTTCATCATTATGAGCCGAAACACCGGCTTGTTGTGTTTTTGAAGATGACGTAAAGATGGCTTATGATTCAGAACGCATTTCAATATCTCTTCTTTGCGTTCGTTATTTACGACCAATTTTAATCACTCTTTGTGATATGTTTGATCTTTGCCAAGAACGTGTATACGTTGCACATTGGTTTGGTAGTCCCCTAAACGCATAGACTTCTACAGTTTAGGACACATGCATCCGATTTCAACCAAATCTCCTTAGTCGCCTCTTACGACATGCATGGCAGGTAACAGTGGTTCTATTCTTTACACCCCAAATTTGGGCCCCGGTAACCACTCGGGCGACATTTCAATATAAATGTCTCCAACGGTTATAAACAAACAATTACGGTGTGAAATGGTTAAGCGTTGCGGTTAGGTGGTCTTTGTCTGGTCGAATGAATAAAAGCGCGGACTCTCATGTCGGAGACCCGGGTTCAATCCCGGTAAGGCCAATCAGTTTTTCTTTTCGGGGGTCTAAGAAAAATATAACCTGAACAGTTTTGCAACGACTGCACTAGCCATGGGGCCATTAAATTTTACAGGCACTTGTCCTACACCGCCGTCAAAAAGCGATATTACAGACAGTGACAACAGTTTATTTCTTCTTTAATATGGTGAAGTGGTTAAGACATTTGCTTGTCGTTTAGGAGTTGTGGGTTCGAATCCGGAACGTGTCATATGTGAAATTTTTCGGAGATTTTAGGATTGTTGCTGAACAGAGTTCGAGCTTTATGTAACACTCTCGGTAGCTGGCTACCATTTCTGTGGAGAGGGACCTAGCCATATGGTGGGAAACCTGGTGCAATGAAGTCAATCCTTCGGCTTAAGAATCCCCCTCCTGTAGAGAGAATTTTTCAAGCGGACTGTGATGAAAGTGAAGAACCACAAGGGACATGTTACTACCGTGTTATTGTTAATAAATCATTGATTGATGACTAGGACAATCATTATTGCACTTCGGTGAGTAACCATGTGTGCTCCAATCTCTTTTCTTACATAGGAAGATCTCAGCAGCAGTGCATGAACTCCGTAGCACCGGTGAGCGTCCTCGATGTAATTTTAAAAGATAGTGAAGATATTTTGTAGGAATTTTATTTTTAAACTTTTCTAATGATTTTTGCCCAGGCAGTGTCTTTCCAGCCTGCTATTCTCGATTTTGAACTGCCAAGGATTCTTGTACATGCTTAAATTGAACACAGGACCTACGTTTTATCGTCCTCCGATATGACTAGGAACTCGATCTCAACTACACTGTGATCAGGGATCTCTGGAAAAATATTCAGATGGTTGCACGAGGGAGCGAACCTGGTACCTTTGGCAAGACAGACGAGCATCTATGCTCTACGCCACAGTGACCCCCCAGCAGGACTTTGATGAAAGCGACGCTCCGCCAGGGACATGTTACTATCTGACTCTACCGTGTTCTTTCTCTTCTTTTTTGCTTTTACCCAATCCTGGTTTGCCTCACTGTGTCAGGATAAGAAGAAATTTCTAGAACGAGCTCTTGTGTGCGCTTCATAAATAGTGTCTTTCGTCGTCTCTGTTATCTCTGAGATCCATCTTTGGCATGACCGGCCTTTTGCTTTGTATCCATTGTATCAGAGCAACATTGCTCTTTGAGATGCACTGTCTGATGGTAATCTGCTTATGTGGCCGAACCATTTAATTTATTGTTTCTTGATGAAGTTCAGTACTGATATTGTACCCACATTTTCCTGATGTCTTCATTTCTCAACCGGTCTCTTCTTGATACTCACATCATTCTGCCTGGACACCTCATCTCTGTCATGACTAGTTTTCTTCTATCATTTGATGTCAGCTTCCAAGTTTGTACCGTGTTATTTGTAATAAATATGATAGTGCGTACTCTTGTATTATATGAATCGAAATATAATATGTAGCAGCGGTATTGAATACACTAACAAAGTTATTATCACTGGACGATAAAATGATGCATACACATGTTACTGTAGTAATAACGGTAATACGAGAAGCGGTATGAAATATCATCAGCTAAGCACTGTATATCAATCTACATTGGGTCTGTGTCAGCTTTTGTTTTAAAATTCATTGATGCATGTTAACTCTGCGTGAGTTATGGTTACAGTCGTTACTCGTTCAAGCCACATCTCCGCGGGTGGTGCATAAATGACGTCAAAAAACCTGTCCCTCCCCTATATTTAATGGTTTAAAACTATATAATGTAAAAGGTTGCCGTCTGTGGTTTAATGGTAGTTAGCTTGATTACCCCCAAGAGTACCTTATTCAAACTCCGCTGTGGTTACTTTGGAAGCAAATTAATTCCCGCGTATATTTACGAAAGGTTCTGAAAGAAATTGCTAACTACTAAACGTATAAGTGGTGATGTGCATAGAAAATGAACGACTCGTTTACAGTGGTTCATTGTGACGACCCTCAAAAGAAATACCTTGATTTTCATTAGTTCCCATGAATTTTACGGAAGATTCAGAGGCAACTCAACGAAACCTATCATGAACGTTTACAGTTGATAGCCCATGAAAGATTGCCAGAATTTTACTGTTATGATGAGCGACCCATAAGAGAATATCATGATTTTCAATCTTTTCTAATGCATGATGGACATTTCAGAAGAGCCTGTGATAATACTGTCTTTTCTTTTCTCAATCCACTTTATCTCAGATTATGGTAGAGAGAATTCTAGAAATAGAGCCCATTTTGCAGCTTGATAAATAGAGGGACTGTTCACAACACTAGATTCTGAAACTATGATGGGAATGTGAGGAAGAGAAAATACAACACAAGATTTAGACTATAAATGATGGAATGTAGGAAGAGAAATCACAAGATTTGAAACTATAGATGGGAATGTAGGAAGAGAAATCACAACACAAGATTTGAAACTATAGATGGGAATGTAGGAAGAGAAATCAAAACACAAGATTTGAAACTATAGATGGGAATGTAGGAAGAGAAATGATAACACAAGATTTGAAACTATAGATGGGAATGTAGGAAGAGAAATCACAACACAAGATTTGAAACTATAGATGGGAATGTAGGAAGAGAAATGAAAACACAAGATTTGAAACTATAGATGGGAATGTAGGAAGAGAAATCACAAGATTTGAAACTATAGATGGGAATGTAGGAAGAGAAATGACAACACAAGATTTGAAACTATAGATGGGAATGTAGGAAGAGAAATCACAACAGATTTGAAACTATAGATGGGAATGTAGGAAGAGAAATGAAAACACAAGATTTGAAACTATAGATGGGAATGTAGGAAGAGAAATCACAACACAAGATTTGAAACTATAGATGGGAATGTAGGAAGAGAAATGACAACACAAGATTTGAAACTATAGATGGGAATGTAGGAAGAGAAATCACAACACAAGATTTGAAACTATAGATGGGAATGTAGGAGAGAAAATCAACACAAGATTTGAAACTATAGATGGGAGATGTAGGAAGAGAAATCAACACAAGATTTGAAACTATAGATGGGAATGTAGGAAGAGAAATATACACAAGATTTGAAACTATAGATGGGAATGTAGGAAGAGAAATCAACACAAGATTTGAAACTATAGATGGGAATGTAGGAAGAGAAATGATAACACAAGATTTGAAACTATAGATGGGAATGTAGGAAGAGAAATCACAACACAAGATTTGAAACTATAGATGGGAATGTAGGAAGAGAAATGACAACACAAGATTTGAAACTATAGATGGGAATGTAGGAAGAGAAATCACAACACAAGATTTGAAACTATAGATGGGAATGTAGGAAGAGAAATCAACACAAGATTTGAAACTATAGATGGGAATGTAGGAAGAGAAATGACAACACAAGATTTGAAACTATAGATGGGAATGTAGGAAGAGAAATCACAACACAAGATTTGAAACTATAGATGGGAATATAGGAAGAGAAATGACAACACAAGATTTGAAACTATAGATGGGAATGTAGGAAGAGAAATGAAAACACAAGATTTGAAACTATAGATGGGAATGTAGGAAGAGAAATGACAACACAAGATTTGAAACTATAGATGGGAATGTAGGAAGAGAAATGATAACACAAGATTTGAAACTATAGATGGGAATGTAGGAAGAGAAATCACAACACAAGATTTGAAACTATAGATGGGAATGTAGGAAGAGAAATCACAACACAAGATTTGAAACTATAGATGGGAATGTAGGAAGAGAAATCACAACACAAGATTTAGAACTATAGATGGGAATGTAGGAAGAGAAATCACAACACAAGATTTGAAACTATAGATGGCAATATAGGAAGAGAAATGACAACACAAGATTTGAAACTATAGATGGGAATGTAGGAAGAGAAATGATAACACAAGATTTGAAACTATAGATGGGAATGTAGGAAGAGAAATCACAACACAAGATTTGAAACTATAGATGGGAATGTAGGAAGAGAAATCACAACACAAGATTTGAAACTATAGATGGGAATGTAGGAAGAGAAATCACAACACAAGATTTGAAACTATAGATGGGAATGTAGGAAGAGAAATCAACACAAGATTTGAAACTATAGATGGGAATGTAGGAATAGAAATGACAACACCAGATTTGAAACTATAGATGGGAATGTAGGAAGAGAAATGACAACACAAGATTTGAAACTATAGATGGGAATGTAGGAAGAGAAATCAACACAAGATTTGAAACTATAGATGGGAATGTAGGAAGAGAAATCACAACACAAGATTTAGAACTATAGATGGGAATGTAGGAAGAGAAATCACAACACAAGATTTGGAATGGCAGCTGCAATATTCAAATCATTACACAAAATATATGCAGATCATCAGCTTACAGGACACAGACTAAAATCAATATATACAAATCAAATGTGTGCTCAGCCCTACTGTATGGATCAGAGACATGGAAAACAAGTATCAAGACATACAGTAACATAAGAAACTTTGAGGGAAGATGTTTCCGTAGAATTCTCAGAATTCGCTATGACCAGAGAATGTCAAATACTGAGATCTCCCCGCGCACAGACATCAGCAATATCAACGAGGAAATAAAACATGACCAAAGAATGTCAAATACTGAGATCTCCCGGCGCATAGACATCAGCAATATCAACGAGGAAATAAAACATGACCAAAGAATGTCAAATACTGAGATCTCCCGGCGCATAGACATCAACAATATCAACGAGGAAATAAAACGTAGAAGATGGAAGTGGCTGGGATATACATTAAGAATGCAGAAGACCAGACACCCACATGTGGCTTTGAACTTGAATCTAGGAAGCAAGAGAGGCAGTGGACGACTTAGAGAGACACGGAGACGAACTGTAGATAGAGAAGAGAAGAGGCGGAAAGATCTAGAATGAACTAAGCTGGCATGTTCAAGATAAATCTGGTTGGAGGATATTTGTTGATGCCTTATGCTTTAAAGGAAGTTAAGAGAAGAAGGAGAAGAAAGGCCCAGCTACCCGTGTCGTGCCGAGTCCTGAGGGGAAGCAAGGAATAGTAGCACTGCGACCTACAAGGCATGTCGTAAGTGGCAACTGAGGTAGGGGTATAGGAAAACTACCTAGTAAATAAAAGCGTTGCATAAATCGGATGTGTTAGCCTACGTGTAAGCACATAACTGGCACAATCGCTCTTAGGCTCAGATTACACAGAATGGTTAACATGTAGTCGATATGGAACGGAAGAAGAAGAAGAATGGACCCACAGAAGTCATTCAGAGGAAAACGTTCCTTTCTTACACCCTGCTGGGATTCTGGAGTAGCGAAGAATAGAATCACTGTCTCCTCACTCTTATCGTAAAATGTAAATAAGACGGGTTGGAGTAAGATTCCAACACAGTAGAAAAGCAAGCAGTTACACAAACAGAGATATAAAAAACACAAGCTGCTCATTTGAGTCACACAAATTGGAGACATTCCAAAATTTAAAAAAAAAGCTTAAGTTGGATCGTGCACATATACCAAGTTGAATGGTGCACATATACCAAGTTGAATGGTGCACATATACCAAGTTGAATCGTGCACATATACCAAGTTGAATGGTGCACATATACCAAGGTGAATGGTGCACATATACCAAGTTGAATGGTGCACATATACCAAGTTGAAGGGTGCACATATACCAAGTTGAATGGTGCACATATACCAAGTTGAAGGATGCACATATACCAAGTTGAATGGTGCACATATACCAAGTTGAAGGGTGCACATATACCAAGTTGAAGGGTGCACATATACCAAGTTGAATGGTGCACATATACCAAGTTGAAGGATGCACATATACCAAGTTGAATGGTGCACATATACCAAGTTGAAGGGTGCACATATACCAAGTTGAAGGGTGCACATATACCAAGTTGAATGGTGCACATATACCAAGTTGAAGGGTGCACATATACCAAGTTGAAGGGTGCACATATACCAAGTTGAATGGTGCACATATACCAAGTTGAATGGTGCACATATACCAAGTTGAATGGTGCACATATACCAAGTTGAATGGTGCACATATACCAAGTTGAATGGTGCACATATACCAAGTTGAATGGTGCACATATACCAAGTTGAATGGTGCACATATACCAAGTTGAATGGTGCACATATACCAAGTTGAATGGTGCACATATACCAAGGTGAATGGTGCACATATACCAAGTTGAATGGTGCACATATACCAAGTTGAAGGGTGCACATATACCAAGTTGAAGGTGCACTATACCAAGTTGAAGGGTGCACATATACCAAGTTGAAGGGTGCACATATACCAAGTTGAAGGATGCACATATACCAAGTTGAATGGTGCACATATACCAAGTTGAAGGGTGCACATATACCAAGTTGAAGGGTGCACATATACCAAGTTGAATGGTGCACATATACCAAGTTGAATGGTGCACATATACCAAGTTGAATGGTGCACATATACCAAGTTGAATGGTGCACATATACCAAGTTGAATGGTGCACATATACCAAGTTGAATGATGCACATATACCAAGTTGAATGGTGCACATATACTAGCCAAATATGATACCAAATAAAAGAGTTTTGTATCCTGTGATTCCATGAGTATGATACCTAAAGTCGAAACAGGAATGGTGAGGAGAAACTGGATGAAGGCACTGGTACAGACAGGGATCAAAGAAATCACCTTCATTTTGTGTCCCTGGGCACGCAGGAGTCGGGGTAATGAACGAGCTGATAGATTGGCTGGCATGTCTACGATATCAAAGGGAGCTGTAATAGACCTAAATGATATTCTAGACGCACTGACAGAGTCTTTCCGGACAGAAGAGTTTCAGGGTTGTGAGTCTCACTCGCTGACCAGATTGGGAGAGATGTGGGTTAATATTGGCACAGCCTGAAAAGAACGACATACCAAATATACAAAGGGATTGATTAATCAACACCGAACTGATGTTTTGGGCTGCTAGACCCTGCTGGATTTGTTGAGGTGGAGAGAGGAGCACCTGTGGACGTGCCCAGAGTGATATGATGAAAGTCCTCTGAAAACTGGCAACTGATAAAGAGCGTTTAAAACAAACAAACTGTGCGTTATTGGAGACCATTATTATTATTGTTTACCTTTGCCAGCTATGAGTTTAGGTATAGTCATGCTACCCAACATGACGCTGTTGACTGATTTTTGCGTGAATACTTGCTTTTTATCAACGGTGTCCCTCACCATTCAGACAAACCTTACTCCGACTTAATAGGTACTTGTAATTTAGAAACCCAAGTAACTTACTCGTGTGTTGCCGGGGCTCGCTAGAGGAACAAAGAATAGTAACACTGCAACTTACAAGGCATGTCGTAAGATGCCACTGAGGTAGAGGCATAGGGATGATACTCTTGTAAATAAAAAGCGCAGCAGAAATCGCATGTGCTGGTCTACTTATAGGCGTTTAACTGACACAACGTACAATCGCTCTTAGGCTCAGATCAGATACAAATGACAAAGAGTGGTTTAACAAGTGATCGAGATGGAGCGTTCGAAGAAGAAGAATAATAAGAAGAAGGACGCACACACACACACACAACTAAACATCTCTCTCTCTCACACAAACACACAATACTAAACATCTCTCTCTCACACAAACACACACAACTAAACATCTCTCTCTCACACAAACACACACAACTAAACATCTCTCTCTCACACAAACACACAATACTAAACATCTCTCTCTCTCACACAAACACACAATACTAAACATCTCTCTCTCACACAAACACACACAACTAAACATCTCTCTCTCTCACACAAACACACAATACTAAACATCTCTCTCTCACACAAACACACACAACTAAACATCTCTCTCTCACACAAACACACACAACTAAACATCTCTCTCTCACACACACAAACACACACAACTAAACATCTCTCTCTCTCTCTCTCTCTCACAAACACACACAATTAAACATCTCTCTCTCTCTCTCTCTCTCTCTCTCACAAACACACAAAATTAAACATCTCTCTCTCTCACACACACACACAACTAAACATATGTCTATCTCTCTCTCTCTCTCTCTCTCTCTCACAAGCACACACAACTAAACATCTCTCTCTCTCTCACACACACAAACACACACAACTAAACAACACACGTTTGTAATAAAGCCCTATATAACACATCAACAAATCCCACACACACACAAAAAAAACCCACTATGATAATATTTATACCATGAATTGAGAACTTGCTGTGAGAATGCTGGTAGTAAACATACAAGTGGTTCAAGCGAGAATCTGCTTGCATATATGAATATGAATGTGAATCATGGACTATAACACAAACATATAACAAGAAAATCTATCCTTTTTGAAGCAAAGTGCACTATGTTAAGAACATAGCGAGCCCGCCTGCCCAGATTGTTCGTAGCGCGTTGGACGACGGGTGACAAGCCCCCTATGAGTGCGGCTCAATTCCGCGGGCTGGCAGAAAAGTCACAGGTTCTCCAGGTTTACAGTGTTTGTGGCACCGAAACGAAGGGTTACGATGTCTATGGCACCGAAACGAAGAGCTCAAGAAAAAAAAATAGCGAAAACTAGAGCCTTTTTTCTGAATCATCATCATCAGGTGTCGGCTGGGGTAGTCGATCGTGGATCTTCCCAAATCTCTGTCTCTGGTGTTTGCTATCAACTCAGATGTTGACGGTATTCCGTACTATGAAGTCAGGCTATCCAACATTTTCTCTCTTTATATTCCTCTGTCTCGTCTCGCCTCGATTTTAACCAGTTGTTACAATGTGTTCTAAACCTCCCCTCCTCATCACATGGCCGGAAAATGATAACTGCCGCTTTCTTATATTGATGATAAACTTTCTCTTTGGCTTGAACTTATTTAACACTTCCACATTAGTCATTTTTTATTATATACATTTTTCATTAGCTCATCATCATCAAGTAGCTTGTCCCTTCCGGAACCTGGCTCCCATGACAGCGGTCATGAAAAACTCTCTATTCTGTGCAAGTTTACCGGCGTCAGCAGCAGTCATTCTCAGATTGTCAATGACGTCTTGCTCTCATCGTCTTCTAGGTCTTGCTCTCATTTAACACCTCCACATTAGTCGTTTTAGCAGTCCATGGGATTCTCATCATTCTTCTGTAAAACCACATCTACACAAATTGTACATGCCTTATGCTTCAACGGGAGTTAAGAGAAGAAGAGACCAAACTACCTTAAGATGTTTTTTTGAATACAAAGAGGAAAAATAATGTCCACTGACTTCTACTACTTCTTCAATGATCCAGCGGCATTTGAGCTCTTGCCCTTCGTCCCAATGCTATGTATTGGTATCTACATGTGTTTGTAAGTTGTTCTTTTGTTGCGTATAATGTGTTCCATTTGTTTGACCTTGGAGGAAGAAGAATCTTCCTGACGTCATCTAGTGCTTGACACCTGAAGAGGTGGTGGTGAACGGTTTTATAATGATGTACACACAGCTGGTACTCTGGGGTGTGCTGTTGTTGTTGAATTTTGTTCAAGTGATTATTAAATGTTATGTGTTGAGTTCCAAGTATAAATATGCTGCTCTGATCTCTTCTTGTAAGGTGGTTGATGTTATCATTAAGGTTAGGGCTGGCCCACAGCCAGGCTCTAGCACAGGCCAGACAACTGGCCGGATATTCCCTGACCTAAATAAGAAAAGTGATCTGGAAATTACAGATGTTTCATAGAACAATGCACGCTTTTTTGCAATATCACTAAATTCTGTGAGTCTATGGTTATTTATGGGTGAAAAAATATTATAATATTGATATTCCTTATTGTTAAACTTAACTTGTTGCAAAATATGACTTCGAGTTAGCATTTTGTGTTGATTTTAAAATGAATTCGTCTATATACAACAATACTGGAATGCGAGGTCACGTGGTGTAGTTGGGGTCTGATTTCCCACAATCAGAAGGCCCAGTAGTTTATAGTTGGCTCTGGCTGGCCACAGCCAACTATAAACGCATACGCAAGCGGCTCAGGTAAAATTATAGGAAATGAAACCACAACCGTCGCGTGACCTCACATTCCAGTACTGTTGTATTTAAACGAATTCGTTTTAAAATCAACACAACATGCCAAATTAAGGTAATTATTATGTAAAAAGTTAAGTTTAATAATAAGGAATATCAGTATTATTAACATTTTTCATAAATAAATAACCATAGACTCATAGAATTGAGTGAAATTTCAAAAACTTGCAGTCTTCTGTCAAACATATACAAAATTCAGCCCCCCAACTCAAACTAGGTCAGTTTTCCCCTGTCAGCTATGCGGCCCAATAGAGTTGGATGTGGGCTGGTCATATGTCTGTACACGTCTCTTCCCGTGTCTCCATGGCCCATCTTTTCTGCCAAATTTCTTTATTTGTTATCGTTAGGATGGTCGTCCATATGTGAAGGTATAAGGAAGACGGAAGGTGGAAAGGTGGGGGTGTGTGTAGAAACAACTAATGAAATGCTCGGCCACATAAGTAGATTACCAACAGACAGTGCACCTCAAAGAGCAACGCTACTCCGATACAGTGTAAACAAAGCAAAAGGCCGTTCACGGAAAGGTGGAGCCAAGAAATAACAGAGTCCTTGATAAACACTATTTATGATTTGCACACACAAGCACATTCTATGCCTGGTACACAAGCACATTCTATGCCTGGTACACAAGCACATTCTATGCCTGGTACACAAGCACATTCTATGCCTGGTACACAAGCACATTCTATGCCTGGTACACAAGCACATTCTATGCCTGGTACACAAGCACATTCTATGCCTGGTACACAAGCACATTCTATGCCTGGTACACAAGCACATTCTATGCCTGGTACACAAGCACATTCTATGCCTGGTACACAAGCACATTCTATGCCTGGTACACAAGCACATTCTATGCCTGGTACACAAGCACATTCTATGCCTGGTACACAAGCACATTCTATGCCTGGTCAGCCACTAGTAACAACTGTTATAACTAGAAGAAGAAGATATCTTGGTCATATCTTGAGAAGCAAAGAATACCAAAGCATGCATTGAGGTGTGAGACAATGGGTTCAAGAGAGAGAGAGAGAGAGAGGTCGACATAAGGAAACCCTGAAACAACTTTGCTAAGAGTGGCTAGAAATATCGGACTCAGTTCCATGCAAGGGATTGAGCGAGTTGCCCAAGACAGAGCGGTGTGAACAAATTACTTGCAGGCCCTTTGTAACGTTTAACGTGCGAGATATTTATATAGTTTGGCCTTTTTCGTCTTTACAGTCGGTAAATTTTCACAGCAGATGGAAGTATCGATAGCGAAATCAGCAATCGCTGCACAAAAGCTAACCAAGTACTGGGACAGTTAGCACCACTGTTGTCACATAAAGAGATACCGCTAACAACTAAAGCAAATCTCATAAGAACGATTTTCTGGCCAACACTATGTTACCAGTGTTAAACATGGCCAATAACAGCAGCTAATGAGCGGGAAATCATAACAACGGAGATGAAATGCCTTAGAAGAGCTGCAGATGTGACAATAAGAGAAAAAATTAGAAAGGAAGAAATTAGGAGACTGGATGTGAAACCAATCATGCAATTCATAAAAGAACAACAGATGAAATGGTTTGGACACCTGACCAGAATGCCCTGGTATCACCTACCACAGAGAGCCACACATAAAAAAGTATGAGTACGAAGCAAAGCAAGAGGAAGACCACGCAAAATATGGAGCGACGGCATTAATAATAGCCTTACGAAAATGAATATCAGCTTACAAAGTGCATTAAAACAAGACACACAAGATCACTACGCCCCCACCCTCAAACACTTCTATATAGAAATAAATGGTGGAAGAGAAGAAGAAGAAGAAGTACTTCAAAGTTGGTTATTTAGTTTATATATATATATATAAACACTTCAAGGTCGTACAGTGTGTTAGTTATTTTTTTCTCTCTCTCTGTGACTTCTTTCATTTCATTCACTTCTTCTTATCTGCCAGGATATTGTCTGAGAACACGGCAAATGTCAAGGTGCAGAGTGATAGACAACATCAAAGAAATACTGCAGCAATATGGGCTCACATCAACCTTTGCAGTAAGCGTGACCGACATGAAGAAGGTACGTATTTCTAGACGCTCAAACAGTTGTTTGAAAAGCAAAATGGAAACACATTCTTAGAATGTTCTGAACAAAGAGGAGAAAAAATATAGTGACGGCTTAACAAGTTAAAGAAATCCTTTGTTTAAAAAATAAACTGTCGTTACTGCCTGTAGTACCGCTGTTTAGGGCGGTGTAGGACATGTGGAACGTGAGCTTGAGAAATTTAATAGCTGCAAGTATAGTGCAGTTGCTGCGTAGTTGTTTAGGTTTGGATTTGTTAAATGCCTACAATAGAAAAGTACCACTGAGCTTACCGTGGATTAAACACAGGTCTCCCGCATGGAAGCCGCGCTCTAATGCGTTCGGCCCGACGCCCTTTTTTATACCATCGTGTATATTGGTGTTAGGCCCGTATTTCTCATTGACTTTTTTCTGATTTCATTGCTTTTCCTTTTCTTCTTCTTTTTCCAACGCTTCATATCGACCACTTGTTAACCACTCTTTGTGATTTGTATGTTATGTGAGCCTAAGAGCGATTGTACGTTGTGCCAGTTATGCGCCTACAAGTAGGTCAGCACATCAGATTTCTGCAATGCTTTTTATTTACTAGGGTAGCATCCCTAGGCCTCTACCTCAGTCGCCTCTTACGACATGCCTTGTAGGTCACAGTGTTACTATTCTTTGCTCCCTTGAGAGCCCCAGCAATACAAGGGCGATCGCTTTTCTGAAGTTGTCCCACTTTATGTTCACTATTTTTAGAAGATATCCGGTTTTAAAAAAAATGAAACTGTTGAATGTTGATTGAAGAAACAAGGTTTGAAATTACAAGTTATGCAAGCAATAATTAATACGTGAGGGCTAGATTGAGGTAGAACCAGTGAGCAACTGGAACCATCAGTATGGCTACCCTTTAACATCTGCTGTGGAAGACTGTAAACCTATGAGTCTGTCCGGAGTGCTATGAATGACGTCAATTTACTAACAAATAATCAATACTTACAAGGTCACAGTTTGAATATCGGCATTGCTTTTTTTTCTTTTTCTCCAATCCTGTTTTGCGCTAGAATAAGAAGAGAGTTATAGAACGGGTTTTTGTGTGCGCTTCAAAAATAGTGTCGTTCACTGCCTCTTTTAGTTAAGTGGTCCCCCTTTTGTATAAATTGATTTTTTTGCTTTGTATTCACTGTATTGTGGCGTCTGTGGCTTAGGGGATAGTGACTCGGTCTATTAACCCCGACGTTCTGAGTTCGAATCACGCTGCGGATAATTTGGTTGCAAATTGTTTCGCGAGGATTTTACAAAAAGAACGATGGCACCACCCGTTCAGAAAGCAATGGCAAACCACTGAACGTAATAATGTCTAGAAAAATCACAAACAACGTTAAAAGCTGGGGTTGATTCGCAAAGTCCTGTAAAGGATATGCAATTAACTTGTATTTACTGTATTAGGATAGCATTGCTCTTTGATGTGCACTGTCTGGTGATAATCTGCTTATGTGGTCGAATGATTTAATTTGTTGTTTCTTAATAAAGTTTAGTACTGATGATTGTACCCACTTCTTTTCTGATATCTTCATTTCTCAACCGTCGTCTCTTCTTGATACTCCCAGCATTCTGTGTATACACTTCATCTCTGTCGTGACTATTTAATGATTGACTGATTGATTGATTGATTGGACCATCATCATTGCTCTTTGGTGAGTAACCATGTGTGCTCCGATTTCTTTCTTACACAGGAAGATCTCAGCTGCAGTGCATGAGCTCCGTAGCACCGGCGAGGGTCCCCGATGTAATTTTGAAAATGGTGAAAAAATGGTGAAGATATTTTTGTAGAAATTATTTTATTTTAAAATCATTTTCTAATGAATTTGGCTGGGCTGTCGCTTTCCAGCCTGCTCTTCTCGATTCTGTACTGCCAATGGTTCTTTTAAGTGTTCAAATTTAACAAGGGAACTACATTTTATCGTCCGTCTCCGATATGACTATTTTCTTCTTTTTTTTCTTTCGTCCGCTTTCAACTCAGACGAAGTTTCATCTCTGAAACTGATTTTTGCGTGAAAATCCGTTTTTCCAATTTCTTACAATGGCAGCAGCGTGCACATTGTAAATTACTTTACACTGGCAGCCGTGTGCTCAATGTACTCGTAATTAGTATTCCCTTGCCATACAGGCAGATTTTCTCCGACTTCAGAGGTACTCACGTTATCGTCCTGAGTAAGACCAGGGGACTCGAACAAATGCCGGACAGTAGATTCGAACCCGAGCTATGAGGCGTCTCACAGCTAGCAGGCCGATCAGCTACTCTAGGCAGTCCCCCTCCGATATGACTAAAAACTCGATCTTACCTACACTGATATCAGGGATCTTTGTAAAAAAAATATACAGAAGGCTCCACGAGGGAGCGAACCTGGTACCTTTGACACGAGAGACGAGCAACTAACCTCTACGCCACAGAAACACATTATATACGATATTATTTCAAAATACTCAAATACACTTAAACACTTCGGAAAGTGTTTTTATAAGATGTAATTTTAGATAAGAAAATTAAGCTTTGAATTAAAATGGCTGTAGCAGACATGTTTACAGTAACTGGGTCTACATCTTTAGTCTACTTTCGGAGACAAACACGTATAAACAAAGTACTGTAGTGTTACAATATACACAAGCAATAATAATACACATCAACGTTTCGACATAAAGGTCTTTATCAAGCAAAGAATACAACAGAAGTGAAGAAATTCACATCTTACACGGCACACAACATATAGAATCACACAATAAATTCCTCATCTACTACTCTACTACTACTACTACAACTGCTACCTACTACTACTCTACTACTACTACTACTACTACTGCTACTCATGCTACTACTACTCTACTGCTACTACTACTCTACTCTACTACTACTCTGCTACTACTACCTACTACTCACTGCTCTGCTCTATATCTACTACTAAAACTGCTCTACTACTACTACACTGCTACTGCTACTGCTCTACTACTACACTGCTGCTCTGCTACTAACTACTACTCACTAGCTGCTGCTCTACTACTGCATACTACCCATGCTACTACTCACTCTACTGCTACTGCTACTACTACTACATACTGCTACTGCTACTACTACACTGCTACTAACACTGCTACTGCTCTCTCTGCTACTACTGCTACTGCTGCATGCTACTACTACTGCTACTACTGCTGCTACTACTCTACTACTACTGCTACTCTACTACTACTACTACTGCTACTACTACTGCTCTACTGCTACTACTCTGCTCTACTACAACTACTACTACTATACTACAACTACTACTGCTACTACTAACTACTTGCTACTACTCTAAAGCTAGTTAGAACTATTCTGATTCTAAATACTGTATTGCTGCCTAGGTTAGAACTTATTGTTGATTTACGTGTTTCGCCGTGAACATGAGTTTTGTTTACTGCAGTCTTCCCTTATATCAATAATTTATGAGATAGGAAAACTTTGCATCAAATTCACGCTTATATTTCCCTAACTTTACTTATCCTTTCAGAGCATTTTCACAAGAGCATTTTCACAAGAGCATTTTCACAGAGCATTTTTCACGAGAGCATTTTCACAGAGCATTTTTCACAAGAGCATTTTTCACAAGAGCATTTTTCACAAGAGCATTTTTCAGCAAACGGTAGAATAACTAACAAAATCTAAAACAGATGCAATAAAGTCAATCAAATCGTAGGACAAATGACGCCAATTGTGAAATGCAAACGTCACCATGAACATTAAAATAGTATTGTAGAACACAATCTTTCTCTCAACATTATGGTATCGGTTCCAAACCTGGACGCTGTCATCAAGCGATAGAAGAAAACTAATCATGACAGAGATGAGGTGTCTACGCAGAATGCTGGGAGTAACAAGACGAGACCAGTTCTTTCTTCTTTGCGTTCGTTCTTTACGACCAATTTTAAACACTCTTTGTGATAGGTTTGATCTTTGCCAAGAACGTGTATACGTTGCACATTGGTTTGGTAGGCCCTAATCGCATAGACTTCTACACGTTTAGGACATGTGCATCCGATTTCAGCCAAACCTCCTTAGTCGCCTCTTACGACATGTGTGGCAGGTAACAGTGGCTCTATTCTTTACACCCCAAATTTGGGCCCCGGTAACCACTCGGGCAACGAGACCGGTTTATAAATGAAGACATCAGGAAAAAGTGGATACAACATCAATGCTGAACTTCATTAAGAAACAACAAATCAAATGGTTCGGCCACATAAGCAGATTACCAACAGACAGTACGCCTCAAATAGAAATGTTACTCCGATAAGGGATATCAGCAAAAGACCGTCCATGCATAATGTGGACGTCGGAGATAACAGAGACGACGAAGAATACTGTTTATAATGCGCACACAAAAGTCAGTTCTATAAATCTCTTCTTATCCTGACGCTGTGAGGCAAAACAGGATAAGAAAAAATAAGAGAATTTCCCTAACCTTGAGTTTTTGTTTTTCTTTTCAAAATATATTAATATAAATAAACTGAAAAATACTTTCACAAACGTATGCCTCTAATCAATGAAATGGAATGAATTCAGGAGAAGTGATGAAATCAGAGAAATGTCTGGTCAACCACTAGGGACAACTGTTATAAGAAGGAGAAGATGGAGATATGTTGGACACACCTTGCGGAGAAATGATCAACGAATATCAAAGCAGGCATTGAAGTGGGATGCAAAGGGTTCAAGAAAGAGAGGACGACCTAGGGCAGTGTTTCCCAACCTTTTTGTGCCATGCCCCACCAAAGCCTTTCAAAAATTCGTATGTCCCCCCTTCCTATGTAACATATACATAAAATGTTATTTTCTTAAAATTGAATTGTTCACTGTAGAAACTTAAATGATAGGTTTTAGGAAGAAATCACTAGGAAATTGTTGAGGAAAAACAGTAAGTAAATTTTCAAAACATATAATGGAGAACAGAAATTCAAGTACGATATCATTTTAATGATATATTTTTCTATATTATTTTAATTATTAGTAACTATTTATTACTTACACTTAGTGAGATCCTTGCGATTGATAGAAGCTGCAAAGAGATTTTATGTTAGGTTCCAATTTAGTTAGCTTCAGTCTCAAGTCTCCCATTGTGTTATATTCAACCAATTTCTTTTTTTTTAGCAGCAAATCAGTTATGGCACTAAAACCACATTCAGCTAAATATGAAGATGGAAACGGTAATAAGTTTTCTTGCACATTTGATTGAATTTGTATATATGATTTCTGTTTCCTCACAAAGCCATGCCGTCGCTCCTTTTATATTAAATGAAGTTTTAACTGACTCATCATTTTGCATATCTGTGAGTTCTTCTTGATACTGCATATTTGAAATAGACAAATCCATTAACATTGACTGCAATCAATTTGTTTCAAATCAGAAAACCTTTCTTTTAAATCAGCCCATAGAATTTTTAGATGATCGACAATAACAAGTATCAGTATAGCGGTATCAGTCACTTCACATTTTTGGAGCCAATGAAACTCTTCAAAATGTTTGTTGCTAATATATTTCTGACATAGTTCAATAAAGGTAATAAAACCAAATATCTTTGCTTTTGCATCAGCAAGATTTTATTTTTCCTTGAAGGTGATTATTTAATATATTTGTTTTTCATTCAAAGATATCGGCTTAACTCACAAATGCTTTACTATCGACCGTTAACAGATACTTTATTTCAGGTTTGTCGCTTAAAAATCACTTAAGAGTATCAAATCGCTTAAAGAGTATCAAATAGTTCCATAAATATTGTCAAGCAGTTCCCTTTCAAGAGCCATCTTACTTCAGTGTGAAGTAAAAGTCTCACATGGTCTGCATTTTGTTATTCACAAAATAGCATGAAGAGACGCTCACATTTGGCACTAGATTTAATAGCATTGATACACTTTATAACTGAATTTAGTACTTCGTTTAGAACATGCGAAATATTTTTAACTACCAAATTTTCCCTGTGAATAACACAATGCACAAAAAACATTTCTGGATTCTCATCTTTCAGCAATTTTAAGCAGCCATTTTTCTTGCCTATCATATTATTAGTACCATCTGCGGCACAAGATGTTATATTTTTCATTGGTATATTATATAAGTAATTTTTTAGCTTATTATATACACCTTTGGAGGTAGGGGTGCTATCTAATGATTTACAGAACAACATTTCTTCAGCAAAATCCCCATTATCAATATATATTGCGTAAGATATCAATACTACTTATCAACACTGTCTCTCAAAGTTGATTCATCCATTTGCACTGATAATTTTCTTGTTTTCAGTTTTCAACAAGTTGTATTTCAATATCCTCATTCATTTTGTCTATTCTATTGCTAACAGTATTGTTACTGAGTGGCATAGCTTTCACCTCTTGGTCATCTTGTTTCCAGAACCGTTTTAAGAAATGCTGATATTGATGGTTTGATTAAATTCTCTCCTATAGTATGATTTTTTCCACATGTAGCAATGAGTAAGGAAATTTGATAACTAGCCACAAGAGTACGATTGACAGTTGCAGTATGAGCAGTAACAGGGACTTTAATGTTGCTCTTTTTTCAAAATTTATCTTTAAAGTTTGAAAGTAATTCAAATCTGACATAATATGAGCACTATGTTTCGCCTTCAAATGCTGTTCAAGACGACCTCGTTTCATTGATTCGTTGGTCAAGCATTGTTGGCGTAAAAGACATTAATGAGGAATACATTAATATAGTAATATTTCCCATCAGATGATATATGTTTGAGCAAATTCGATTATGTAGCATGACTATTTGAAGGGAAAAAAACCAAATCATTAACAATATTTATACTCACATTTATGTGGTCAAATCTGCTCTTCTGAAAAAGTATGTGGTGTTCTCTTCTAATTAGCTCTGATAAATTCTAACCTCCAATAGTTATATCTTCTACGTGAAGCTCTTCGGTTCTCTTCTGCTTTTCTCGTATAATCTGGCCTAACAGTTCTGTACTTTAGTTGTCTGTGTCTAGTTCTCTATTTTTATTCTAGCTACCTCAAAGCAGTTCTGTATTTGGCTCTCTATCTACACTATTATTCCCTCTTCTTAAAATCCATCGTGATATATATGGGTGAATATTCTATTACTTTACTATTCCAAAACTTTGTTCTCAGGACTGCGATTTTCCACATCTGTTACTCTCTTGGAAAAGACTCATCTTACTTTGACTATCGATATTCTTCTGTCATTGTCTAAAAATGTATGTTCCAACCATGCCTTCTCAATCAGTCGCTAAACATGGAAAAAAAAGATCTCATGACATTCTACTGTAATTGATATATAAATGCTCCTTCGTTAACTATACAACTACAAAATGGTACTCTAAGGACACCTGTATAATCCAGCTGCACAGTGAGTATCCATTACTCTGGTAATCAAACTAATGGCCCATAACTTGTATTTGAGTCAAACCCCCTTGATGTTTCTTAGTTTCTTTTCCCATCGTACCTAATATTCCAAGCCAAATCAAACTTCAGACCTGCTTTCTATGGCGGAAATATGATATGTGTGGCTCTGTCCAATACTATTACATACTCAAGATTACACTATATAAACTCATTTTGTACTTCATGACAAGGTTGGCAAATGACGGACACATTACAGTTTTTTTATATGACTCGATTTTAACACAATAACACTTGCTTTTCCTCTTTCAAAGCTTTGTTAAAAGGTAAAAATGTACCTAGATATAAATACTTTCCATTCATTGAAGATTTTTCAAACTTGAGTAAAGTGATTATGAAGCAACAGTCGTTTTTGTCAACAGACATCCAAAAGTCAATATATCGGTTTTGCAACATCATGAACATTAGTTAAACTCGAACAGTCCATTGCCCCCTAAACGATGAAAATGCTCCCCAGTGGAGCGTACGCCACGTTGGAAACAGGGACCTAGGGAGACCCTGAAACAAACTTTGCTGAGAGAGGCAGGAAATATCAGTCTCAGTTCCATGGAGGAGATTGAGCAAGTTGCTCAGGATAGAGCGGTATGGAGAAATTGCTTGCAGGCCTATGTAACGTATAACGGTACGAGAGGAATTATTATTATGTCTCTAATCAATGTTTTTCTTCTGACTTTCTATTCCTCAGAAAATGGAACCTTACGGTTAACGATGGACGAAATATTTGTATTTGGCAACAATGCCAATCTGACATCGCTGATACTTCAAAGATGACTATTTAATTGTGGTTAATGATGAACTGAAAGACAAGAGAAACAAGCACAAATTCATAAGTTGTCATAGTAAAACACTTGTCAATTGACAGTCTGTAAAGACAAGAGAAACAAGCACAAACTCATAAGTTGTCACAGTAAAACACTTGTCAATTGTTGACCGTCACTTGTCTATTGACCGTCTGTAAAGACAATAGATACAAGCGCAAAATCAAAAGTTGTCACAGTAAAGCACTTGCCAGTTGACCATCTGTAAAGACTAACAAGGAAACTATATACATACATAATGACGGACCAAATATTTGTGTTTTACAACAATAGGCCAACCTGGCAATTGTAATACTTCAAAGATGACTATGGAATTGTCACTGATACAAGGCGACAATAAAATCAGCAATACAATGTCTCCCAAAGGTGTGGATAACGAGTCAAATGCTGGCACCAGCGACTACAACGATGAGGCTTCACAAGAAAATAAACAGGATTACTATGTAGATTAAAGGACAACAAGCAAGCGATGAGTCAGCTGGTAAAATTTCATCCACAAAAAGTGCTTTAATTGAAGAAGAAATGGTTGAGATTGAGCATAGGGGGGAGATTAAAGACTTCAAGATACCACCGCTACTTCTGCATATAAGTCAGCCATTGGAGAGCGTTACTGCTAGGGAAATAACAAAACCAGTGACGATGTGCACAGATCAAGAAGCAACGTTGCCATCATCTTACACACCCCTTAGCGATTCCTCATCTCCTCCCTTCTGGAAGCCTTCTTCAGTGAGTTTCACGCGGACATCTAGTGGCGTTAGAAACACGATGAGCACTGAAACGGTTAGCGCTGAAGGGGACGTTGAATGCGATGACGCTGAGAACAACAAAATGATGTCTAGTGTGACTGACCGCTTGTTGGATGATTCTTACAAAATCCGATATATTCGACCAATGAGGATTTCTATACAAGCAAAGGTGTACAACTTTCTAGAACGTCCGACAGGATGGAAGTGTTTCATTTATCATTTTACTGTGTGAGTATTATCTGTATTGTTTGTCTTCTTCTTCTTCTTCTCTACCTTTCGCCACTAGGGAGGCATAAGTCAGTAAGCAATTCCTTCCAAGCCCGACTATCCAAGGACATCCTATCCAGATCTCTCCACTCTTCCCCCATTTTCTTGCATTCTATCTCCGGCTCCCGTCTCCAGGTGTTTCTGTGTCTTCCCCTACCCCTATTACCCTGGGGGTTTCCATCGGAGAGCCTGTCTCGTGATGATTTTCTTGGTTTCTTGTAGCTATCTAGCATTTATTTACGGGGTGGAGTTGCTAGCACCACGTTCAAAACGGGGGGCTCTGTGGCTAAGTGGTTAAGCCCTTTGTCTTGTGAGTCGAAGGTCGTGGGTTCGAATCCGGACCGCGCCGTTCTGTTCACGAGTGTAGTTTTTTCCAGAGACCTCTAGGATTGTTGCTGGAGCTACGGAGTTCGTGCTTTGTGCAATACTCGGCAGGTGGCGTGCCATTTCTGCGAGAGGGACCGAGCCATATGGGGTAAAACCCGGTGCAATGAAGTCAATCCTTCGGCTTTAAACCCTTTTTAAACGTTCAAACTCCTTAGTCGGCACTTATGACACGCGTGGCGGGTAACAGTGGTTCTATTCTTTAACCCATTTTGTGCCCCAGTAATTACTTGGGCAGAATTACATGTGTTACCTGTTGTTATTACTGTTTTAAACTGGTTATTGTTGTATTGTCGGGAGGGGTGAGGGGGAGGGTCTCAATGACGAAGTGGTTAAGTCGTTTGTCTTTAAACGGTTATGTGTTTGATCTGGAGGAGACTATGACGAAGTGGTTAAGTCGTTTGTCTGTCGTACTGAAGGTTATAGGCTCGAATCCGGGCCGAGATACATATGCAATTTCTTCTTCTTCGAACGCTCCACATTGACCGTTTGGTAACCACTCTTTGTGATTTATATGTGATCTGAGCATAAGATCGATGGTGCGTTGTGAAAGTTATGAACTTACAGGTAGGCCAGCACATCAAATTTCTGCAATGTTTTTTATTAACTATGGCAGCTTCCCTAGGCCCCTACTATATCCGCCTCTTACGACAATCCATGTAGGTCGCAGTGTTACTATTCTTTGATCCCCTTACGCGCCCCGGCAACATACTGGCGATGTACAATACAAATACATAACTTTGGGACGAAGGGCAAGAGTCCAAGTGCCGGTGGACCAGTGAAGGAGAAGAAACTGAACGGAAACATCAGTTAAAGATAGAAAGTTGACAATGAACCTTGCTTGAATTACATTGAGAAACAAAGAATGAAGTAGTTCGGACACTTAATAAGAATGCATCCAAACTCCACAGTATACAGAGTCTTCTACAACACAACACCAGGAAAGAACTTTCCTAACATCAGTTCAATCATTCAAGTATCTGGGAACTTTCCTAACATCAGTTCAATCAATCTCAAGTATCTGGGAACTTTCCTAACATCAGTTCAATCATTCAAGTATCTGGGAACTTTCCTAACATCAGTTCAATCAATCAATCAATCAATCAAGTATCTGGGAACTTTCCTAACATCAGTTCAATCAATCAATCTCAAGTATCTGGGAACTTTCCTAACATCAGTTCAATCAATCAATCATTCAAGTATCTGGGAACTTTCCTAACATCAGTTCAATCAATCAATCAATCAATCAAGTATATGGGAACTTTCCTAACATCAGTTCAATCAATCAATCTCAAGTATCTGGGAACTTTCCTAACATCAGTTCAATCATTCAAGTATCTGGGAACTTTCCTAACATCAGTTCAATCAATCAATCAATCAAGTATCTGGGAACTTTCCTAACATCAGTTCAATCAATCAATCAAGTATCTGGGAACTTTCCTAACATCAGATCAATCAAGTGCCATTCCTGCCGGCGTAGGCGATCATGTCTCTCTACAACTCTCTCTGCTTGGCGCATGTAATCAGTTCTGACGTCGACCCTGTGTCGAACCATGATGTCAGGCCATCCAGCATCTTCTCCCCCTGTCTTCCACGATCTCTCCTTCCCTGAATTTTACCTGTAGTCAGCAAATATTCTAAACCTTCTCTTCGCATTATATGCCCGAAGAACCTTGATTGTCGGATTCTTATTCTTTTGATAAGGTTCTTTGTGTGCATGCCTGATTTAAAACCTCCTCATTTGTTTTCTTTTAACATCAGATGGAAGATGTAAAAAAGAGATTAGAAGTAGAATAGCTCAAGCGAAAGCAGTTTTTATGAAAATGAAGAACACACTCTGCGGGAATTCACTACCAATGACATTGCGAAAACGAGTACTCCAGTGCTATATTGATCCAATACATCTGTATGGCAGCGAATCGTGGACAATAAACAAACAACCACTAAGATCAATTGAAGCCACAGAGATGTGGTTTTACAGAAGAGTGCTGAAAGTTCCATGGACAGCGAAGAAAACAAATGTGGAGGTTTTAAATCAGGCCTGCATACAAAGAAACCTTATCAAAAGAATAAGAATCAGAAAATCAATGTTCTTCTGGCATATAATGCGAAGAGAAGGTTTAGAAAATTTGTAACTACAAGTAAAATTCAGGGAAGGAGAGATCGTGGAAGACAGAGAGAGAAAATGTTGAATGGCCTGACATCAGGGTTCGACAAAAAAAGATCGACGTCAGAACTGATTACATGCACCAAGCAAAGAGAGTTTGGAGAGACATGATCGCCTACGCCGGCAGGCAGGGCATTTGATTGATTTATCGTTATTAATATTTGAACAACAATAATATTCATAATATCACGAGTGTCATCACTCAAATAAAACTCGTAATCTGTATTCGCTCTACGCAAGAGTAACTAAGTATCGAATCCTCTTCCCTTCTGACGCAACTGTATATAATCTGCATGAATGTAACAGCTGTTCTGATTGGATCAATTGAAACATGACTTACGAATCAAAAACGTTAATGCATATTATTAGCTTAATAAGACAATAACAAGTCAATATTGGCTAACTTCGTTTATGTCACAACAAACTCAAGTCAGATCTATTTCCTCTTTAATCTTTTGTCCTTCTCTGTTTTTTTTCTGTTAGACGTAGCAGGTTTAACTGAGGATAACAACACAAGATTAACCCGCATAGCTGATAATGATCGTACTATTTAGATAGTGAAACACGTACAAACAAAGTACTATAGTTTTACAAAATACATAAACAGTGACGATAAACAGCAACGTTTCGACCAACAAGGCCTTTATCAACAAAGAACAAACAGGTAAGTTCATCTCTACTTTCATCTTCTTACTATTTAGATGAAGAGCAAAACGAGCTGCTTGAAAAGACAGAAATCCCAACAGCCACATGTCCAACCTTGCTCATGTATACCTCACCGGTGATAGGGGATTATGTTCCAGTATTAGATTCTACAATCACCTCTGCATATTTCAACAACACACATCTAAGGCTGCTGTCATCATCGCTTGCTATGGGCGGCTATTATTAGAAGCCACAACTAACTCTGAATTAATAACATAATAATAAAAATAGTAATTCCTCTCGTACCGTTACATAGGGCCTGCAAGTAATTTCTCCATACCGCTCTATCCTGGGCAACTCGCCCAATCTCCTCCATGGAACTGAGACCCATATTTCTTGCCTCTCTCAGCAAAGCTAGTTTCATGGTCTCTTAGTGTACCAGTAAACGTTAACGTGATACCGTATACCAGCCTACTGGACCTTATACAACGAACGAACTGTACAATGAACACTCCTAATATCTGATTCAACAAGCGAACACTCCTAATGGTAACTTCACTCACATACATCAATACACACTCTAAGAAATAAACAACACAAATGAATTAACACCAACGTCACAATTCAAGAACAGTAATTATAAAGCATCTATTGTAGATTGAAATTTCGCATAATCATTACTCATAAACATAATGCACAATAATACAATACAAATAAATCAAATTCCACATAAATCAACTTATTGAACATTGCCAAATTTAGCAGCTAATAATATTACCTTAAATTAATCTCCTGGTCCGTATCCTTTGTCCTTCGTAGTACGAAGAGCCTCACAACAACAAATTTCAGTCTTGCAGAACTTTAGGATCACACAGTTGCCTAAACAGTACAAAAATCACGCTGTCCACCATTGGTAGTGACTCACGACGTTTTCAGTCTTGTAGAATTCTAAAATCACACAGATGCCTAAACCGTAGAACACTACACTGTCGACATAAACAGTGACTCACGACGATTTCAGTCTTGTAGAATACATAACATCACCCAGATGCCAAAACAGTAGAAACGACGTTGTCTAACCAACAGACAGTGACTCACCACATTTTCAGTCTTGTAGAATATATAACATCACCCAGATGCCAAAAACAGTAGAAAAATAGCATCACACCTCCGAATTCCTTGACAGTATCTTTAATCCTATAGTCACCACACTACCTTCATTCTTGAAAGGTACGAACCACACTTTGTCTGTTTTTTCTTCCATTGAGTTGTTGCCTGGCAGTACTTACCGTCTCTTCCTCCTTGATGTCTGCTCACTGTACACCTCTATACCTCATTCCGACGGACTTCAAGCTCTCCAGTTTTTTCTCGACAGGAGAACTAACCCACTTGTCTCTACCTCGGCTCTCCTTCGTCTTGCAGAACTAGTTCTCACTCTCAACTCTTTTCAGTTCAATGACCAGTTCTTTGAGCACATCAGTGGGATCGCCATGGGTACTAAAATGGGACCCAGTTATACTTGTCTATTCATGGGTCATCTTGAGCACTTAGTATGGAACACCTATGATGGCCCTCTTCCGTCCGTGTATCATAGATACATTGATGATTGTATTGGAATTACCGATATGCCTGAAGCCGATCTGTCACGCTTTATTAATTTCATTAATGTCTTCAATCCTGCTATTCGGTTTACCTCTCACATCTCTACCTCTTGTGTCAACTTTCTTGACATCACCATCAGCCATTCCACCATCACTACATCAGTATACTATAAGCCTACTGGTGCACATAGTTTTTCTTCTGTATACCTCTTCCCATCCCCAGGCCTGTCGCGACTCTTTACCTTTCTCTCAACTCTTACGCCTTCGTCGCCTCTATAGCGAGGACAATGATTTTCTCGATAGAGCTACGAGATGCTTGATTTCTTCCGCAAGCGCCTATACCCAGAGAATGTGCTTACATCTGCCATGCATCGGGTTCAGCTAATTGCTCGCCAGGAGGCCCTTTCCAACCAACATAGAACTTCCAATTCTGACAGGGTTAAACTTATCTTAACTTTCCACCCACTTCCCTGGTGAAAAAGGTCTTATTCCATCATCCCCCCTTTATTCCTGAGACACGTTCAGTCTTCCAACACTATCCTTTGGTGGCGTACAGACGGGACATAGGTCTTAAGGATATGTTGGTACACAGTCAACTCAATCCTAATATCCAGAGTCATTTTGGCATTACCATGTGTGTCCGTCGGCGCTGCAATACGTGTGAATATGTAATACAGACCCGCACTGTTTCTTTTCCAAAAGCCACGTATGTTATTCAAGACAGTTTCACGTGTGAGTCCCGCAATATCATATATACCATCACCTGTAAAAGTGCAACAAGGTCACAGCCATCCGATCATGTTCCTCTGATGATCGCAGTCGATTTGCCATGGAGAACCGTTTTATTTCGTTGTATGGTACCTTGCGACCTCTTGGACTCAACGCATTACATTCCTATGCTTCTTAGTACTTTCTCATCTCATGCCTTGTAATCTATATGTGTATTTGCTTCATATATATAAGTTATATATTCACTTAATTGTTTATTGTTTCTCTTCTTTTCCGCTTCTGGTTTTGTGTTGATTTCGTTATTGTTTCCAGTTTTTCATTAGATAGGTTTGAATGTTTTAATATGTAATCGTCCATTTGTAGTGTTCGTCGAAATTCGTTACTCTTGTTGTGTCGTTTGCTTGATAAAGGCCTTTTGGTCGAAACGTTGCTGTATATCGTCACTGTTTCTGTATTTTGTAAAACTATAGTACTTTGTTTTTACGTGTTTCGCTATTTCACCAAGTTTTACTGCAGTCTCCCCCCCTTTTAAAACTAACATCATACAGATGCCTAGACAGTAGAAAACTAACATCATACAGATGCCTAGACAGTAGATAAACTGATGCTGACGTGTTCTCAATCAAAGAAAACTTTAAACACGACCTTCTTGTCCTTTATTCATTTTCTCTGTCCGTCCTACTGTCCAGTCCCAGCCTCAATCATAAATCGACTACTTCAACAGTACTACTCGTCGTGCCGTCCCAGACTCAATGTACAATCCGACTGGTCACTCAAAAATATCAAAAACCCCGAGTTCGTTCACAACTCAGGTAACCTTCGTGACAACTGATGAACTGTCATCACAACACAAGAAACAAAAGGGAATAAACAACTAAAATATAATCAGGAATTTATCCCCCCTTATCCCCAGGAACAGTAATACTGTTACATTCTTCCCTGTCTTTCCTTTTCAGAAGATTTCCCGAAATCTTCTACAAAAATGTCCCCCTGTACACCCAAAAATCATCACTCAATCCTTCAGATATGGCAGAGATAGGCAATCCTTTCATCCACTAAAATACAACATCCGTCCCTCACCACATTTATACTTGTTCTTTTGATAGAACGCATTCGCTTCAAAAATAGGGCAGTCATCATAGAATATAAAGTTAAACCCATTCACTCTAGACATAATCAACATAAACAAATGCAAATCTGAAGACCATATTGGAAGTGTGAGACCAGGTTGAAAATTTAACTCGTGATTTAAAACTGGTTCCACTGGTCAAGAGACTCCCAAGTCTGCACTTCACTCGCCCTCAACATATAGCATGGTATTCAAATATATGTCTAAGGAATAAGAAAAAAACAGATTAATCTCATGTCAACAAGTTTTCATACAGGCGCAAAAACGTCACCCCCATACAAATAAATCGCCGCCTCTGTTCCTCAGGATCTACCGGGGTCTACCGCAAATTCTAATAGCAAACTACTGGCCTTGTACTATCCCACTACATCACCTCATTAAATAGTCTAATCATTAAATCCACAAAAAGCTTCGCCTTCCCACCCTCGTTTAAATCTCCTTTAGAGGGTTCTCCCTGGCCTATTTTATCTTATCTAGGTTTCACAACATTCTTCTTTACTAGTCTCTCAGATCTCCTCAGATGATCCCATTTTTTATTTGATAACTCTGTCTTCGTGGTTTTTCATAACGTTTTTCGAGACTCCTTTGGAACTGATTCTTCCCCCAAATCTTCTCCCTTCCCGCCATTTGGTCCCCTCTGATGGTCATTCACTATGTCTCTTAACTTCCCCCACTAATCGTTGTATGTCAGACTCGGACACTGAGGATTCAGTTTCACTATGTTCATCATCTGCTTCCCTGGTCTCTTCTCCCTCTAGTCTATCTCTACTAAATACTAACCTTTCCTCTCGTTCGAGAGGCTGGCTCGCCTCCTCATCTGAAGATAGTGTCCTAATTCTTGCTAACCTCTCAAACTCGTTTCTCAACTGCTCCTTTTGCTTGGCTCGTATTGCCCGCCTAGTATTCTTATATGGAGCATCAATTTCTCTCTCTCTCTCTCTCTCTCTCTCTCTCTGAAACTTCAGTAGTCTGCTCAGTACCCTTTCTAGTCTCGTCTTCGGCATCAACATCGGCGTCCTCCCTCAGTTCTTGGTCGTCTGAGTCATCCGGGTTACTCCCCAGTTAGTTTTCCGTCTCCATGGTTTCCAACTCAGTACTAACGCTCTCACTGTTCTGCCTGAGAATCACATACGTAGAATTTCTCATGGTTCCTCTTCCTGCTGCTTGTTGGGGTACTCTGATTTCCGTATCATCTCTCCACAGCCACTGCACATGAGACCTAATGACTCTCCCCTCCTCTTGGTGTTTTATTAAATAGGACACGGGCGACGTCTTCCGCAGTATATAATAATCTCTTTCCCATCTATTATCTAACTTGGAAGCCCGCACATGCTTCCTATAATAAACTCGATCTCCTATCTCAAATACCTGTAATTTGGATCTCCCACCTGCGTTTTTCTTCCTCCTCAATCTGAAGCTATCCTCAAATTTCTCAACAGCTCTGTGTGCGCCTTATGCATTTCTTGTAAAATGATTTCATGGATTTCTTCTCCCATATACTTTCTTCTAGGGTTTAACAAATTATCCAAGGGAAGGATGCGTTCTCTTCCATACAAAAGGAGAAAAGGCGAAAACCTAGTACTCTCGTTGGAGTGTGTCCTGACTCAATGTACGAGTACAATTTTTTTTATTTTTTTCCGATCCAGAAGCATTTGAGCTTTTACGGCTCTTCGGCCAGTGCCATGGACATCGTAACCCTTCGGTTCGGTGCCACGAACACCGTAAATCTGGGGAATCTGTGGCTTTTTCTGCCATCCCGCGGAATTGAACCCGCACACACAGAGGGATAGTCACCCGTAGTCCAACGCACTACGAACACGCTGGGCAGACGGGCACTCAATGTACAATCCATCAAGTCACTCAAAAATATCAAATACCCCGAGTTCGTTCACAACTCAGGTAACCTCCGTGACAACTGATGAGCTGTCATCAACTGTCATCACAACACAAGAATCAAAAGGGGGAAAAAATATAAAGGGAATAAACAACTAAAATATAATCAGGAATTTATCCCCCTTATCCCCCAGGAACAGTAATACTGTTACATTAGGTCGTCCTCTCTTCCATGAACCCTTCAATTAATAACATGCAAACAAAAAAAAAAGGAAATTGGTCAGTGTACTGGCTTTCCGCCATCTTAAAAAAGAATGGAAGCCTGTGTATCGGCTCTTATGAGCAAAAGGGTTAATGAATTATTAATTCGAGACTGGTGTCATTATTAGTGTTTGTTTCCTTCCTCTGTCTAAAGTAAACAAGACGTCAACGTTACGGACAACGTGCTCATTTAAGACAGGATATGAGTCATACAAGAATTCCCACACCTGTGAAGCAGGTGAACAAAGGCGTAGAACAAAGAATCTTAACCGACAACTTAGCCTACCTCCGTTTATCCTCTACAACGTCGATGTCTTGAAAATGTATGTGATTTAGTTCCCCTTATCAAAGGGAGATTATGAATAGTCACAATGCATTGCAGAAACGAAGACAGATATAGACATCAAAATAAACAAAACGATCGTAGGAGATGTGAAACCGGAAACAGGAAGAGAATTGGAATGTCTGAAACAATATCAGACAAATAAAAGATAAAGACAAGTCCGAAAGTTTGTCAGCAATACATACGACCACATTTGGAATACGAATCCGCTGTATGATGGTGCCTAGTTGTCAGAATCGAGAGGTATATTTTCTCAGTATGATGCAAGTCTTCGAAATGCCGCCCCTTAAATTTTTTTCTTTAAAATGACCTTAAATTTTGATCTCGCTGCTTATGCCGCCCCCTTACGGTACCGGCACTCCCCCCTTCCTTACGGTTCCGTCTGATGCGGTCGCCTCTCAGTATCATAGCACCACACGGCCCTGCTAGTCGTCTTCAGTCGCCTCTTACGACATGAATTGTAGGTCGCAGTGGTACTATTCGTTGCTCCCCATGCGAGCTCCGGCACCACGCGGGTCCATCACTATAAAAATCATGCGTATCGTTATATAAATCAAATATCTCTTTTTATAAATCACATATTTATTCAATTTAATTCCTCGTAACCTTTCCAGACATTAAGGTATGAAGTGCCTGTGATTTCACATTTTTACACCCTAGTGTAGGAAAGCCAATTCCTTTCCTTTTATGTGGAACGTCGCGTTTAGAATTGAACCTATAACTCTCTTGTGCCCAAGTTGATAGGCGAATGCTTACGCCTTATGCTAATCCGTCGCATGAATATACATATTATCATCAGGTGCCGTGCCGGCTGGTGTAGGCGATTGTGGATCTCCACAAATCTCTGTCATTGGTGGTTGCTATCAACTCAGATGTTTACGCTTTGCCGTGCCATGAAGTCAGGCTATCCAAAATGTTCTCTCTCTGTCTTCCTCTGTCTCGTCTACCCTCGATTTTACCGGTTGTCACAATGTGTTCTAAACCTCCCCTCCTCATCACACGCCCGAAAATGATGACTGCCTCTTTCTGATATTGATGATAAGCTTTCTCTGTGCCTTGATCTCATTCAGCACCTCAACATTAGTCATTTTAGCAGTCCATAGAATTCTCATCATTCTTCTGTAAAACCACATTTCTGTGGCCCTTAGAATAAACATATACCAGTATATAAATCACATCTATCGTTATATAAATCACGTATATCTTCATGTGGTGGCGTCTGGGGCTTAGGGGATAGTGACTCGGTCTATTAACCCCGACGTTCTGAGTTCGAATAATGCTGCTGACAATTTGGTTACAAATTGTTTCGCGTGGATTTTTACAAACAGACGATGGCACCACCCGTTCAGAAAGCAATGACAAACTACTGAGAGTAATAATACATAGAAAAATCACAAACAGCGTTAAAAAGCTGGGGTTTAATTCGCAAAGTCCTGCAAAAGATGTGCAATTAACTTTATATATCTTCATATAAATCACATATATATGAATCTATGAGGCGTAGAGGCTATGTGCTCGCCTCTCCTTTCAATAGTACTCGGTTTTCTTTCCCTTATGGAGCCATCTGGATATTGTTTCTAGAGATCCTGATCTCAGTGTAGGTGAGATCGAGTTCCTAGTCCTATCGGAGACGGACGATAAAACGTAGGTTCCGTGTTTAAGTTGAGCACGTAAAAGAACTATAGGCAGTTCAAAACCAAGAAGAGCAGGCTGGAAAGCCACTGCTATAGCAAAATTCATGAAACATTTAGAAAATACAAAAATTCCTACAAAATATTTTCAACTATCTAAATTAAGTTATCTTGTAAATGACATCTGGGGCACTCGCCGGTGCTACGGAGTTCGTGTACTGCCTCTGAGATCTTCCTTTGTAAGAAAGAGATCGGAGCACACATGGCTACTTACCGAAATCCAAACCAGTGCCTGTATTTCAATGCTTTCCGTCGTTCTTCTCAGTGTATGTCCTATCCATCGCCAGCGTTTCTTCCGTAGTTATTTCTCCACTGTTATCTGCTTAGTTCGTTATCTGAGTTCCTTGTTCATAATTTTATCATACCATCTCAGTCCATGTAAACATGCATTTATGAAGGGCTGTAGTTTTCTGGTGGTTTATTATGTTGTCCTCCATGTTTCCGAGCCATCGACAAAGTTCTGCTCAGGACTAGCTATTTGTTGATAATATCTCTATAAAACTAATGTATATCATTGTGTAAACCATGTGTGTCATTACATCATCTGTGTTCTCCATGTAACACGGTACTATGGTTTTTATAAGCTTCACACTTGACCTATTTATGTAACATATATGTTCAGAGAAAACTGTAATATTTTGATTTGATTGGCTAAGAATTTGTCACGCACGTGCGTCGCAAGATTAAAATGTTTCTTTTGTTAAATGTAGTTGATTTTATTTGTTTGTGAATAAGCAATAAATGTCTAGCTTTTTTGTTATATGTCACTGGTTTGGTGTCTCTCAATGGGAGCAAAGAATAGTAGTAGAGCGACCTACAAAGCATATCGTAGGAGGCGACCGATGTAAGACATAGAGAAGCTAGCCTAGTAAATAAAAAGCGTCGCAGAAATCGGATATACTTGTAGACGCATAACTGGCACAACGCACAATCGCTCTTAAGCTCAGATCACATACAAATCACACAGAGTAGTTAACAAGTGGTCGATATACAGCGCTCAAAGAAGAATAAGAAGAAATAGTAATGAAAATAGAAGCTCTCGAAACAAGGTGTTATAGAAAAGTTCTTAGAACTTCATACAGAGAAGAGAAGAAACAAAGACATCATACAAGATCTGCATATCAAGGTGTTATAGAAATATTCTTAGAACTTCATAAAAGAAAGAGAAGAAACAAAGACATCATACAAGATCTGCATATCAAGGTGTTATAGAAATATTCTTAGAACTTCATACAAGAAGAGAAGAGAAAAACAAAGACATCATACAAGATCTGCATATCAAGGTGTTATAGAAATATTCTTAGAACTTCATAAGAGAAAGAGAAGAAACAAAGACATCATACAAGATCTGCATATCAAGTGTTATAGAAATATTCTTAGAACTTCATACAAGAAGAGAAGAGAAAAACAAAGACATCATACAAGATCTGCATATCAAGGTGTTATAGAAATATTCTTAGAACTTCATACAGAGAAGAGAAGAGAAAAAACAAAGACATCATACAAGATCTGCATATCAAGGTGTTATAGAAATATTCTTAGAACTTCATAAAGAGAAAAGAGAAGAAACAAAGACATCATACAAGATCTGCATATCAAGGTGTTATAGAAATATTCTTAGAACTTCATACAAAGAGAAGAGAAGAAACAAAGACATTATACAAGATCTGCATATCAAGGTGTTATAGAAATATTCTTAGAACTTCATACAAAGAGAAGAGAAGAAACAAAGACATTATACAAGATCTGCATATCAAGTTGTTATAGAAATATTCTTAGAACTTCATACAAAGAGAAGAGAAGAAACAAAGACATCATACAAGATCTGCATATCAAGGTGCATTGACTCATAAATAACATCATGTCCCGAAGATTAAATATTTTGGCCCCGTTAAACGTCACAGTGGTTTGGAGAGAACGGTAATAGAAGGCATGGTTCCTGTAGTGCGAGGCAGGGGACGACCAAGACAAAGGTGGCAGCATGACATCAAAGAAACCTTGAACATGAGGAGGCAGGAGAACTTGCTAAAGATAGAAAGTTTTTCAAACTGGCTGTGATGAAAGCGACGTTCCGCAAGGGAGATTCTTCTACTTGATACATACTCACAAAATAGATGAGACTGCGGTAAAACTATTTGATTGGCAAAACACGTAATCACAAAGTACTGTAGTTTTACAAATTACAAAAACAATGACAAAATACAGCAACGTTTCGAGCAACATTTGCTTGATAAAGGCCTTGTTAGTCGAAACGTTGCTGTATTTTGTCATTGTTTTTGTAATTTGTAAAACTATAGTACTTGTGATTACGTGTTTACTAATACATAGGAGATATGACATTTGCTTCTGTTCTGCAGCAGCTTGATATTCAAGATAGTGGGCTAGTAAAGAACATACAATCAAGGAAAATAAAATTAAATATTTCGGACACATTTTCTTCTTCTTCTTCTTTGCGTTCGTTCTTTACAACTAATTTTAATCAATCTTTGTGATATGTTTGATCTTTGCCAAGAACGTGTATACGTTGCACATTGGTTTGTAGGCCCCTAAACGCATAGACTTGTACACGTTTAGGACATATGCATTCGATTTCATCCAAACCTCCTTAATCGCCTCTTACGACATGCGGGCAGGTAACAGTGGTTCTATTCTTTACACCCCAAATTTGGGCCCCGGTAACCACTCGGGCGTCGGACACATCATACGACATGAGTGCCTAGAGAAGATAATTTTGGAGGAATGGTGCCTGGAAGAAGAATGAAAGGGAGACCTAGAAGACGATGGGTGCAAGATGTCATTGACGATCTAAGAATGACTGCTGCTGACGCCGGTCAACTTACACAGAACAGAGAGGTTTTTTTCAAGACTGTTGTCATAGGAGCCAAGTTCCTGAAAGGGCAAGCTACTTGATGATGATGATGATGTAATGTACTTAGTGATATCGATATCCTCCTCGTGTCCCGATTGACACATAAGGCTTCCACATGAGACTTTCACTGTTGACGTTCTGATGTTTCTATCAACCGTCTTAAACATCAGGCCGCACTCTTGCAACTCTCTTTCCACAGTTGTTCTCCATGTTTCCTTTGGACGTCCAGACCTTTTATTCCTATCGGATGTCCATCTGAGAGCTGTCCTAGCCAATGCCCCTCCCCCCTGGCATACGACTTACATATCCAAACCACTTCCATCGTCTCTTAATGATGGTCGCCAAGGATGCACATGATGTTCTGGTATTTGGCCAGAAAATTTGCAGGATTCTTCATTAAACATTTATTCTGAAATGTCTCCAACTTGTATATTATGTGTTGGGTCATTTTCCAGCATTCACTACTGTATAATAACACTCCCAGTACATTACTTCTTTATATTTTAAGTTTTGTCCTAAGATTTAATCCTTTTGTTTTCCAAATTTTGTTGAGCATGGCAAAAGTTTGTCTTGCCTTCTTATTTTTTATTTTTCGATGATATCCTTTTATGAGTATCCATCTTACGATATGGCGAAACATGTAATAACAAAATACTGTAGTTTTACCAAATACAAAAACAATGAGAATACACATCAACGTTTCGACCAAAAGGTCTTTATCAAGTAAACGATACAACAGAAGTGACGAATGTCACAGAACACTACATATAGACTTTGACAAAGATATTACAACGGTCAAAAAATGAATGAAAATATGTGACTAAAACGAATAACAAAATAAATGCAGAAAAACTAGAAGTGGAAAAAGAAGAGAAACCGTAAAAAAATCAAGTAACTCATCATAATCAAGTGCCGTCTCCACATTGATGGTTGACTGCAATCAATCTCCAGCATCCTCCGTCTTTCGCCTTGGTGTTGCACTCTGCCAGACTATATCCTGTCCATTTCTTGAAGCTTGCCTCCCACTTATCTCTCGGTCTTTCTCTTACTCTTCGCGTAAATATATTCAAGTAAATATATGACATATATACATTTAACATATACACATATAATATATGGAGCAAGAGAAGAGAAAGTACTAAAGAAGCATAGGAATGTTGAGCGTTGAGTCCATGAGGTCGTAAGGTATCTTGTGAGACTGTACTTCCCAGGTATACAAAATCCTGGACTTCATCTATATAGTGATATACATGATTTATATTATGAGATACACATTGATTTATATATTCATTACTAACAATGTGTTTGCTTGTTCCTTCTGTTGACAGATTTATGATGGTACTCATCTGTTTAATATTCAGTGTCTTGTCTACCATAGAACAATACACAGACTTTGCTAACGAAACCTTATTCTGGATGGTAAGTAATGCTTTCTTTGTCTTATTTTATCTGTTGGTTTTGGGGTCTTTGTGGTTAAGTGGCTAGGACATTGTTTTGAGATCTGAAGGTAGTAGGTTCGAATCCGGACCTCGCCGTTCTGTTCACAAGCGCATTTTTTTAAAAAGAGACCTCTAGGGTTGTTGAAGGAGCTGCAGAATTTGTACTTTGTGCAATACTCTCGGCAGATGGCGTGTCATTTCTGCGGAGAGGGACCGAGTAATTTATGGTAAACCCGGTGCTACTTCTTCGAAGGATTCATATCGACCACTTGTTAAACCACTCTTTGGGATCTCTATGTAATCTGAATCTAAAAGCGATTGTACGTTGGGCCAGTTATGCGTCTATAAGTAGGCCAACACATTCGATTTCTGCGACGCTTTTTATTTACTAGGATAGTTTTCCTAGGCCCCCACCTCAGTCGCCTCTTACGACATGCCTTGTAGGTTGCAGTGTCACTAGTCTTTGCTACCTTGTGGACCCCGGCAACACACGAGCTGGGTTCGAATCCCGACCGCACCGTTCTGTTCTGAGTGCATTTTTTCCAGGGACTACTAGGATAGTTACCGGAGCTACGAAGTTCGTGTTTGTGCAATACTCTCGGCAGATGACGTGCAATACTCTCGGCAGATGACGGCAATACTTCGGCAGATGACGTGCAATACTTCGCAGATGGCGTCAATACTCTGGCAGATGACGTGCAATACCTCGGCAGATGCTGAATCTAATCGCAGATGCGTTGTACTTGGCAGTGGCGTCTATAATCCAACTTCGATTGCTGCAACCTTGGAGATGACTGCAATATTCCAGTGACGCCACCTCCAGATCGCCTCTTCGGCAGTGCTTGTAATTGCAGTGTCACTACTCTTGGCGTGACTGCATACCTCGGCAGACGACTGGCAATTCGGAATGACAGCAACGTTCTGGCGTGGGTGATATTTTCCGGAGGACTATAGGAGATGACGGAACTCGGCAGATGATCGTGCAATACTCTCGGCAGATGACGTGCCAGTTACACGGAGAGGGACCCAGTCATATGGGGTAAACCCGGTGCAATTATGTCATTCCTTCGGCTTCTGTTTGTTTGTGTGTTTGTTAAGTGGTGGATTAAGCTTCTATGTGGCCGAGGCACGTTTTTTCAACCTAAGACGAATGTTTTTTTGATTATATCAGAGCGTATTGGTCTTTTTTTTGTTGGTGTGGCCATGTAGCCTGGGACTAGTCCTGGAAAGGACTGTTTGTTGAGTAAGTGTGTGGGTGAAGTCCTCAGAAGAACTTTTGGTGTTGAATGTGAGACCTGTAGGTAATGAGAACTTTTGTTGTTTCTATGGGTGTAGTCCTGAGAAGGTCTTTTGTTGTTGATATGGGTATCTGAGATCGAGTTTCTAGTCCTATCGGAGAAGGACGATAAAACGTAGGTCCTGTATTCCATTTGAGCACGTAAAGGAGTCCTTAAAAGATGCTCAATGTAGACCTGAGAAGGGAAATTTTGTTGTTTATCTGGGTGTAGTCCTGAAAGGGCTTTGTGTTAATCTTGATGCAGTCCTGAGAGGTGCTGATCTGGTGTGTGTATGGTTCCAGTCTGTCTCTATTGTTGAATTTGTCTGAAGTTGGATTTTTATTTTGACTGGTTAGATTGCTGCTGATAATTATATCGGAGGATAGACTTTCTTTTTTATCTCCTTGAAGCTTAATATATATATATTCATCTCGTATCATTATATGTAACATGGGGCATGTAAGTAATTTCTCCGTGCCACTCTGTCCTGGGCAACTCGCCCAATCTCTTCTGTGGAACTGAGTTATATATTTCTTGCTTCTCTAAGGTTCGATTCAGGGTTTTCCTATGGTGTCCTTTCTTTCTTGAACCATTTGCCTCCCACTTGAATGCCTGCCTTGTTATTCTTTGATAATTTATTCTCAGAGTATACAAACTGAAATGTTGGAGCATTTGTAGCTTAAGCTGTAGTGAGCTCAATCACAACACAAGCGTATCTGGTTCAAACTCCGAATCTGGTTCATAGGCAGTTTGGAAGCAATTTCGTTTCCGTGGGATTTTTACGAAAAGTAAAAATAGGCCTCACTGTTCAGAAAGTAATGGCAAACTACTGAACGTATAATTGGTGCCTAGAAAATCAGCGACTCGTTTAATGTGGTTGATGGCTACGTCTTGTAAATGATATGCCACGATTCTCAGAGCGTAATTAGATGATGCAGACAGATATACGGACAGAGTAGGTGATTGGGGGACTCATGGGAGCTACTCATGAGTAATGGCTGGTTGTGCTGGGGGTATGGTGGGTTGGTTGTTACAGTGAGGGGGAGGCAAATGGGTAGAATGTGCACACACTAAGGAGGAGGGAACGACCGAGAGCCCAAGGATTTGGAGGTCTATTGTTACGATGTATTACCTAGTCATTCGGCTCAGCTGTGCATGGTTTTCCGGAGATACATTGAATTATTGCTGGAGCTACAGATCTCGTGGTTTATGCAATATTCTCGGTAGGTTACGCACTATTTCTACGTCAAGTCCCGAGCCATATGGCGCACTCCATGTGAGATCTTTAAGTGTAAACAAGAAAACGAGGCCCACATGATTTTTGTAAAAGGTTTGTAAACCGAATTATTGACTTAATTGCGCCGCGTTTTACCCCATATGGCTCGATCCCTCTCCGTAGAAATGACACACCACCTACCGAGCGCATTGCACAAAGCACGAGCTCCGTATCTCCGGCAACAATTCTAAGGGTGTCTGGAAAAAAATGCACTCGTGAACTGAATGGCGCAGTGCGGATTCGAACACATGACCGTCGACTCGCAAGGCAAGGGCTTAACTACTTAGCCACCAAAGTACAGCCTGTTCACCAAAGTACAGTGATGGTGGTTTTATCTATCAATCATTCATTTAATGTTTCACCCTCGACTGCTTATTTGGGTCAGTATGAAGCTGGCTCTTAAATCATATTTGACATTGTATATTTAAGTTATCCAACAATTTACCACCTGTGAACGAAACCGGTTATATTCGGTTGCGATTTCAGTGGGGAAAACATAAACGTTCAGTATGGATTTTTCAAACTTTACACCCTTTTTTAAGATTGATTGATTGATTGATTGAATGAATGATAGAACCATCATCATTGCACTTTGGTGAGTAACCATATGTGCTCCGACCTCTTTCTTACACAGGAAGATCTCAGCTGCAGTGCACAAACTCCAGAGCACCGGCAAGGGTCCCCAATGTAATTTTGAAGACGCTAAAGATATTTTGTAGGAATTTGTTATTAATTTAATCATTTTCCGATGAATTTTGCCCAGGCAGCGACTTTCCTGCCCTCTTTTCTCGATTTTGAACTGTCAATGGCTCTTTTACGTGCTCAAATGGAACACAGGACCTACGTTTTATCGTCCATCTCCGATAGGACTAGAAACTCGATCTCACCTAAGAATAGCAACACTGCCACCTACAAGGCATGTCGTAAGAGGCGATTGAGATAGGGGTCTAGGGAAGCTACCCTAGTAAATAAAAACGTCGCAGAAATCGGATGTGCTGACCTACTTGTAGGCGCATAACTTGCACATCGTACAATCGCTCTTATGCTCAGATCACTTACAACTCATAAAGAGTGATTTAACAGGTGGTCGATACAGAGCGTTCAAAGATGAATAAGTGCACTATAGATGGTGTGACCTGCAAGACTGACATGACATCGCTGAAGAAGTGTACTATAGATGGTATCACCTGCAAGACTGACATGACCACCGCTGAAGAAGTGTACTATAGATGGTGTCACCTGCAAGACTGACATGACATCGCTGAAGAAGTGTACTATAGATGGTATCACCTGCAAGACTGACATGACATCGCTGAAGAAGTGTACTATAGATGGTGTCACCTGCAAGACTGACATGACATCGCTGAAGAAGTGTACTATAGATGGTATCACCTGCAAGACTGACATGACATCGCTGAAGAAGTGTACTATAGATGGTATCACCTACAAGACTGACATGCCATCGCTGAAGAAGTGTACTATAGATGGTATCACCTACAAGACTGACATGACCTGAGCGCTGAAGAAGTGAAGGTAGATGGTTCCTCAAGACTGATCATCTACCTGAGATTTGCTGAAAGAAGATGTTATTGATGGTTTACAGGAGATGGACCTGAGTCGTGAATTTGACTTGATAGTGATTAGATTTTGGTCAGCTGGATGCCGTAGTATAATTTGGGGTTCATAGCAGAATGACGGCCTGGATCAAGAAGGCATTTGTTACAAGACTGAATAATCGCTGAAAGGTCTATAGTTCGTTCCAAAATTCATGACACCTGAAAGTTCTTAGATGTTGAACCTACAGGATGGATAACCCGAGATGTGAGAAGTTTATAATGTGTCACCTACAAACTGACATGACATCGTGAGAAGTGTATATAGTGGTGTCACCAAAGACGACAGATATCTGAAAATTAACTATAAATGTACACCACAAGACTGACTATGACATCGCTGAGAAGTGTACTATAGATTGTATCACCTGCAAGACTGACATGACATCGCTGAAGAAGTGTACTATAGATTGTATCACCTGCAAGACTGACATGACATCGCTGAAGAAGTGCACTATAGATGGTGTCACCTGCAAGACTGACATGACATCGCTGAAGAAGTGTACTATAGATGGTGTCACCTACAAGACTGACATGACATCGCTGAAGAAGTGCACTATAGATGGTGTCACCTGCAAGACTGACATGACATCGCTGAAGAAGTGTACTATAGATGGTGTCACCTGCAAGACTGACATGACATCGCTGAAGAAGTGTACTATAGATGGTATCACCTACAAGACTGACATGACATCGCTGAAGAAGTGTACTATAGATGGTGTCACCTACAAGACTGACATGACATCGCTGAAGAAGTGTACTATAGATGGTGTCACCTACAAGACTGACATGACATCGCTGAAGAAGTGTACTATAGATGGTGTCACCTACAAGACTGACATGACATCGCTGAAGAAGTGTACTATAGATGGTATCACCTACAAGACTGACATGACATCGCTGAAGAAGTGTACTATAGATGGTATCACCTACAAGACTGACATGACATCGCTGAAGAAGTGTACTATAGATGGTGTCACCTACAAGACTGACATGACATCGCTGAATAAATGTACTATAGATGGTGTCACCTACAAGACTGACATGACCAGAGGCCGCTGAAGAAGAAGAGGTAGATGGTTTCCTCTATGTTATCTTCTACTTTATTTGCTGATAATGAAGATGTTTTGTTTTTGGTTTCAGGAGATGGTCTTAGTTGTATTTTTTGGACTTGAGTACGTGATTAGATTGTGGTCAGCTGGATGCCGTAGTAAATACATGGGCTTCATGGGGAGAATACGGTTTGCAAGAAAGCCCATTTCTGTTATAGGTAATAACGTTGAAAGAGTTATAGTTCGTTCCAAAATTCGTGATCACACTAAGTTTTAATTTGTATGAAATCTACCGGATGGATAACAGTAATTTTTTGCATGCAGTTTTATATACCTCACGACCTTACAAATTCATGTTCAATTAATTGGTAGGTAGCTTAGTTGATGCAAAAAAACGTTTTTGATAAATAACTTTGCATAAGTACAACAATATGGTTATCAACCAAAGTTTAGAATTTACATTAATACACAAAATGGTGGCTAATGTTTGCAATTGTGAACTGATTAATTCCACGGAATTCCCGATTTTGATTTGCACTGAATTGTATATGGAACACTGAAATGCTTAATTGTAGTCAAACTTGACAATTGTACTGTAAAACTTCGACAAGTATAGCAAATCAACAACGTTGTTATTTTAGTAATAACATAAAATAAAAATCTTACAGAACTAATGGTTTGGGTAGACAAAAAATACTGTATGAAGGTCGTTGCTGTTACCCATATAAAAATGTAAAAATCAAGAATTTCTGTCAAAGGGATGATTTTATATCGGTCGGTAAAGATGATCACAAATTTTGGAACGAACTATAATGTTTGCGAGGATGAGAATATTGTTTGTTTGTTTGTGATGTAAGGGATTACAATCCTGTTCTATAGCACGGAAACATGGAGGACAACAAAATAAACCAACAGAAAACTACAGACTTTCATAGATGGATGTTTACGTAGAATATATGGATTGAGATGGTATGATAAGATTACGAACGATGAACTCAGAGAAAGAACTAAGCAGATACCAGTAGAGAAAGAACTACGGAAGAGACACGGGATGGATAGTACACACATTGAGAAGACACGACTGAAAGCATTGCAAGGTAGGCACTGTTTCAGAACCCGCTGGTACAGAGGGTAGGGAAGGACTAGATATACCCAGAGAAGAGAGCTAGAGACTGATATTAAAGGATAGGTAAAACATGGAAAGAATTGGAAAGGATGGCAAGAGAGAGGAAGATCTAGAAGAAGTTTGTTGAAGACTTGTGCTCCGTTGGGAGATGAAATGTGAAGAAGAACGTTTAGTTTATGCACACTAGAGCCTCGATATCATTGTGGTTAATGCACTTGCTTTGTATGATAAGGGTTCGGGGTTCAATTCCAAAATTGAACCAGGTTTCCCAGGTCATCCAAGCCCCTATTTGATACCATAGAAACACCAGGAAGTAAAGTAGGCCTGTATTTATTGTTTTGGTTCGTCATGTGGTTTGTGTGAAATTGGTTCTGCCAGAAATATATTTCATGTAGCTTGTCGTATTTTAGGAGTTAAGCGAAGGCACGCACCAGTCAACCTGAGGACGAATCCTGTCTTGGTTATATCAGCGCGTGTATGCCAACATCTGATGCTACAAATGATAATGAGAGAATTACAGTATTTTGGACATATAAAAGATTTTAAAGCCGAAGGATTAACTTCATTTCACCGGGTTTTACCCATATGGCTCGGTCCCTCTCCGCAGAAATGACCCGCCCCGTGCCGAGAGTATTGCACAAAGCATGAACTCCGTAGCTCCAGCAACAATCTTATGGGTCTCTGATTATAGAAGAATGCATCCCGGCAAAGAGGAGAAGAGGAAGACCACGGAGAAGATGGATTCAGGATGTAACTGATGGTTTGGGCATGACAGATGAAGAGGCCTACTACGAGAGAGATAAATTCTAAAGACAGTTAAGATGGCAAAGTTGTGCTCAAGACAAGTTATTTGATGATGTTATCAATGTTTGCAATTTATGCATTATTATTTTAGTTCTTGTCCATGTTTCTGACCCATACAGCAGAACTGCTTTAACATTAAATATCCGAATTTTTATTCTATATTTGATTTTTTTAGACTTCCATATGTTTCTCTGTGCAACAAAAGCCCCATATTGCCTCTTATTTTAGGATATCGATTGCAGGCATGATCGATCAGATGATGATGCCCAAGCAATCTGGAAAATGAAAATTTTCTTAATGTGGTTTAACATCAAATACCAGGAAATTAAAGGCATCCGTTACAGCTGGGATGAGGCAGATTAGCAAAGCAGATAAAAATACAAACCCGGCATGGGATCCATAAATAGAGAATTACTTTTTTTTAAAGAGAAGAAAGAAATGATAGTAAAGATGACACAGAGATGGAATGATGAAACGGTCGATACCTGCATTAAACGATCGATACCTGCATGAAACGATCGATACCTGCATGAAACGATCGATACCTGCATGAAACGATCGATACCTGTATGAAACGATCAATGCCTGCATGAAACGATCATTACCTGCATGACACGATCAATACCTACATGAAACGATCAATACCTGCATGAAACGATCGATACCTGCATGAAACGATCGATACCTGTATGAAACGATCGATACCTGTATGCAGAACGATCAATACCTGCATGAAACGATCAATACCTGCATGACACGATCAATACCTGCATGAAACGATCAATACCTGCATGAAACGATCAATACCTGCATGAAACGACAATACCTGCATGACACGATGCGAGATCAACCTGCTCGGTACATGACACGATCAATACCTCATGAAACGATCAATACCTGCATGAAACGAGATACCTGCAGAACGATCAATACCTGCATGACACGATCAATACCTGCATGAAACGATCAATACCTGCATGACACGATCAATACCTGCATGAAACGATCGATTTATTTATTGATTAAATGTAATCCTTACTTCAAATCGAACCTCCAATACTTTCAGTTACCTCACATTGTGTTCAATTCTGCATGAAATCAATACCTGCATAAAACAATCGATTGATTGATAGATTCGTTAGGTTTCATCTTGTTCAATCACTCAAGTGTCATGCCTATCGGCGTAGGCGATCATGCCTCTCCAAAACTCTCTTTCTTCTTAGTGCAGTTAATCAGTTCTGACGTCCGTGTGTGCTGGCGCTCCCAAAGGGGAGACAAAAATAGTAACATAACAACATACAGGGCATGTCGTAAGACGCAACTAAGGTAGGGGCCTAGGAAAGCTACCTAGTAGATAAAGCGTCGCATAAATCGGATGTGCAGGCCTACTTGTAGGCGTATAACTGACACAACGTGCAATCGCTCATAGTCTTAGATCACATACAAATTACAAAGATTGGTTAACAAGTGGTCGTTATGGTAGTTCGAAGAAGGAGAAAAATCAGTGGATCTTTTGTTGAACCACGATGTCAGACCATCCAACAACATCATCATCTTCTTGTTGTCCCTCTGTCTTCTACGATCTCTTCTTCCCTGAATTTTACCCGTTGTCACCACATGTTCTAAACCTTCTCTATTATATGCTCAAAGAACTTTGATTGTCTGATTCTTATTCTTTTGATAACTTTCTTTGGGCGCAGGCCTGATTAAAAACCTTATCATTTGTTTTCTTCGTTGTCCTTAGAATTTTCAGCATTCTTTTGTAAAACAACATCTCTCTATAGCTTCCAATGATCTTATTGATTCCTTGCTCATTGTCCATGATTTGCTGCTATACATAAGTATAGCACCGGAGTACTCATTTCCGTAATTATTATCTTTTTAATTGATGAACTGACGTCAAATCACACGGCTACTGCTGCTTGTAGTTTGATTGGGGACAATCAAAGCCCAGCGGAGTAAACCGTACATAAAACTGGACAGCAGGAAAACCAAGTAGTCCAAAAAAGACAGGTTTTCTACACCTGCTGAGATGATAGCAAATAGCAATCTGCTGCCTTGCAGGTTGGCTGGAGACAGTCAAAGGCTGACGAAGAGCAAACCCAGTAAACGCTGGTTGAAATCGGACACTTCGCCGAAGGAAAAACACCAGAACTCCGAATGGTACTGAACAATGTGACGTAAAATTGCGTTTCACTTGCAGATTCACATGTAGAGGATTTTGATTGATTGATTCGCCCGAGTGGTTACCGGGGCCCAAATTTGGGGTGTAAAGAATATAACCACTGATACCTGCCACGCATGTCGTAAGAGGCCACTAAGGAGGTTTGGTTGAAATCGGATGCACATGTCCTAAATGTGTAGAAGTCAACCTGCTGCCTTGCAGGACAGCTGGGGGCAGCCGTCCTAGATAGTAACATAGAACATAAGAATAGTAACATAGCAACATACAGGGCATGTTGTAAGACGCGACTACAGTAGGGGCCTAGGAACGTTACCTTAGTAGATAAAAAACGTCACTGAAATCGGATGTGCAGGCCTACTTGTACAACGTAGGTTCTTCTATACAACTTGTATAACTGGTACAACGTACAATCACTGTTAGGCTCAGATCACATACAGACAGCAAAGAGTGGTTTAACAAGTAGTCGATATGGAACGTTCGAAGAAGAAGAAGAAAAAGAAGAAGAAGATCTGATATTTCTAACGGTTCACAATTTTATGTCATATTTTTTTCAGATTTCACTGTGGTTGTTGCTTCGATTGTTGTACTTACAGTTGGTTCCAATGGTCAAGTATTTGCAACATCCGCTATCAGGTAGTATATTTGTAGTATATTATGTAGTATTTGTATGTATATATATATATATATATATATTTATATATATATATATATATATATATATATATATATATAAGCCTTTCTCCAACTTTGGTCTTACCATCAATACCGAGAAATATGAAGTCATGTACCAAACAGCTCCTGGAAAAAGTATATGCCGAACCAAATATTAAAACAAGCGGCAGGAAACTGAAAGTAGTGGGCATATTTACTTATCTTGGAAGCACACTGTCCCAAAATGTCACCATATATGACGAAATAAATACCAGAATCTCTAAAGCTAGCAGCACCTTTGGCAGGCTACATAGAAACGTCTGGCACAGATGTGGTATTGGCCAAGCCACAAAACTGAAGGTATATCAAGCTGTCGTGCTTCCAGTACTTCTTCACGCATGCGAAACGTGGACTGTATATCAGAGACACGCAAGAAAGCTAAACCACTTTCACACAGTCTGCCTTAGAAAAATAATGAACATAAAATGGCAGGATATGATCCCAGATACAGAGGTCCTGAAAAGAGCTGCTCTCCCCAGCATCTATACAATCTTGATGCAGTCCCAGACAAGATGGGCAGGACATGTGGCTCGAATGTCAGATTGCAGAATACCCAAATGACTCTTTTATGGTGAGCTGCATAGCGGTAAACGCTAACAGGGGGCCAGAAAAAGCGATTCAAAGATACACTCAAGAACTCGATGAAATCTTTTGGCATAGATGTCAACAACTGGGAGAATGCTGCTCAAGACAGATCAGCCTGGCGCACACTGCTTCGACACGGTTCCTCGGCCTGCGAGGTAGGTAGAACAGCACGGATGGAGCAAAAACGTCAAAACAGAAAGGCAGTAAAACTTCCCACAAGTGCAAGTATACTTTGCCCACACTGTACAAGAACATTTCAAGCACGTATCGGTCTCACTAGTCATCTACGCAAACACAGACAAACATAGCGCAACTACATTCCCTTGGATGAAAATTGGTGTGGTCATCATCACCTGTGATGGACGAGCATCATATATATATATATATATATATATATATATATATATATATTACAGTAGAACCCACTTATCTTGACCTCGGTTAACTCGCCAACCCTATTAAGTCGACGCTTTTGAAGTGGAACCGCCAAATTCTCTCTTTGTCTTAGCATTTTCGCATCGGATATCTCGATTCTTTTATGTCGCCGAACCCTAATATCTCGAGCACAAAAGAGGGCCAAATTTGCCACTTAACGTTGGTTATCTCGATCCCCATGACCATGGGTGTTAACTTATGCTACAGTAATATATACACAAAAAGCAAAAAGCAACAAAGCATTTTAGACTTTGTAAAGAAACCATAGTAACCGCGTGTACAATACTTTTCAGAGCTGTGTCAGTTTGTATAAATAAAGGTTTGTATCGAGAATCGACGGTGGTTTTTATTTTATATTGGTAAATTTCTGCTGTTAGTTGGTGCACATATGCCTTTTGTTGTTAGCAAACATGTATGTACATTTTTATAGCATGCCGATCGCTTCATCAAACAAATAACACGTGCATGTACATTCTCATTTATTAACGCACATCATGTACATAAAGAAATTTCAAGCACATGTTAATATTTTGCCGCCATATTGGTTTTCGTTTATCTCGATCATCGGTTATCCCGACGCTTTTGGCAAACCCCTAGGCCGGCGACATAACCGGGTTCTACTGTATATGTATATTTGTAGTATATTACTAGTATGTTATGTTATGTTATGTTATACGATCGGCGCCATGGCACATTTGGCCTTTACATTTGTGCTCTGTCCTCCGCTGCAGTAGCCATCCCAACGTCCATTTGCTCACCTTACCCATGAGAAGTAGATTAATAAACCTTCTCTCTCTACCACGAAGACGACACTGTCTGGTATGCCCAAACTTAACTCCTAATTCTCGCACTCGTTCCAGTATCTGAGACTCGTACATATCACATAATTGAGAGCGTACCGCATTGATGGCATCGGCTCTGTCCATACTTCTGCCCGCTTGAATCGGGGCATTATTTATAAGAAAGTCAGCACGCTCGTTACCCTGCACTCCAGCATGTTCAAGTGTGTACAGCCACGTCATTTGCTTGAGATGTGATCTTCGAATGCTGTCCATCCATTCCACGCGCATACTTCCAGATTCAATCCTGTGAAGTATATTCATCGAGTCCGATATGTCACTTAAGGTATATAGAAGTAATGTACTGGGAGTGCTTTTATACAGTAGTGAATGCTGGAAAATAACCCAACACATAATACACAAGTTGGAGACAATTCAGAAGAAATGTTTAAGAAGAATCCTGCAAATTTTCTGGCCAAATACCATAATAAATGAGGAGCTTTTGAAACGAACAGACTGTGCATCCTTGGAGACCATCATTAAGAGACAAAGATGGAGATAGTTTGGACATGTATGTCGTATGCCAGTGGGGGCATTTGCTTTGACAGCTCTCGGATGGACAGCGGATGGGAAGAGAAGGCCTGGATGTCCAAAGGAAACATGGAGAAGAACGATGGAGAGAGAGTTGAAAGAGTGTGGCCTGACGTGAGAGACGGTTGGTAGGAAGGCAGCAGAACGGCAACAGTGGAAGTATCTTATGGAAGCTTTATGTGACAATCGGGACACGAAGAGGATATAGATATAGATATGTCACGAGTATGTGTAGCTACTAACTAGATTTTCCTATGGCTTACAGCCGTAATAGCTATAAATGTACAGTCGATCCAAAAGTGCAGGTTACGATATGAGTGGGTGTCCTTTATTGCAGTTTCTAGCCTCCAGAGGCTTACGTATATCTACTATCCTGGACAAGCGGGTGTTTGCGGTAATGAGAGATCGGACAGGTGGGCATCAACAGCATAGATTGTTAGGGAGTTGATGATGGATAATGGGGATGTTCTTCGGTCTCTTCCCGGCTGAATGTTGGATGAAGACGCTAAAATAAATGTTGAATTGAGCCAGCGATTTAAGTAGTTTGGAGTTACACGTTGTACAAGTCGAACTGGATGCCTGAGCGACCGAGAGAGTAGCGTATTTAACTAGCGAGTCACAGAAACCATCAGTATGCATACTTTTCGATATCTGTTGGAGGAGACTGACCAACTATGGGTCTGCCCGGGAGTGACTCCACCCGTTGTACAAGTAGAACTGGATGCCTTAGGGACCGAGAGAGTAGCGTGTTTAACTAGCGAGTCACAGAAACCATCAGTATGCATACTTTTCGATATCTGCTGGAGGAGACTGACCAACTATGGGTCTACCAGGAGTGACTCCACCCGTTGTACAAGTCGAACTGGATGCCTGAGGGACCGAGAGAGTAGCGTGTTTAACTAGCGAGTCACAGAAACCATCAGTATGCATACTTTTCGATATCTGTTGGAGTAGACTGACCAACTATGGGTCTACCAGGAGTGACTCCACCCGTTGTACAAGTCGAACTGGATGCCTGAGGGACCGAGAGAGTATCGTGTTTAACTAGCGAGTCACAGAAACCATCAGTACGCATACTCTTCGATATCTGATGGAGGAGATTGATCAACTATGGGTCTGCCCGGGAGTGCAATGACGTCGGTTCAGTAACCAATGACCAATGACCAGTACTGCATGCAATGATGTGCAACAAGTCATTGTTAATTGAAGTCAGAAAGAGAGTTACTCAATGCTACGTAAAACCAATACTGACATATGGATGTAAGTCATGGACAATAAATAAACAGATAGCAAAGTCACTGGAACTCACAGACATTTCGATTTACATGATTATACTAAGAATCCCACCATTATCAAATAGCTTGTCTTGAACAGAACGTTGCCACCCTAACAGTCCTTCAAAATTTATTTCTCTCTCTCATGGGTCAGATGTTCCGCCCCTACAGCCGTCATGACAACTTATCAGTTACATCATGAATTCATCTTCTCCGTGGTCTTCCTCTTTTCCTCTTAGCTTGGATGTCTCCCTCCTTATTGGTCTTATACAACACTGCGTGCCTTTTTAAATGTCCAAAATGCTTAAATTTGTTCACTCCCATTTAGTGTGCTGTGAAAGAAGTGAAATTCTTCACTTCTGTTGTGTCCTTTGCTTGATAAAGGCCTTTTGGTCGAAACGTTGCTGTGTATTGTTATTGTTTTTGTATTTTGTAAAACTCCAGTACTTTGTTTTTACTTGTTTCGTCATTCTTATTGGTAACATCAGCCAGTTTTCTTTGATTTTCAGTTCCTTTTTGGATAGAGATATTTGTTCTCTTATCTGTCCATGATATACAGAGGACTCTACCGTAACACTTATATTAAAAAACACTTATATTTTTCCAATACTTTGTTAAATGTCCATGCTTCATACCCATACGTTAAGAATCCCATATAAACTGCTAAAATTTATTTATATTCCTACTGAAGGGGTGTTCGATTCTTACAAATCCTGCGAATGCTGCATGTGGATCGCCAAGGTGGAACCTGGCGACTGCTTGGTTCTGTTGTATATATTCATAGACAAGTAAGTCAAAGTTATCTTACGTTTCTTTCCTAATATGAACGTTACAATGTTTTAATATGTTAGTTTGTAATGGTCAATTTGCTTGGATGTCTGATAAACGCATTCCACAAACTGTTGATATATGGCGAGCTTGAAGGGGCAGACGATCAGTTGGTGATCAGGAAAAAAACCGTTTTAAACTCTTAAAGTTTCTCTAAAATACATCGATATAGAGGACACATGCTGGGAATCTCTTGCCAAGATCGCCAAATGTGGCGCTGTAACAATACAAGAGGAACTCACATAGTTGAGACTCGCCATGCTATTGAGACGCAGAGAAAGTGAGCTGTGTGAAAAGACAAAACACACACAACACCTCATGTCTAACCTTGATCATGTATGCCCTACCTATGGTAGGGAAGTGTTTTCGAGGATTGGACTCTAGTCACCTCTGCACACACCAGGGTGGTGCAGCAGCACACGTCTGAGGATGCTGTCATCCCTATAAAAGGAAACAAAACATAAAGAGTTGAATAAATATACGCCTGTGTGGTGGCGCCGGTGCCGCAAGGGAAGCAAAGAATAGTACCACTGCAACCGCCAAGGCATGTCGTAAGAGGCGACTGATGTAGGACCTAGGAAAGCTACCTAGTAAATAAAAAGCGGCGCAGAAATCGGATGTGCTGGCCTACGTGTAATCGCATAACTGGCACAACGTACAATCGCTCTTAGGCTCAGATCACATACAAAATCACACAGAGTGGATAACAAGTAGTTGATATGGAGTGCTCAAAGCAGAAGAAAAGGAATAAATATCAACATTGCAGAATTTCTCACTTTCTAACATATTTCTCACTTTCTAACATATTTCTCACTTTCTAACATATTTCTCACTTTCTAACATATTTCTCACTTTCTAACATATTTCTCACTTTCTAACATATTTCTCACTTTCTAACATATTTCTCACTTTCTAACATATTTCTCACTTTCTAACATATTTCTCACTTTCTAACATATTTCTCACTAGGGCAAGAGAAAAACAACTCTCTAAGTTGAAAAACACATTTTAATTAGTAGTGAGCCGCGATATCGTGTTTATCTAGTGAACTTGTGTCGGGGGTTCAATTCCAATGGAAGTGGAAATTGTTTTCGAGCATATCCACTCTCACGTCAACCCAGCCTTAAATGGGTACCAGAGAAACACTGGGATATAATGGCGGTCCGTGATATATTGTCCACATCACACATCATGTGTCGTTATTCAATGAAAAATACAAGCCAAAAACTGTATTCCACAATATACATCATGGTAGTTAAACGGGTCTAGTAGTACGTTTGTTTTATTTCCGAGGGACCATGGAACGTGGTCTCCGATAACATACGGCTGGCCGACTCAGGTAAAAATTCTAAGAAATAAGACCACAACTGTCGCGTGATCCTCGCATTCCAGTTTTGTTTTAATACTAATTCATTTTTCGATCCAGAAGCACTTGAGCTTTCAGCTCTTCAGCTCGGTGCCATGGACATCGTAACACTTCAGTCCGTGCCACGAACACCGTAAATCTGGAGAATCTGTTGCTTTTCTGCCAGCCCGTGGAATTTAAACTGCACTCACAGGGGCTTGTCACCCGTCGTCCAACGCGCTACGAACACGCTGGGCAGGCGGGCTTATACTAATTCATTTAAAACAACGGAATATGCTAAATCAAGGTTATATTATGTTACAAGTTAAGTTTAAAGTTAAGGTATAACAATATTATTAACATTTTTCATCAATAAATAACCATGAAGGCACAGAATTGAGTAACATTGCAAAAATGCTTACAGTGTTATATCAAACATATACAAAAACCAGCCCCCATTAAACAGGAATGTTCGATTTTTCGTCTGAACCAGTCGGCCTTATGTTGTCGGTGGCCTTCCATAGAACTATGCCGCCGGTGGATAGGTGTTTCGAAGTTCCGTTATTTACTGTACGATACGAGATTGGCAGTCTCTGTCTCAGAACTAGGTACTCTATCTGACCTATATTGAGATCATGTGATATGAACAAGGACAGGTATATCCCAATATTACATTAGCAAGGTCCGTTTACTTAGTCATCTCCGCTCCTCGTGGAGCATATGGCCTCAACAGTTGTTCAACAATTTTCCCGACCTCTGTCTATTTTTTTATGGCCATCCATGATAGCTCAGCCCCTTTCAGTTCCTCAACAGGACATCGTCTCCAGGTCTGTTTAGAACATCCTCTTTTTCCGTTTTCCTTGCGGGTTCCACTCAAGCCTATTTACTCAGTATTATCGCAGCCAGATTACTCTCCATATCTGATCTGAGCCGGTCTGACCACCTTAGATCTATATTCTTCTTCTTCTTCTTTGCGTTCGTTCTTTACGACCAATTTTAATCACTCTTTGTGATATGTTTGATCTTTGCCAAGAACGTGTATACGTTGCACATTGGTTTGGTAGGTCCCTAAACGCATAGACTTCTACACGTTTAGGACGCATGCATCAGATTTCAGCCAAACCTCCTTAATCGCCTCTTACGACATGCGTGGCAGGTAACAGTGGTTCTATTCTTTACACTCCAAACTTAGACCCCGGTAACCACTCGGGCGAGATCTATATGAAGATCAGAGATCTCTGGAAAACTATCATAATCACTCAACGACAGGAAAGTGCCTAGTACCTATGAAGCGAGAGGCGATCCCCTTGCCCCTAAAGACTCTACAGCCGGAGGATTAACTTGATTGCACTACGATTTACCCCATATGACTCGGTCCCTCTCCACAGAAAGTGCACGCCATCTGCCGAGAGTATTGCCCAAAGGACAAACTCATCAGCTCCGGTAAAAATTCTACGGGTTTTTTTGATAAAATGCGCTGGTAAACATAACGACTTGGTCCGGATTCGAACCCAAAACCTTTGGAACGCAAAGCAAAGGCGTAACCACTTAGCCACAGACTTACTTACATATACTTCCACAGACACCCCTGAAGTTGAGAGACATGTAGAGTCACTTAGCCACAGAGGTCCTTACATATACTTCTACAGACACCCCCTGAAGTTGAGAGACATGTAGAGTCACGTAGCCACAGAGGTCCTTACATATACTTCTACAGACACCCCCTGAAGTTGAGAGACATGTAGAGTCACTTAGCCACAGACTTACTTACATATACTTCCACAGACACCCCTGAAGTTGAGAGACATGTAGAGTCACTTAGCCACAGAGGTCCTTACATATACTTCCACAGACACCCCTGAAGTTGAGAGACATGTAGAGTCACTTAGCCACAGAGGTCCTTACATATACTTCCACAGACACCCCTGAAGTTGAGAGACATGTAGAGTCACTTAGCCACAGAGGTCCTTACATATACTTCCACAGACACCCCTGAAGTTGAGAGACATGTAGAGTCACTTAGCCACAGAGGTCCTTACATATACTTCCACAGACACCCCTGAAGTTGAGAGACATGTAGAGTCACTTAGCCACAGAGGTCCTTACATATACTTCCACAGACACCCCTGAAGTTGAGAGACATGTAGAGTCACTTAGCCACAGAGGTCCTTACATATACTTCCACAGACACCCCTGAAGTTGAGAGACATGTAGAGTCACTTAGCCACAGAGGTCCTTACATATACTTCTACAGACACCCCCTGAAGTTGAGAGACATGTAGAGTCACTTAGCCACAGAGGTCCTTACATATACTTCTACAGACACCCCCTGAAGTTGAGAGACATGTAGAGTCACTTAGCCACAGAGGTCCTTACATATACTTCTACAGACACCCCCTGAAGTTGAGAGACATGTAGAGTCACTTAGCCACAGAGGTCCTTACATATACTTCCACAGACACCCCTGAAGTTGAGAGACATGTAGAGTCACTTAGCCACAGACTTACTTACATATACTTCCACAGACACCCCTGAAGTTGAGAGACATGTAGAGTCACTTAGCCACAGAGGTCCTTACATATACTTCCACAGACACCCCTGAAGTTGAGAGACATGTAGAGTCACTTAGCCACAGAGGTCCTTACATATACTTCTACAGACACCCCCTGAAGTTGAGAGACATGTAGAGTCACTTAGCCACAGAGGTCCTTCATATACTTCTACAGACACCCCTGAAGTTGAGAGACATGTAGAGTCACTTAGCCACAGAGGTCCTTACATATACTTCCACAGACACCCCTGAAGTTGAGAGACATGTAGAGTCACTTAGCCACAGAGGTCCTTACATATACTTCTACAGACACCCCCTGAAGTTGAGAGACATGTAGAGTCACTTAGCCACAGAGGTCCTTACATATACTTCCACAGACACCCCTGAAGTTGAGAGACATGTAGAATTGATTGAATGAAAATCGTAGCATTTCCTTTACATGACATCACCATCAACCACAGTAAACGAGTCGTTGTATTTCAAGACACCACTTATACGTTCAGTAGTTTCCATTGCTTTCTGAACGGTGAGGTCTATTTTTACCGTTCATAAAAATCGTTCGAATAAATTTGCTTTCTGCCGCGGAGTTTGAACCAGTTTGAAATCAGAGACATGTCTGGTCAACCACTAGTGACAACTGTTATAAGAAAGAGAATATGGAGATATGTTGGACACACCTTGAGGAGAAATGATTCAACGAATATCAAAGCAGGCATTAAAGTGGGATGCAAGAAAGAGAGGTCGACCTAAAGAGACCCTGAAACGAACTTTGCTGAGAGATGCAGGAAATATCGGTCTCAGTTCCATGGAGGAGATTGAGCGAGTTGCCCAGGATAGAGCGGTATGGAGAAATTACTTGCAGGCCCTGTATAGCGTATAATGGTACGAGAGGAATTATTATTACTCTTGGGTGTGATCAAGCTCACTACCGCTTAGCGACAAACGACCCAAAGTTGATTACTGATATCATAATTAGACATTCATTCATCCGGGGGGTTTTTGTTTCTGGTATACCACGGAAAGTACAAACTTAAGAGGGAACATGGTGACAGCCGGTACATTTAATGGTATGGTAGAATGAGTGAAGGGTTTGAAAATGGAAACAAAAGAAAGTTAATATTCTAAACATGTCTAACATCTTGCCTAGAGAAATTTTCAACAATAGAACACAACTCAAGATAGACATTTGTATAGAGCCATGATAGTCTATTTTAACCGACATGGCACTTAATGATAGTTAGGTGCTATTTCAGCCGACATGGCACTTAATGATAATCTGTTTCAGCCGGCATGGCACTTAATGATAGTTAGCTGCTCTTTCAGCCGGCATGGCACTTAATGATAGTTAGCTGCTCTTTCAGCCGACATGGCACTTAATGATAGTTGCTTACTATTTCTGCCTCTTATTGTGATTGTTTTACACTGAAGAACAATAAAGAAAAAATCAATAAGGTTAATGAAAGCCACCGAGGTGTGGTTTTACAAAAGAATGTTGAAAATCACTTGAACACCCAGGGATAAACATGTTTTAAAGCAGGTTTGCACACAAAGAAACCTGATCAAAAGAATAAGAATCAGAAAATCAATATTCTTGACTGGACACACATGTTGACCCAGATTGAGAGGAGAGGGTGACGATGGGTTGGGCATGCCCTAGGGAAGACATAACCAAGTGTCACTAGACAGGCACTTGAGTGGAACCCACAAATCAAACGGAAAAGAGGACGTCCTAAACAGACCAGGAAACGAAGTCTTCTTGAGAAACATAAAGGTGCTGGACTATTCTGGGAGACCATACAAAACTCTCGTATTGCTATAGCAGCTAGTGCCTTCACTAAATTAACGAATATCTGGCAATCTCAAGACCTTTGTATATGCACAAAAGTTAAATTATTTAGGTCATGTGTGATTCATGTACTGACCTACGGTTGTGAAAGTTGGAAATCAACAAAGAAAAATGATACGAAACTGGACAGCTTTGAGAATAAATGTCTCCGAAAATTATTAAAAGTAAAATGGAGTGATTTCGTTTCTAACAACACACTGAGAGATAGAACACACCAACAACCCGTATCAAATATTATAAGAAAACGAAGGTGGAAATATTTAGGTCATGTTCTTAGATCAGACAAAAGAGACTAAATCGACAAGTCCTTATGTGGTCACCAGTTAGGAAAGAAAACGTGGAAGACCTAAGACCACTCTTCGAAGAACCATCCAACAAGAAAGTAAACTATTGGGATGTAAAACCATACAAGATCTCCAACTGCTAGCAACAAACCGCATCACATGGAGATATAAAACCTCTGCCCTATGTGCCGCCTTTGGCACGAAAGGAACAAACTAACTATACAGAAAACAGACAGTGACCGGGAAAAGTGGCGAATCATTGTTGAAGCCTTATGCTCCACGAGGAGCGGAGAGGAATAAGTAAGTAAGTAATTAATGCTCCTCGGGCATATAATGCTAAGAGAAGGTTTGGAACGTTTGGTGTGATAAGGGATAAAATTCAGGGAAGGAGAAATCGTGGAAGACAGTGAGGATAAGATGTTGGATGGTCTAACATCGTAGTTCGACAAAAGATCGACGTCAGAACTGAGTAACTGCACCAAGGAGAGCGAGTTGTGGAGAGATATGATCGCCCACAGCTGCAGGTCTGTCACTTGCTTGATCAATTGAGCATATTTTGTTTCGTTTCTGATTTCACTCAATTTATTTCACATCTTTAAACAACACGGAGACAAATATATTTCATCACGTATACGCTTTCGTTTTCAGTTTGGAATATCTTCATTGCACTCCAGACATATACATATGTACATATGTGCTTCGATCTCCTTCGCAATATCTCCAACAGCGTCCAGCGACTGACCCGGACATATATATATGTGTTTCGATCTCCTTCGCAATATCTCCAACAGCGTCCAGCGACTGACCCTGACATATATATATGTGTTTCGATCTCCTTCGCAATATCTCCAACAGCGTCCAGTGACTGACCGTACCAGTTCGATGTTGATTGATGAGCCTACTCATATACCTGTTGTGCTGTTCTTTTCTGATCATTCCAATCTTGAATCCAAGCTCTTGCACTTTAGTAGTTGGCGTGTATTTGTTTAGATGAAAGTCCTGTTTGCGGCCACACTCTATGAGGGCGTTCAGAATGTTAGCTCTGTCCATTGGCTGACCCTGTCCCTCCACCCATTCCCTTTCTATATGTCAGAAGAGCCAGCCAGTTTGTCCGCTCTATCAATGCCGTCCGACGCCCATGTGTCCCGGAGCGAGATAAATGCAATTCTGTTAATCGATGACTCTTATATAAAGAGACACAAATGGTTGGAGAAGACCATCATGGAAGGAGGTATCCCGGCAAAGAGGAGAAACTGAAAACCACGGAGAAGATAGATTCGGGATATAACTGATGGATTCAGCGTAACGGCTGTAGAAGTATGACATCTGGCTTGGGAGAGAAAGAAATTTCGAAAGACTGTAAGGGTGTCAACGTTCTGCTCATGATAGGCTATTTGATGATGTAGTAATTCAGTCCATTGAATACGTACCGAACCAGCCGCCTCCTCCGGGACCATACTCAATGAATCACTCCTAATGCACGCATGAGTATAGTTTTGTGACTCGAGATCGAGTAATACCATATTCACTGCCAGTACTTTCATTGTTGTGCTACGTGATCAATACGTTTTATGTTTCAGGAACTGATCACAACTTTGTACATAGGATTTCTCGGTTTGATATTCTCCTCATATTTTGTTTACCTTGCCGAAAAGGATTCCGGTGAGGATTTCACTAGCTATGCAGACGCCCTGTGGTGGGGTGTGGTAAGTAACACCACCACCATCATCATCATCAAATAGTTTGCCCTTAACTGAACTTTGCCACTCTATCAGTACCTTGGAATTTCTCTCTCTCTCATATGTCAGATGTCCCGCTTCTGCAGCCATCATGCTCAAACCATCAGTTACATCCTGAATCCATCTTCTCTGTGGTCTTCCTCTTCTTTTCTTTGCCGTTATCCCTCCTTCCATAATGATCTACTCCAACCCTTCTCACCTTTTCATATGTTCAAAATATTTCAATTTTCATATGTTTATGACATTGAGTTTCAGTCAGTTTTCTTTGATTTTTAGTTCTTTCAATATATATATATAGTTGGCTAATTACATTGTAAGGCCATGTAACACCAGTCTCTTCTATTCAGCTAACGAAAGTCTAAATAAAATATGGAACTGCAAGTTATATAGTTTTTAACTAAACTATAAATTTTCAATTCAAGTGTTGTATCAATCCTAACATATGCCAGCGAGAGTTGGAAAATGACTAAAGATATAGAAAGCAAGTTGAATACAGTTGAAAATAGATGTCTGCGAAAAATAATGAATATAAAATGGAACGAATTCAGGAGAAGTGATGAAATCAGAGAAATGACTGGTCAACCACTAGCAACAACTGTTATGCAAGGGAGAAGATGGAGATATGTTGGGCATACTCTGAGAGAAATTATCAAAGAATCATAAAACAGGCATTGAAGTGAGAATCAAATGGTTCAAGAAAGAAAGGACGTCATAAGAAGCACTGAAAGGAACTTTATTGAGTGAAATATCTAACTTAAATCTATAGAAGAGATTGAACAATTTCAAGACATTTTTTGTTCGCCAAATATCATTATTCATGGAAAGCGCCCTTACAAAATATATCACAACTTTATTGTGTTAACTCCCAGTGCATTATTTCATATTTCAGAATGTGCATAGTTGAAAGCTCTATTCTCAGAATGTGCATAGTTGAAAGCTCTATTCTCAGAATGTGCATAGTTGAAAGCGCTATTCTAAGAATGTACAGAGTTGAAAGCACTATTCTAAGAATGTACAGAGTTGAAAGCACTATTCTAAGAATGTACAGAGTTGAAAGCACTATTCTAAGAATGTACAGAGTTGAAAGCACTATTCTCAGAATGGGCAGAGTTGAAAGCTCTATTCTCACAATGTACAGCCTAAGATGCTGTATTCTAAAAAATACATTTGATGTATTCTACATAAATTACGAACAAATCATATAAAATTGATTTTCTAAATTAAATTCTTTAGCAAAATGTTTTGGCTTGTGAGTGAGCTTATCGGTGAATTTATACCACCCTACAGTTTGTCAAGTAGCTTGCCGTATTGTACAAGTTAATGAAAAACAAATAGTATCATTCTGTTAGATTTTTTTTCATTTTAAAATGTGACAAATTGTAGTTTTCATGTTTTTATTCTGAAGTTAAGAATTACCTTTAAAGATAAACGTATCATGTTACTCAGATAACCGTGACCACAATTGGATATGGTGATACTGTTCCCAAGACATGGATGGGACGAATCGTTGCTTCCTTTCGTTTCTCTGTGTATCCATTCTTTCTCGCTTTACGATAAGTTTAATAATTTGTCATGTATCCTGGACAATCGCTTAATTCTCCATGGAAGGACATATTCTGCTCTCTAGAAAGATTGTCTCAGTCTCTTGCGATTTTCTGAACCGATCCACTTAAAGTGCTGATAATTCGTGATCATTTCTCATCAAAGTAGTGACCTGCTAACATACTCAATGCTTCTAGAAACTGTCTTATAACAGTTATCACTAGTAGTTGACCAGCTATACTCTCTGTGATTGTCATCACTTCTCCTGAATTCAGTTCCATGTTCTATATTCGATTATGCTTTTCGCAGACTATTCTGTCCTCCTTCACCACATGCATTCACAGACTATGCTTGCTATGATCCTTAATAAGCATTCTCAAGAAGATGACTCATGAATGAAATGTAACACTACACAAAATGTAGCATATTTCAACCATTGAGGATTTCTTCTTCTCCGTCATTAAACAAGTAAACTGTTTATAAAAGATGATCATGCACAACAAAAGAACAACTTACAAACACTTACAGATACATTAGGCAGATACAAAGCATTGAAGAGAGAGCAAAGTTCAAGTACCACTGAATCAGTGAAGACAAAGAAGTAAATGACGTTCTGAAGTTGTTTGAAACTCTTCATGACCTGAACGATAACATCAAACTATAGAAGAATACTAGTCACAACAGAGATGAAATGTCAACACTGAACATTAACATCAAACTATAGAAGAATACTAGTCACAACGAGTGAAAATGCTCACTGAAGATAACATCACTATGGATAAGTACACAAGTGAATGTCCAGAAAAACATACTTGAAGATTATCACAAAGAGATAAAGGATATTCCTATCTCATTGCATTGGATGCATACCGATGAATGGCTAAGACGAAAACACGAGAGAACCCAGTAGATACACCAATCAACAAGAACGGGAGTTGATAGTCTAAACACACTGAAATGCATGCTTAAGAAGAGATCGGATCAATTATGGACACATGCTTCTTCTTCTTCAACCGCTCCGTATCGACCGCTTGTTAAACTACTTTGTGATTTAAGTCTAAGAGCGATTGTACGTTGTTCCAGTTATGCGCCTACATGTATATCAGCACATCCGATTTCTGCGACGTTTTTTCTTTACTAGAGTAGCTTCCTAGGCCCCTACCTCAGTCGTCTCTTACGACATGCCTTGTAGGTCGCAGTGTTACTATTCGTTGCTCCCCTTACGAGCCCTTACAACACACAGACGATGGACATGTGCGATGATCCTCAAATGAAGATGATCCTCAAATGAAGATGATCCTCAAATGAACAGTGAACACTACACAAAATGTAGCAATATTTCGCAACCATTGAGGATTTCTTCTTCTCCGTCATTAAACAAGTAAACTGTTTATAAAAGATGATCATGCACAACAAAAGAACAACTTACAAACACTTACAGATACATTAGGCAGATACAAAGCATTGAAGAGAAGAGCAAGAGTTCAAGTACCACTGAATCAGTGAAGACAAAGAAGTAAATGACGTTCTGAAGTTAGTTTGAAAACTCTTCATGACCTGAACGATAACATCAAACTATAGAAGAATACTAGTCACAACAGAGATGAAATGTCAACACTGAACGATAACATCAAACTATAGAAGAATACTAGTCACAACAGAGATGAAATGTCTACACTGAACGATAACATCAAACTATAGAAGAATACTAGTCACAACAGAGATGAAATGTCAACACTGAACGATAACATCAAACTATAGAAGAATACTAGTCACAACAGAGATGAAATGTCTACACTGAACGATAACATCAAACTATAGAAGAATGCTAGTCACAACAGAGATGAAATGTCTACACTGAACGATAACATCAAACTATAGAAGAATGCTAGTCACAACAGAGATGAAATGTCTACACTGAACGATAACATCAAACTATAGAAGAATGCTAGTCACAACAGAGATGAAATGTCTACACTGAACGATAACATCAAACTATAGAAGAATGCTAGTCACAACAGAGATGAAATGTCTACACTGAACGATAACATCAAACTATAGAAGAATGCTAGTCACAACAGAGATGAAATGTCTACACTGAACGATAACATCAAACTATAGAAGAATACTAGTCACAACAGAGATGAAATGTCTACACTGAACGATAACATCAAACTATAGAAGAATGCTAGTCACAACAGAGATGAAATGTCTACACTGAACGATAACATCAAACTATAGAAGAATGCTAGTCACAACAGAGATGAAATGTCTACACTGAACGATAACATCAAACTATAGAAGAATGCTAGTCACAACAGAGATGAAATGTCTACACTGAACGATAACATCAAACTATAGAAGAATGCTAGTCACAACAGAGATGAAATGTCTACACTGAACGATAACATCAAACTATAGAAGAATGCTAGTCACAACAGAGATGAAATGTCTACACTGAACGATAACATCAAACTATAGAAGAATGCTAGTCACAACAGAGATGAAATGTCTACACTGAATGTTGGGAGTATCAAGAAGAGACCGGTTGAGAAATTAAGACATCAGGAAACAAATGTATACAACATCAGTACTAGACTTCATCAAGAAACAACAAATGAAATGGTTCGACCACATGAGCAGATTATCAACAGACAAGTGCACCTCAAAGAGAAAAGTTACTCCGATACAGTGGATATAAGGCAAAAGGCCATTCACGCAAAAATTGGATCTCAGAGATAACAGTGGGACGAAAAAAACTGTTTATGAATCGCACACAAAATCCCTTTCTAGAAATCTCTTCTTATCCTGACGCCGTGAGACAAAACATGATTAGAGAAAAGAATAAGTCGTTTCATCAGTACTCATCATCACCAAACAGCTTGTCCTGAGCAGAACTGTGCTACTCCAACAGTCGTCCGTAATTTCTCTCTTTCATAGGCCAGATGTCCCGCCTCTGCAGCCATCATGTTCAAACCATCAGATACATCCTGAATCCATCTTCTCCGTGGTCTTCCTCGTCTTCTCTTTGCCGGTATGCCTCCTTCCATGATGGTCTTCTCTAGCCCTTCATGTCTTTTTATATGTCCAAAATATCTCAACTTTCTCTTTATTATTTGTTGCATTAGCCTGTTTTCTTTGATTTTGAGTTCTTTCTGGATAGATCTATTTGTTCTCTTATCTGTCCATGGTATACGCAGGACTCTTCTAATGCATTGTCTTGGAAGGTAGTCTGCTTTTGCTTTCCTTCCTGGCAGTGACCATACTGGTCCATGACCGTACCCATTGTCTCTATTACAGAGATCCTCTGTCTACCTTCCTGGCAGTGACCATACTGGTCCATGACCGTAGCCATTGTCTCTATTACAGAGATCCTCTGTCTACCTTCCTGGCAGTGACCATACTGGTCCATGACCGTAACCATTGTCTCTATTACAGAGATCCTCTGCCTACCTTCCTGGCAGTGACCATACTGGTCCATGACCGTAGCCATTGTCTCCATTACAGAGAGCCTCTGTCTACCTTCCTGGCAGTGACCATACTGATCCATGTCCGTAGTCATTGTCTCTATTACAGAGATCCTCTGTCTACCTTCCTGGCAGTGACCATACTGGTCCATGTCCGCAGTCATTGTCTCTATTACAGAGATCCTCTGTCTACCTTCCTGGCAGTGACCATACTGGTCCATGACCGTAGCCATTGTCTCTATTACAGAGATCCTCTGTCTACCTTCCTGGCAGTGACAATACTGGTCCATGACCGTAGCCATTGTCTCTATTACAGAGATCCTCTGTCTACCTTCCTGGCAGTG